>OX411560.1:29255946-29614919 GCA_948146395.1 Fragum whitleyi
AAAATACCCTCCGTTTGACTGGCGCACCTACCCATGGATTCATGACGTTTTTCATTTCAAATTTGAAAAAAAATATTTTGTAGCAATGTGATTTTACGGGGTTTTAGACAATGACTACGTAAAATTGCTTAGCGAATTAGACAATAATGTCACGTGGTTTAGACCAGTTACGCTGATGAATGGTGATCGATTGCTGGTAAATTCCAATTTAAATCCCTACAATTATTTACAAAAATAACGAATTCGGGTTTAAGGTTTAGTCCATGTATATTTCAGAAATATTCTGACAAACAATGACAGCTGCCTTGCGTTCAAGATGACAAAACGACACATACAGTTTGTCAATTATACCCTGCTTTGCACGCTAGTACGCGTGCAAAGCAGGGTATAATTGACAAAATGTTTGCACCGTTTTGTCATCCTGAACGCATGGCTGATAGTACCATTTTCCTGCGTTCATGATCCAGAAGCGTCTGAGAACATTTTGAAATTGTATCCCGCTTTGAAAGTGAGAACACGTGCAAAGTCAGATAAAAATTCTCAAACATTCGCCAACGTTTCCATCACAACATTTGGATTAATTCTAGTTTTCAATTTTAAGCCACGCACTGGCAGTCCTCAACCATGTATGTATGTATGTATGTATGTATGTATGTATGTATGTATGTATGTATGTATGTATGTATGTATGTATGTATGTATGTATGTATGTATGTATGTATGTATGTATGTATGTATGTATGTATGTATGTATGTTTGTTTGTATGTATGTTTGTTTGTATGTATGTTTGTATGTATGTTTGTATGTATGTATGTATGTATGTATGTATGTATGTATGTATGTATGTATGTATGTATGTATGTATGTATGTAGGTAGGTAGGTAGGTATGTATGTATGTATGTATGTATGTATGTATGTATGTATGTATGTATGTATGTATGTATGTATGTATGTATGTATGTATGTATGTATGTATGTATGTATGTATGTATGTATGTATGTATGTATGTATGTATGTATGTATGTATGTATGTATGTATGTATGTATGTATGTATGTATGTTTGTATGTATGTATGTTGGCAGTCCTCAACCATGTATGTATGTATGTATGTATGTATGTATGTATGTATGTATGTATGTATGTATGTATGTATGTATGTATGTATGTATGTATGTATGTATGTATGTATGTATGTATGTATGTATGTATGTATGTATGTATGTATGTATGTATGTATGTATGTATGTATGTTATTGAATATCTTATATTGACTTTGTCCTTGGAGCTGTCTAAAATGGTAAGCCCTATTTCATTTGCATGTTCTACTTTCAATCGAAAACATGTGTGTACAGCTTTCTTGATATCTATCCAACGATGTAAAACATGCAGTAAAACTTGTTTTAAGAGACTACTAAGGGTACCACCAAAAAGCGGTCGTTAAAGGAAATGGCATTGGTTTGTACACGTTTTGTCTACAAATAAGAAACATACTTTTTGATTGAATATGCATATTATTGCAAAATTATTTAAAATAATTCTATGATGTTAAAAGTCAATAGAGTCGTCTCATTGAGACGATTCTAGTGGTCGCTTAAAAGACGTGGTCTCTTGAGCAAGATTGACTGCATAGTCTTACAAAAGTTTGTTTTGGGCGTTTGACCAAAGCCTGTGACCTTGGCCTTAGAACTTACTTAACATATTTTCAAATAGCACATTTTCTTATGATGGTAAATATTTGAGCCAGATACTTTTGAAATAAATCTTTAAGCTAAAGAGATACAGCCCGAACAAAATTTTCAAATTGATAATTTTTTAAGATGCTAAAAAATCACGTCTATTTTAAAAAGAAGGTGACAAATCGCGGTCGTACTTACTGGCGCACATTTACCGAACAGTGATTGTGACAACTACATATATGTATGTGCTCATCGTAAGCAGGCTCTGCAAAAGGCTTGCTAAAGGCTAGCGCTTCAGTAAAAAGATAAATAAATAGATAATAATAAAAGGAGCAATTTCTTCGAATTTGTTCCAAATAAAAGAACGCTTGCTTAATTCGGGTGGCTACAGAAACATCTTTGCTTTCCAGATGAGAACGTTCCTGAAACTTTTTTAAGATAGCACCCTTAAATATGACCCAAAATTACTACAATTACGTCCGAGAAACTTTTCAGTTTTCATTTAAAAATGAGCGGTGCGTCGAATGGACTGGGCCCGCCGCCGTCATAGAGCGTGGGACTGTCAATCTAAGGGTCTAAGTTCGATCCCCGACGGTGGCACTCCTTCTTTCTGACTATTTGTCTCCCACCAATGTGTTGATAATCGTATGCATTTGTGAGATAGCAGCTGGAGGCTAGGAAAAGATGGGATGGTTGTACTAGTGAGAGAAATACCAGGAATCCATTGTTAGTTGCTCTAGCCGTCGCTATATAATTTAATATGTTGAAATCGGCGTTAAACGCCATTCAAACAAGCAATCGAAGGGATAGGGCTGTATCGTTCAAACACTTAGACGAGACGAGAATTGATACGGTACAAATGACTTTATTTTCGTGTTACAAAACAGAGTTCGGCACTTACTTTTGCGAGTAGGTAGATCATTGGACTCCCTAGTTATGAAATCAAGGAGTCCAAGCTCTAAGTAAGGAGTCCAGATTTCATAATTGGGTAAACCTTATGAAAAAGAAGAAATTGCTTTTTTAAAGCAATGTCTTCTTTTACACAAGTTTCTCACAAAGAAGATAGTTTTATTTAAAAAAAAATAGAGGAAAACAAATGTTTTTTTTGTTTTTGAAATATGATAATATAATTGAGGGAGTACTTGCAAAATGAAGGAGTCCAAACTGATAAACAGATTTAGGGTAACTTATTAATTTTCCGTAGGCGTCCATTATAACATTTCCTGTCCAAGAGTATGCGAAAATGATCAAACTTGTCTTAAATTGAGGCCCATTCATTTGCGCATGAAATGAATTTAAAATCAGTATGGCATGGTCCCTTTTCTCCACGACTTTTTGGGCCATTTTTTGAGATGACCCTTACCGCGAAGCTGTTTTTACCGGTCCCTCAAAAAACTATGTCCATGTTAAAAATAACTATTGGAACGGGAAAATAGTTTAAAATCTTTAATTTTTCGATTGTATTTCACCAACAGATTATAATTGGTGAAAAATATTCAAACATTTTTGAATTTCAATAATATTGAACAATCAGAGATCACCGTCAACATTTGAGTATATGGACCGCAGTTTCCCTAAAGATTCCTGACAGATCGCCGGAAATTGATTTAGTTCCCCCAGACAAACAAGGAGTCTCGGACTCAGGGACTTCCCTTAGTTTCGAACCATGCAAAAATAAACACTGTTGTTTTACATGATATCACTCAAAACACAAACCATATACCATAGCAACGGCGAATAAAGAACTATTACTATATTTAGCACTGATAAAATTATCCGTTTCTTTATTCCACAAACACCGGGAGCCGAATTGCATGCCGGGACGTTCTTTCATACTTCCTATAGAAACCACAGCGACCATTTTGTATCGGTTATATCCTAGTTCTTGTATATTCTCCAAGATTTTAGCACTGATAACCTGGCTAAGATGGTTACACTGATGTCTTTCATAAATTTTGTCTTGTAAAAAGTCTTCTAAAACAAATTCAGCGGCTTTCTGCACCTCTCCACATCGAAAAGGTTTTAAACTTCGAGGTCTGTTTGAAGTAAAACGGTTATCCCCCCTGCTAGCCTCGTTCCTACAAAGAGGCGTGACTTCCAGAAATGACGTCGTTTCCGGTGTACGGAGCTCCGCCCCTTTTTGTGAAGGGTACCTATTTGATTGGTTGAACTGGTTGGTTGGTTTGACACGTGACGCCATACGTGGTCCGGTCATGGAGGATTTCTTGATCGGTCTTGGTTTCAACATTTTTTCGAAGAATCCAATTCGTTTTTCCAGCCTTAAATTATAACACCAAATACACAAATCTCTAATTTGAAGTAATCATAACCAATAATGTAACGATCTTCACAAACTGTTTCAATCTGAAAAAATATAGATAAATATGGAAAGAAAATGATCCGTTCGCAATGAAAATCTGTCTAAATGACGATAAAACTGACAATACACTTGAACTTCAATTCTTTAAAAATGCAATCTTTATTATTCGTAACTGAAGGAAAATTATGATATTTCAAAAAAGAATAAGATCCTTTATACCCATAGCAGAATCGAGGGGATTAATCTAAGTTGAAAGAACTGTTACCAAATCTGTGTATAATAAATCGGTTAAAAACAAATGCCCGTTTATGAACCCAATAAACCCAATATTTTATTCG
The DNA here is from genome assembly GCA_948146395.1 of Fragum whitleyi. Lineage (NCBI taxonomy): Eukaryota > Metazoa > Mollusca > Bivalvia > Cardiida > Cardiidae > Fragum > Fragum whitleyi. The sequence goes on from OX411560.1 coordinate 29,260,285, forward strand.
CTAACATTGATTAAGAGGCAAACAATGAGGAAAAAATGGTAATTGCTTTTTCAAGCAATTTCCTCCTTTTCTCAATGTTTTCTTCAAAATTTTGCAGTCCAATTACAATTTTATCCAACATTGAATTAACGTCTGCAAATTCTTTGAAATTGGATTAGTGTAAACAAAGCAATTTCTTCTTTTCCACAATTTTCTCCCAATTATGAAAATCCAGACTCCTTACTTTGAGCTTGGACTCCTTGAATTCAAAAGTTGTGAGTCCAATGGACCTCCTACACGCAGAAGTAAGTGTCGTTATTTGTGAATTACATGTATTAAACTGTGATAAACTAATTGTGTGTAATCCTTTTGGATAAAAAACTTAAAGTTATTATAACCTTATTGGCAAATGTATTTAAATGAATTTGGATTAGATTAGATATAAGTTTATCATTACCCTTAACACTTGACTTCAATCACACTCTTCAATAATACAGTTGATAGAATTGTGAAATTGACAAGGTGAATGATCTTGGAATAGTTGTGGAATGAAATTGAATGAGTGTGATGGGCAAGTTTAGGAATGATTTCAAGGGAGGTAATACTTAATCGTCCCATTTATTACCTCCTTTTTAAAATCTCAACGTTTTTTCCTGTTTGTATACCTTTTCGGGCCAAACTTTGAAAGCTTTGAAATCAAATTCGCAACATTACAAAATTACACAACGAGCTTTTAGAGTTATTAAATGCCCTTGATTATTCCCAGAGATATGATACCCTAAGAATACAGTTAAACACATCTAGAAATTGACACTAAATCATTCAAAATCACTCACTTAGCACTCAAAATATTCATTCAAAACACTCATTCAAATCACTCAAAAAAAAAAAAAAAAAAAAAAAAAAAAAAAAAAGCCCCGAAATTGCTATCGTTGAACGATATCGTTTCAAATAATCATCATTTCAATTAAATCGATCATAAAATTGAAGGATATTATTTGGCTGGTGTTGATTTTATGCGTCTGATTTGATCGTGAAGGTAAAAAATCAGAAAAGTATAGTTCCGCAATTTAGAGTGAGTGATCAAAGGTCAATTTTGTCTATACAGGTATAGTCAATATTGACCTTTGATCACTCATTTAAACTTGTGTATCTATACATATATCTTATTAAAGGGAGGTAAAGAATATCGATAATTCCGTTCAATTGAACGAAATTATCGATGTTTTTACCTCCCTTGAAAATCATTTGAAACTAGCTTATCATTTCCATTCAATTTCAATCCAAAATAATTACAAAATCATTCAACTTGTCGATTTCATGACTTTTCTATAACTGTACCATAAACCTTAAGCAAACACGTATGATGCCTAGGACTTTTAGCGACGACTAATCATTACAAAATACATGAAAAATGCATACCCTTTAGAATACGTCCTTTTATTTCTTAAAATGAAAACCATGTCCACCACGCATTAAAGACACCAATTCAAAATATACATGCGTACATGGTATGATATAACCTGTACGTTTAATATAGGTTAAAGAACAAGAAGCTTAATATCGGATTAATGAGAAATTTAAATTAAATCCTATTTACGCTAGATCCTAATCTGATAGATTAACTTGATTTATCTGTAAGATTAAGATAAATAGACCCTGTCACAATTACATGTATTCGCTCATTTATCGACGACAGCGTAGAATTAGTTTTGTTCGTACGTCATCAAACTTCATAAGATTTAATAAAAAAATGGAAAGAACCCTTTTTTCTCTTGTATAAATGCGATTAAACGCCCTTTGTAACAGTTTGCCAGTCATGTCGCGGCGGCTGGAACATCTTTCAATCGATTTCCGGTATTTCTCAAACCAGTATTACCGTAATACCCTTTCCTGGCCTCCATCTATTATGCCATTCATTTTTTTTTTTTCGAATATCAAACTACAGTTAGTGACATCGTGCATGAAATTGACCTTCATCTAAATCGCTCACTCAGCGCTCCATTCGCTCATTCCAAACATTCACTCAAACCCATCAAAAACGATCCAAATTACTAAAAAGCATACAATTAACAATATATTAAAAATAGATAAAATGGAACAAATCGCGATATCACTAACATTCTTGAAATTGTAAGCGTCTAGTCGGTTCTTGGAGAAATAGGAAGCTATTTATCGAACTTATATGCATATTTTATTAAAGTGAAGTAATAAATACCGCTAATTTTGTTCATCCTGAACAAAATTTGCGTAAGTGGATTACCTCCCATCAAGTTAACTCAAAACTCGCTCCCGGCACTAATTCAATTTCATTTCAAAATCACCAATCTTGTCAATTTTATAATGTAACTAACTGTATAAGTTGGATACAATTGTCGGAAAAGATGCTTGCCGGCGTCGAGGATAGAACCTATGCAATCCATGAGGCTGAAAATTGAAAGATTGAATATCTGATGCGCAAACAACAGACTGCACTACAGTTTAAATCATCGTCAAATTTACACTCACTGCAATCAAAACCGCTCAATATTACTCACTCAACATTGCATTTGTTCATTCCAAGCACTCATTCAAATCGATCAAAAACGATCAGAAATCACCAGAAACAATTTAGAAATCGTTCAAATCGATCAATATTGAATTCGAATCGATCAAATTATTTTGACGCATCTGATTGGTCCATGAGGACACAAAAACAGAAATTTACATATGTGTTATTAAAGGGAGGTAATAAATATCGCTAATTTTGTTCACCTTGATAAAAAAATAGCAATATTGGATAATCGCCCTTTAATTTCACTCAAAACTCGCTCCACGTACTCATTCAAAAATATTCAGCTAGTCAATTTCACGATGTTCTTAACTGTTAGATGGTGGCCAGGAAAGAAGTAAAGAAAGACCAAACTTTATTTTTCTAATCGAACCAAGACTAATTTTGACCTTCCCCATGCAAGAATCGTGCCCGAGTTCAGGCTGACAAAACGGTGCTAACAGTTAGCAAATTTTACCCTGATTTGTGCGTGCACTTGCGCGCAAAAACGGGGTATAGTTTGCAAACAGTTTGCACAGTTTTGTCATCCCAAACGCAGAGCAGAATTTTGAAACTAGATGTGTTAACACCCCCCCCCCTTCCCTTTAATTTCTTCAAAAATGGGAAGGAAAATGAGGACAACCTAAAAATCAAATTGGGATTAGGGCAGCGGGCAAGTAAATTATCGTAACTACATCTTTGTTTTGGCTGTATTTACGATATTAAACTCGCCAACTGAGGAATGTTATAATCAGCATGGTCTCAGCATGGACAAAAATAGGTTATTGTTGAATCTTATGTTGGTGGAACCAATTAGAATCGTCTCAATAAGAATAATAAGATTCATTCAGTACGGTTTGACCGACAATCTTTGAATGCTTTCAAAATAAACTGTCACATTTATCATGGTATTTTGTATAAAGCGACCATTCCCATAAATGACCGCTTTTTGGTGGTCCCTTAAGTGGTCGCTTAACACAAGTTCATGATCCACTATATAAGTCCCCCATAAGAATCGATTTTTGATCGAACCCTAAAAAATATCATCATTTTATAAACCTGTTACTTGAAAATCCTTTAAAACGAATCTTCGGTTGAACCCTAGAAATCACACGCAGTTTATAAAAGCTTTATTCGAATCACTTCAAAAATCGATCTTAACTTTCAACAACAACAACAACAACAACAACAACAAACCCTGAATTTTATAAATGTATACAGAAATTTTAAGGAATAAAGCACCATTTCACCAATTGACGACGAAAAACATCATAACTCATATGTATCAAAGCTGAAGTTTCGATGTTTTTGTCGACAACTGACGATAAGCAAACGATGAAATCTTTACGGTATTTAAATGTACAAATGTCTATGAATAAATTATCTCAAGTTAATTATGCCGAATTCTTTACTCTCTATTTACATGAATATTGATGGCGGATCAAATTCGAACATTAATCTTGGGCCACCCTTTCTTTAAATCATCATTTGCCGACTAAAATCTCGTACATACGGCTTAACCCTTTGCTGTTTAAACTCTGTTTTTTACGACCCTGTGATTTTACGATTGAGAAAACATTGTGAAAAAAAGAAGAAATTGCTTCTGACAAGCAATTTCTTCTTTTTCCACACTATTTTCTACCCTGCAGAATGGTTATTTTTTCAAATTGAATATACTTTTAATTTTTGTCTGCAAAACCTTTGAATTTGGACAGGTCCATTTTTTTTTAAAACAGGAAAGTGTTAAATAAACTGGAGTTATCAGCCCTGTGTTCAGGGTGAGAACACGGTGCAAATAGTTTTCCAAATATATCCCCCCTTTGCACTTGCACTTGCGTGCAAAGCGGAGTAAAATTGGCAAACTATTTACACCGTTTTGTCATCCTTAACGCAAGGTAGGACTAAGGTCGCCAACTGATTATATACATGTCAATCGATTGTCCGTTGTGTGGTGCCCGTGGTCGAGAGTAAAGCCTCGGCTTCTTAATTTAGAAGTCCTTGGTTCGATTCGCGGGAGCAGCTATCGATCTCGGTTCGTTAAATGACTCCCAAATTCGGTCCGAGCATTGGTTCTTTTCCAGGAAGAAGAATTGAGAGTGGTAAAGCTAAATTGAAAGACCTTGTATCCCGATCAAATGAGAATTGGTCAAAACTAATCGATTGTCTTAAAAGAATGATGTCATTTTTAGTTGGGGTTTTTCGTAAAAGAGAGATTTATGCCCGGAAAAAGGGTTTTTATACCAAAATGATTTATTTTTGGACGATTCCATCGATGTTCGTGCATTCTGATTGGCTGATCTTTTTTTTTATTTCTCAATTAAAACAATTTTAGCGCGATGCTAATTTGTAAGCTTCCGCAAAAAGTAGTCCAGTAAGGAATATGTTTCATTATTGGCAAATCTTTATAATTTCGTTTATAAAATTCATTTTATTCAACTTATAACAGGAGCGGATCCAGAGGGGACTCGAACGAACCCCTCTGTATCCAAATTACGTTATTAAATTGGAGACAAATTTAATCAAAAGTTTGTAACACAAGCGAAACGCCCCCCCCCCCCATTTGTGGAGTTCGAATCACAGAACCTTGAAATTCTACAAATTAAAGATATATGGTGTTAAAAAAATGGAGCAATTAGTCCGATAGCATCCCTATCTATATAAATAGGGATACTGTGGGAATAATCTACTCTAATTCTAGACCGACATCGAACCCCCTATCTAGAAATCATGGATTCGCCACTGTATGATAATCTAATCCACCGATTAATTTGTGAACAGGCTGTATTGAAAAAAAAAAAGATAATAACAAATTAATAAGAACGAATGGAACACTAAAAATACCAGCAAAAGACCTTGTTCCCTAGTTTAACCCTTGTCATGCTGAATTCCTACTTTGAAAGGAGGAAGGGACAAAGATCAGACTGCACATATACATATGTGCAGTCTGATCTTAATCTTTACCACCTGATTTTTATTTTCACACCAAAAAGTTAAAGAAATTATTAATTTCAAAATGATAAGTCACAAGATGCGCACCAAGTGCTTTCAGCACTTTGAAATTTATGAAATAATACCAAAGTTTTTTTTGTAGCATGAGAAGGGTTGATTTGATTCTTGAGCTAAAATGTGAAAAACCCGAGGTATCGTTATAGTCTTGGTATATCGTCGTCGTTGATGTTGTCGTAGTGCGAAAACTTTTACACTTTGTGGTACAGTTAATGACATCGTGAAATTTACATTCACCTCAATCAAAACCATTCTAAATCGATCACTCTGCGCTCCGTCCATTTATTCGAAACACTCACTTAAACCATTCAAAAACGCTCAAACCCATTGAAAAATATAGAATAACCAATGTCTATCAAAATAAATTTTGTTTAAGAAAAATGGCGATTTCACTTATATAATTCAAATTGTTAGCGTCTCATAGGTTCTGGAAGAAATAGGAAGCCATGTATAAAACTTGTTTTTATTTTTTTAAAAGGGAGATAATCAATATCGCAAATTTTGTTCATCCAGAACAAAATTTGCGATACAGGATTACCTCCCATTAAATTAACTAAAAACACGCTCAACAAACTCATTCAATTTCATTCCTAAATAATTCCAAAATCATTCACATTGTCAATTTTACGATCTTGTTAACTGTATCTCTGGTTCAACTGAAGGCATTTTCCCTTAAAACTTGACACACACGTTCACCATCAAAATAGCAACTCATACTATTAAGGGGGGGAGGGGGTAACTCTAGATGCATTTTGCGCAAATTATGCCCCTTTTTCGACTTAGATATTTTTCCACTATGCAGCACCCAAACATTTGTGCAAATTATGCCCCTTTTTCGACTTAGATATTTTTCCACTATGCAGCACCCAAAAATTTGTGCAAATTATGCCCCTTTTTCGACTTAGATATTTTTCCACTATCCGGCACCCAAAAATTTGTGCAAATTATGCCCCTTTTTCGACTTAGATATTTTTCCACTATCCGGCACCCAAAAATTTGTGCAAATTATGCCCCTTTTTCGACTTAGATATTTTTCCACTATCCAGCACCCAAACATATGAGCGCAGGCACCCATAGGCGATGTTCTTGATTTATAAATAATAATAAAAACTTGATAAACACGAACAAAAAAAACGTACCTGATCAAAGAATAAATGTACACGTACTTCTATATGATCCCACAAACAAGAAGTGTTTGATAAACAAAAGGATCCGGATTTAAATTCATGCATAGAAAACTTTTTGAAATAACTCTCATCTATAAATTAAGCCGATCTACCCTTATCGAACTGAATAATAGACTTTACGTTTAAAAGTTGAACAGAATATAAACAGTAGATGTGCACGTATAATAAGTGATTGATCACTGACTATTTTTCAATGGCGTAACTACCATTGCGCACATTACGCAAGTGCGTAATAGAAATAAATCCTCTTTCTAAAAATGACGTTGATGCACGACCATAACATCGAAACTACATCTATTCAAGCTGTAGTTACGATGTTTTGATTATTCAACAACGCCAAAATCATAGAAAATGGGAGCGGACGGAGGATATTTTTCTTTGAGCACAGTCCAAATATCGCTTTTATCTAATATATCATATGAGCCTGTGCGTGACATTTTCAACAATTTCAAAAGTGCTCCAAGCAAAGACTTTGGCCAGCCTGTACATCCGCACAGTCTGACCATAGTCTTCACTATGCGCTTTGTAGATAGATTGGGTCTCAAAGTATCTTAAGACTGTCAGATAATCTTCTAATTGCTCAATGTGACTGTCTAGGCTGCTCATTGTTCTTACTTCACGCACATGCCATTGTTGGAAATGTCACGCACCGGCTCATATATTGGTATCCTTCTGAGTGCGTATAAATTTCACATTCCTAGTTACGCCTATAATTTTGTCCATGATCTTTGAGCACTCACTCAAACCTGAGCATAAAAAGGGTTTTTTTATCCCTTAATATTTCAATTCATCTGTGCCAATAAAGAGTCGTGCTTTTTGATTGGGTGAAAAAAAAATGTTTATTCCTCAATAAAAGCAATTTCGGGTATGAAGCTATTTCAAAGGTCCAAAACCAATCGGTTACATTTTTGAAAAAAATCTTTACACGTATGTCGTGATGATATTTTGCTCACCAGTTTGTAGTCTTTTTTTCGAATCTAGTAATCATCGGCATACTTCGGGTGTAGGCGTGGGCGTATTTACAGACGTCGTGATTTAAACTTTAATCTCAGCAAGATTTCGGATATTAAGATATTTGCTTTAAATTTGGCATGTATGTTCTCCGTCACAAGCCTAACCCATACTATCAAAAGAAAAAAACAACTCCAAATGCTTTTTTGTAAGCTTCTGTACCCTCTTTGTCGTCATGAAACGTACGCAACAGTTTTTTTTTTATACGTCCCTTGAATTCATTTAGTAACATTGTGAAATTGATAATGATTTCCGATCAAAATCATTTTAAATCACTCACTCAGTCATCCATTTATTCATTCAAGAAACTCACACCATTCAAAAAACGCTCCACAATCGTTCAAAAACACTTCGAAATCGTTCGAGAGAGTCATTATTTCATTCAAATCGATCAAATTATTCAATTTTTTTTTATTGGCTGGTGTGGCTTAAAGCGTCTTATTGGTCCGTGGAGATACATTAATAAAAATTACGTATATTTCACTAAAAGGGAGATAGAAAATAGTAATAATTTCGTCCAATTTTGACGAAATTATCAATTTTAGATTGCCTCCCTTGAATTCCACTCAACACTCACTCATCGCACCCATTCAATTAAATTCCAAAATCATTCCACTATCATTCATCTTGCCGATTTAACGATATTCCAAACTGTTTTCAATTGCAAGCTATTTTTTGCCCTATTTTGTTACATTCACTGCTTGAGAACTGTAAACAAAGGGATAAAGCATTAAGACGGAATTCAAATACAATTTATGATTACATTTATTTTCTCTCCAATATTTATTGCAGTTTATAAAATCAACTAAAGCTTTCCAAACTAATCTAAATAGGTTGGCATATATCTTTACTCTAATACAGTATAGATGCCATCCCTCAGTCACTGTATAACGACTTATGCTGTATACTTTATTAAAATTTCATTGTTACCGTACATAGCCCTTACCCGCCTACAAGATTAAACAGTTTGCAAAACGTTTGAGAAATGCCTCCCCGCTTTACACATGTAGTCGTGTGCTAAGCGGGGTGAGATTTCCAAGCGTTCGAAAACGTTTTAGAATCCTGGACGCGGGGGTGCTTTCAACCTGGTTTACATTTGGCCTTCCTTGACCTTTGTCGTAGAGCTCCTCCAAATTTGCATCCTCCATATCACCCAGGCTGGGTAAAAAACTTGAAGGAAAAAATGTGCGGTTCCCACCCTAGAATGCTATTGAAGGCGTTCTAGACTTTCCGATAAGGACCGAAATAATAAATCACCTTAATAATGCTCAACAAACATTTCTCAAACTTAGAATTAAAATAAATGTATGAACATAAAGGATTGCATAACTAAGTTGTTTAAAAGTTTCATTTATTTTCATAAATTTATTACAGTATGAGAACCGAATTACAGCTTTAATCTCAATTGAAATTTGAGAGAATTCTCTGTCGAGCATGAGACAAGATTTATAATCTCAAGATTCAGCTGAAAATTTACTGAATCAATCGCTGTACAGCCAACAGTGATAAGGTCTAATATAAGTTCACACTTTTCAATTACCTTTCGGTAATGACGATACGGATCGACCAATGTCTTTTTTTTTTTTGTTAAGTATGTACCCCTCAGAACTCCTGAGCGGCCACTTACAGTCAAATACATTGTGAAATTGATAAGTTGGGTGATTTTGGAATGATTTTGTGTGTGGGGCGAGTTTTGAGTGAAGTTCAAGAGAGGTAATCCAAAATCGTTAATTTTGTTCAGGATGAACAAAATCAGCAATAATTACCTCTCTTTCATAAAACATGCCGCATAAAGGTTCTATTAATAGCTTTCTATGTCTTTGCGAACCCACCATACGCGTATAAAATTCAATTATGTAAGTGAAATCGTAGATTTATGTCTAAATTTGAATTTAGTTGATGTTCTTACAATTTTGAATCATGGTGGTACTATTACGGGCCCACCTCGGTTAACACTGTTGAAGTCCATTACTCCCGAAACGTTGCGGAACTTTTACGATTCCACTACCTTTAAATTTGACTTGAACTTGATAACCATATCTTTGCCGCTGAATCCGAGTCAAGGGGAATGTCTCGACTGGCCGGGGAGCGATTATCGTGCCCTGACAGGAGCATAAAAATATACCCAGTGATTACTTCTAACTGTCCTGTAAGTACGTAAAAAAGAATGAAAAGATCTTGACATCTAAAGTCACCATGTTCGGTAAAATTTAATCAATCATCGAGCCCGTCAGTCCATTTCTGTTTTTCATATTTTTCATTTATCCGATCATCATATGTCTACACTTTCTGTTCAAAGCACAGACTCTTTTGGGAACTCATTTACACTTTCATTATCAAACCCGTGGATCGAGCGGTTTTATTTGATTATTTTTCGTCTAGTAATGGGTTAACTCGTTAATCATAAAGGGATACCACCAATGTATTTCTTCAGTGTGTATATTCATGAATTACTTCCCTTCCAAAATTATCGATTTGTGTCGGATGTAATCGCCACAGACACAGGCCAATCCCGATTGGTTGAAAATCGATAGATCCCTTATCGGAAGTTTCCGCTTTAGGCTCCGCTGATACACGGAAATGGCCGAGCTGTCAAAATAATGCTGCGGAGCCTGCGCAGTGAAATTATGTTAATAACAGAATTTAATGGCGACTGTCGAAAGATGTATTGGAATTTAGAAATCAACTGTTGATTTGAGATAGTTTTGACGACAAATATGTAGAAATTTATAGAATTTAGAGGTTGAAGCGGTAAGGAATTTGACTAACAAAATATTTCCACCTTTAGCAACACATATGCTTAATTGGTCTTAATTGAAACCATAGACTTTCACCAAGCTCCAAGATGCTCGAGAATAAAATTTAGTTTGGTTTAGATTCTTTGGATTCTGAAATAAGCAGTTAGTTTTTTTGTTTATGTTCCTCGCTGTATGAGTCGTTTTCATTTTTAGTTGGCTGTCATTTATGCCCTAAGTGTCTTCTGGTTCATTTCTAAGTTTAGATCTCTTTGATACAGTCAACTAGCCAATAGCGGATCATGACCAATAGCGGATCACTTTGATTTCCATCTTCAATTACTTTCACTCGCAAATCCCGAAGAAAAAACTAATTATCTCTCCCAAAACACTGTCCATCTCTTCGTAGCATAACAAAATTTTGACAGTTTACATTGTTGTTGTAGTGCTTCAGACCGACGAAACGCTGGTCAAGCGTCTATTCGACTGAAAGATTACGTCATAGGAATTACAAAGAAAAGTATTCGTCTGCAAAATTGAAGGCGAGTAAACGAGTGCAAGTTCAAATAGTGGATGAAATCACGAAAAAAGGAGGCATAAATTGTTGGTTCACTATGCTCTCGCATGATTTTATCCACCTTTTTGTGTACAATAAATAGAAACAACCCTCAACCCTTACTCGCCATTAGCGGATCAGCTATGCGCATCATAGGGGGCGTCTCAAAATAAGCAAACCAAATATTTTATACAGATAACCGCGCCGAATCTAGCTGATTATGCATTTTGATTTAATATATTGAAGTTTTTAAAGAAAAAATGATAAGAAATTTTATAGATTCCAATTCTTATCTGGTTTTTATTAATTCTGAAAACATTGTATTAAATTGAGAAATGACCTATATTTAGATCATTTATCTGTTGAGCAATGTCGTTGTTTGACAGCAGTGGCTGATGAAATTTCCTAGAATTTTTGCAAATCTGGCTGTTTTTTATGCCAGTACATTGAAAGATCGGGATCATATTGCTTGACCAATTTCCGTCTGTCTACAACACTTAACAAAAAGAAAAACCCTCAACATTGCCAATTACTGCAAGGCTATTCAAGATACCATGTTCATAGTTGGCATAATGTTAGATCTCAATAGTAACCAAGGTCAACCTCATGTGACGAGATCAAGGTCATCTGACAAGGTCATGGAAATGGCCTTTTCTGGGGTATTCGTCTTTCACAAAAACATCTCTTTTTTTGTTAAAAAAAAGTATTTTAATTTGTTCGTTGAGTCTAAATGTTAAAGGGCTATAACATTGGTAGTTTTTTTCCAAAAAAATACCTTAACTAGATCTACGTCTTGAATCAAAAAGGTGGTAGTAAGGAGATTTCAGAAGTAGCTGGCCATAGATATCAGATTTTCTACCTATATATATGTATCAAACCAGAGGGAAATAAGTGTTGAAAACTTTGAAAACATGGCCATAATTATGGTGGTTAGAAAAGTAATTGCTTTTGGGGTATTATTTTATCATTTCAATCGATCTACAACTCTAATGTTTTAAAGGTACTTGGATACTTTTTAAAAAAAAGAAAACAGGAATGTAAAATAAGCCTTGATTGCTTGCCACCCAAAATTTCTTTAAAGATTTTATTTCCTATCAAGTATGCTTAAGGCCCCATCGCTTCCCACCAGTTGTCTTCAGCCTCCATCAAAATTTGATTATAACACAACGGCATAAAATGCAAGTATGAAACAAGAGCCATGTCGGACATGGCCATCCCCCGCCGAGAAAGCTTGATAGTAAACTGAAGCCTAATAGATTAAGGGTTCTACTGTTAGAAATTAAGCCTCTACAAAATCTAAGTCTTTAAAATAACAAAGGGCAATAACTCAAAAATTATGCAAGCCAGAGTTATAGTTCTTGTGCACGGCACTCCTCTTTCATGAGATCTATCCACCCATAAAGTATGAAGTTGATAGCTAAAATACTTTAGGAGATATGCTCCGGACAAAATCTAAGTCTTAAAAATAACAAAGGGCAATAACTCCAAAATTATACAAGCCAGAGTTATAGTTCTTGTGCATTGCACTTCTCTTCCATGAGATCTATCCTCCCATAAAGTATCAAGTTGATAGCTTTAATACTTTAGGAGATATGCTCCGGACAAAATGTAAGTCTTAAAAATAACAAAGGGCAATAACTCCGAAATTATGCAAGCCAGAGTTATAGTTCTTTAGCACTGCACTTCTCCTCCATGAGATCTATCCACCCATAAAGTTTCAAGTTGATAGCTATTATACTTTAGGAGATATGCTCCGGACAAAATGTAAGTCTTAAAAATAACAAAGGGCAATAACTCCAAAATTATGCAAGCAAGAGTTGTAGTTCTTGTGCACTGCACTTCTCCTCCATGAGATCTATCCACCCATAAAGTTTTAAATTGATAGCTATTATATTTTAGGAGATATGCTCCGGACAAGTTTAGTGACGGAATGACGGAACGACGGAACCAGAATGACGGAATGACGGACGGAAAGCATTACTATATCCCCTTCGCCGAAAACGGCGGGGGATAATAAGGACAAATGGCATGGAACTTTATTGGCAATAATATTCATGTCATGTGTTTTGACAGTGCACTCATTTATTATTCTCAACGTAATCTTTAGCACAAACGTTAATTAATGATTTTGACGTCATAAAAGCCACTTGTATGCTAAATGATGCACTTCACTTTCAGTGAAATTTTCCCAGAAAAAATTTGTGAAACTATTTTACCCTAAGAAAATGTTATCGTGGAATAAGCATGAGTCAAGGCAAAAAGCTGCAACCTGACCTTCAGTTATATTATGAAAATAAGTTAAAGGCACTGTTGTCAACAATACCAGAAGGTTCTGCAATGGAACTGCTCTAAATAAGTGTTTAGATTCACTATGTCGCAAAAAAAAAATTCAATGATTTGCAGAAAGGATAAGTTTAAACATATATGGATTTCTGAACCATGCGTGGCATGGGCTAGGAAAAACAAAGTGTACATGACGAAATTGGTTGTAACAAATTACTTTTTTTATTTTCCCATGCTAATTTCTAACTAGAATAAAGAGTTTTTTAACAATACATGTCGTCGTTGTAATTCTAAAACCTCGTAACGACAGCTTTGATCAAGCTGTAGTTACGAATTGAAAATTTTGTCTGGTAACAGGTAGGTGGTTAGAACTGTCATTCTTGTTACAAGTGTACAAGTGATTTCTATTTCTCTCCAATGGTTTCTACTGAAAAGGTCCATATTTTCAATTTTCCATAACTGAAAAAAAGTGATACTTTAAAATTCTGGCACAGTACTTTTTCTTTTAAATTTCAGCCAGCCCAAAATTGTGTCAAGTGTAAATGGATAGATACTGAAGGAAATGATCATTTTAGGATTTGAAAAAAATCAGGAATTGGAAAATGAAAAATGATAGGATTATATGTCGAGTGGTCAGCGAAATACTATTGTAAGTGCCCAAATATTCATGGGCACTTACAATAGTATTGCACTGACCCCTCGATGTAACATTTTGTTACAATGTTTCTTACAAAGAAGGCAATTAATAGAATATTACAAATTCAAATTGATGCAGTCTAAAAACGTAGTTTAAGTTTGGATTGATGAAATCTTGTAAGAAGCTTAATAAATAAATGTCTGCTCAATGATTTCGTTTGTCCTACTCAATTGATATTGGAATGTCAAAATTATTGTAAAAATCACTTCCAACGGAAGAAAACATGATGGTTTGACAGTGATGACAGGTCAAAATCATTTTGAGACAGCACCCAGAGTCATCTTATCACGTGATCCGCTATTGGCCAAATTGATCCGGAAATGGCTCATTGACGTAAAGCTACTATTTCCCGGACGATGCAACTGTTTTGATTGATTGACTAAAGATGTATGTTGCACTTCAAAGTGTACAAATTTTATTGCCTCCTTAGACCAAGATCAGCATTCTGCCACGTTTCTTTGAAAAATAATCAACAAAGTTCTCACTAGTGATCCGCTATTGGCCAGTTGACTGTATATCTTCCCAAAGTTGAGTCAGTCGTTTTGTCACAACACTTGGTTGTCAGCTGACATTTAACTCGTTCCCGAACAACAAAATTTAAGGGTAGTCCAAATTCAAAGCCAGTGGCGTAGCTGCCATGTACGCACATACGCACGTGCGTACAAATTTGGACCTCAATTATGAGTTTGAATGATGATTAATTCCCTGCGTACTAATTTGAAATTTTATTACCACGAGTTTTAATGATAACATATTTGTTTTCCTAGTTAAACTCTTACACTTTGTACACTTAGCTCTCCTCTTGTGTGTCTAGATAAGTTCCAATGATGTTTCTCATGACGTAATTCTTATTTATCCTTAAGCCATTCACGTTGGCATATATTTAAGCCTTGAATTCATAGTGATAAACTGAAATCTTAACCGCATGATGGCTGTATACGCGCCATACAGGTAGCATGCGATCTACACGAAATCCTGAATTGACAGATTTTATGGACGCCTGGCTGGCACCAATCAAATTATATAAAATTGTAATAAAAGTCTTTCTTTTTAATGATAAAATAAATATAAAAGAACAATTGGCGATTTCAAGTACGTGTTTGAAATAGTGTCCTGGTGAGTTTTATTTGGTCTATTGCCGCGAAATCGGTTCATGATGCCCAATACACTAGAAATTTTTCAATTTAGTTTGTACATAGACGCATTTTGCACGCTTATACGGTCGTAATATCAAGTTATTCACATATCAATTTCGCACTTAGCGGAATCAATTTAAAATATATTTTCCTTCTAGATGATTGCTAGTTTTAAATAAAAGCATCAACAGCAGTTTTGTTAAATGACAATCTTTTGCACCCCCTTTCACACTAAACACAACAACCTCCATAGCGTCCTAGTTTGATGCTTCGTGGTGAAGGCAATGCACATCTTCTGACTTCCAGATAGTAATCGCCAAAGATATAACCCTGGGTTTACGTTAAATCTTTTCCTGCTGTCAAATTCATCAACATAGAGATGACAGACATAGGGACGAAGCCGGTCGAAAATATACTGGACCAATATCACTTATCCTATTTGCCCATGTACGACTGGCAACATCTTATATTTACATTCCATATCATGACCTCATTGGTCCTTTTTCAGCGAAAATCTTTTCAGAATTTGTAATTACTTTTTATCAGTTTCATACACCCAAAGGTTCGTATTCTGTTATGTGCCCGGTCGTCCACCCACCCGTCTGTCTTTCGGTCTTTTTTGTTTGCACAACTCCTCCTTAACTATCAATTGAAATGAGCAGAATCATGTCGTCTTATGTATGATGTATAGGTGTGCATAAGGACTTTGGAATTCAAGTAGCTACACTAATACTTGTTTTATCTTTAATTATCTGGCTTTGAAATGAACGAAAATAAATATTTTTCTTGTATGCATTTCTCCTCCTACAGTTTGAATGGTAATGAAGTGTAACTTGCCACAATGACACGACAGGATGACAAATTGTGCACAAGACCAAAAGTTTTTTGATGAGTCTAGTTGTTCATGAGTTATCTGCCAATAATTTAACAGAATAGATTAAAAGAAGTGTTCTTTGTGAACTTCTTGAATTTTTATTGGATTTAATGTTGCCACACTGCCACGTGTATCTCTATGAAGTTTAAAAGTGCATAAATCTTTCGCAATTCAAACGGCTTCAATCTTTCTTGAATTATCTGCTCTTGAATTGATCGAAATTCTTTTTGTGGACAATCCTCTAACAGTTTGAATGGTAATGAACTGAAACTTGCCAGAATGACCATCTGTGATGTGTAGTTGTGCAAAAAAAAAAATGATAATAATATGTCAAGTTGTATTTGATTTATACTCTCTTGAATTGACAAACATATTAGAATTAGCGAGTTTCGTGAGCACAACTCTTAAGATTGTACTGATACTTGTCACAGTGTATCTCTATGAGGTGCAGATGTGCCTTTAAAGTTCAAACCGCTACAGTTGTTCTTGAATTTACTACTTTCGAATTGAAGAACAACCCTCATTCAAGCTTAGATAACTGACAAGCCTAGGTTACTGATAAGTCCCCTTGGGCGTCCATGTGCCGCTCCTTGTTTAATTCTTTACCTCATTTTTTGTGACCAAAAATTTGAGAGTGCAGACATGGACGTTTGAAAGGGTACTCGTTGCTTCTCAAATAACCATCAGCAAAATAAAGGGGCGTCGCTACTATCATTTTAGAGGTTTGGCTTGTAGTTAGTACATGTATTCTTAAACCTTGGCAAAGCCTTACCACGAATGTTTTAGGACTCCGGTTTTGTATATTTCTTTTCACTTCTTTTGATATCATAGCTCTAGGTTTCTCTTCACAAAACAGTAGTGTGCCTCCATGTTTTAATTTTTTTTTGCAAAAATTGTTGTTGCGATCTTGCGGCGTTTGCTGAAATTATGCGGTACCTTAAACGAGATAGTTGAATGTCAACGATATCTAGTTTTGATCCTATGATATAACTTAGCTACAAATACCTTTGAATGCAAATTTAAGAAATGGATCATCGTAGGGTTGTACGATAGCCCGCGAGATTGCTAACCTTCCACGACAAGAAATCACAAGTTCTATAGGGACAGTAAAATTAAGCTATGATCAAAAGGACACTGCAGTACAAGTTTCTCCCAATTTTAGGATTACGGCGAGAACACGGGCGCCGTACGGGATCCATCTTCAGGCTCAATGTTAATAAGGCTTTTCACTCCGATAGTGGGCTTTACCCCTTGTCCCTATAAGGAGCCCTGGTTCCTTCGCCCTCGATGGGTGACGACCCAAAACCACCTTCAAATGTGCGTACTCTAAAAAAGGCCCCAGCTACGCCACTGAAAGCTGCTGCAGACAACAACATTAAGTATCTAAAATGGAATATTCTGCACAATATAGCACAGAAAATATTGAGGCAAAAGGAGAAAAAGTGCTTATTATCAGCACTTTCTTCTTTTGCTTCGATGTTTTCCCAAGCCTTTTCTCTTAGGGATGTCAAAACCCGGTCTTGTTTGGGAAAGGGTTAAAGGGTCATGTAGACATGCACATATCTGAAAGAGGGGTCCCAAAAGTCTGGCCCTCCCCCCTCCCCCATGATTTTTTAAAAGGATATATTCTGAAATTCTGGAAAATATTTATAAGGACTATCTCATGTGACTCATAGGGGGATCAAAATGTTGTAACTACTATTCAAGCTGCAAAGGCAGATCCAGAGGGTGTTTGGAGGATAAAATAAGACCCACCCCCCCTCCCCTCTGTAGCCCAATGATTTCCTTTTCATGAAAGAATTCAACCTTAATTTTGTAATACCAGAGCTACAGATTTAAAGGGGATTTTGGATCAAACTATTTCAGGAGTAATAGCCCAAGCCCTAAGTTGTTGGTGGTACTCATTGGAACTGCAATGGCTGTAAGATCCAAATTAAAACAAAGAACATATGGTTTCGTTGAGAATTAAGGATAAACGACTATCTTTTCCCCCTAAGGGGTTTGGAAATAGAGTTTCTTCACTTGATCCTGGGCAAGTTAAGGTAGTGGAACTGTAATAGTTCCGCAATATTTCGGATCTTTACAATGTTAACCGAGGTTTCCTAATGAAAATCATAAGGAAACCTTGGTTAACATTGTGAAAACAGGGTCCAAAGAATTCAGAAAAAGGCACTCGTCCTGCAGGGCAAGTGACTTGAAGAAGTAACTCGTCCTGGTTTGACTGTCACTTGCCCTGCAATAGGCCAAGGGATCGTTGAAGACCATGTTTTGTATCTGGAAACGTCATCTTGAAGTGCAGACAAAACGAAAGTAGAAATTTTGCGACATTCAAAAACTTTAAATTCCGGGTATTAATTACCGGTAAAATGATCGGGACAAGAAAAAAAAAATCTAATTTGTAAACATACAATACCATGGATTTTCGGGTAAAATTCAATGATTGTGGCTATATACGACAAAGAAGTAGTAGCTATGAACAAAACATGGGAAAATTGATTTTTATTTCGATACTTTCCTTGATCGCAAGATCGATTTGTATTTACGAAGTTTGGGTACCGGGTTATATCATGCGAAAACCGGAAGTTTTATTTTTAGACATCAAAGTACATGGCTGTTTACAGTTCAAGTTTTTGCGAACTTCTATCACCGCGAACTTTTTCGAAGCGTCTTTTTTGTATTTTATCTATTTTTAGCTCACCTGAGCACGAAGTGCTCAAGGTGAGCTATTGTGATCGTAGAATGTCCGTCGTCAGTCCTGCGACGTGCGTCGTGCGTCGTCCGTCGTCCACAATTTCTTTAAACATCTTCTTCTCCTAAACTAGTGGGCCAATCTTGATGAAACTTGGCAGGGATGTTTCTTGGGTCAAGCTCTACCAAAGTTGTTCAAATAAATGAAATCCACCCTTAACTTTTCCTTTACCCTTAACAAAAAGGGTGAAAATTTGAAAATCTTTAAAAATCTTCTCCTCTGAAACAAGAAGGCAGACAGCTTTCATATTTGGTATGTAGCATCATCTAGTGGACCTCTACCAAGTTTGTTCATATCAAGAGCCTGGGGTCATATTTGGGCTTTTCCCGGGCCAAACCCTTTTTACATAAAATCAAAGAGTGAAAATCTTTAAAAATCTTCTTCTCTGAAATCAGATGGCAGACAGCTTTCATATTTGGTATGTAGCATCACCTAGTGGGCCTCTACCAAGTTTGTTCATATTAAGACCTTTGGGTCATATTTGAGCTTTGCACAGGTGCATCCCTTTATCTCTTATGAGCACGGAGGGTAAAAAAATGAAAATCTTCATCTATGAAACCAGAAGGCAGACAGCCTTCATATTTGGTATTTAGCATCATCTTATGGACCTCTACCAAGTTTGTTCATATCAAGACCCTAGGTTCATATTTGGGCTCCACCCGGGCGCAACCCTTTTTGCATAGAATTACAGAGTGAAAATCTTTTAAAATCTTCTTTAATCGAAACCAGAGGTCACACTGCTTTCATTTTTGGTATGTAGCATCATCTAGTGGGCCCCTACCAAGTTTGTTCATATCAAGACCTTTGGGTCATATTTGGGGACCACCCGGGCGCATCCCTTTCAGCTCATCTGAGCACAAAGGGTGAAAATAGGAAAACCTTCAAAAATCTTCTTCTCTGAAACCAGTAGGCAGACAGCTTTCATAGTTGGTATGTAGCATCATCTTATGGACCTCTTCCAAGTTTGTTCATATCAAGACCCTGGGGTTTCATTTGGGGTCCACCCGGGTGCATCCCTTTTTACATAGAATCAAACAGAGGCATATCTGTCTTGCACTTCACTGAAAACATTCCATGGTATTGATCTTAGGCAATTATCTTCTTTTTGACATCTGCCTATCTAATTAATGTGATGTCCCAGGGGTCAAAGAGACTCAGGTGAGCAATCTAGGACCATCTTGGTCCTCTTGTTATCCTTACACAAGACATAATGATTTAATGCCATTCATTATTTACTTGTCCGGTAGGACGACTGCCTTAGAATTTCCACTCGTCCTCTGGGACTTCTTACTCGTAAATACGAGCGGATGAGTGGATTCTTTGGACCCTGGAAAGTTCATTACTGCTGAAACTGGTCCACTACCTTAAAGCTGATTTCTTACTGGTCCAGGATCAAAATGAACTTGTCCACAATAAAGTAGGTAGATTTATTTTAAGAAAATATGGTTTTAAATGAAGAAAATGCTGTAACCAAGCATTTCTTCATTAAAGACAATATTTTCTTCCCTTTGATTATACAAACAAAAGGACGACTTAAGATTTTTTTAGTACTGTACCAAGATTTGCTGTGGTATTTACTTGTCCACGGAGAAGTGACCTGGAAAGATGTACATGCCTTCAAGTAGAAAAGCCCATGTCAGAGAAGTCGGGCATGGGATTTCCAAACCCCTGCCCCTCTTATCTGTACCTCTGAATACTAAAAAATGATTTTTAAAATAAATAACAAAATGAATATTTTTTAAAGATACGATGGAGGCAATATGAATCTCTAATAAAGATATGAAGAAGACAATTAAAGAATTCAATAAATATAACTGAAAAATCTTTACCTATTATTCATTCAAGATGGGCATTGATGAAAAGGAAACTGTCCTATGCATTTGTTCTTTAAAATATTCTCATATATGATACTAGGAGTCCACCGGTCTCCTTACTTGTAAAATGAAGGCGTCCCAATAGATAAACAAGTAGTCTTGGACTCACAGACTCACCTTAGTGTCGAACCTTACATACAGAAAAGTACTACTCATTAGCCTTCTTACTTTCAGGCATGCAGGCAGAGATCATGTGACCAGGATCATGTGACCTGCAGGCCGTTTGTCGTCGACAAAAGATGGAAATAAATGATAATGAGGAGCAGAAGCAAAATATTGTTAACAAAGCCAAACTGGTGAGTACTGTCTTTATACCCTGTTGCAGGGCTGTGGAAATACGAGTTTCTCCACTTGTCCCCGGACAAGTAAAAGCGGATTTTCTACTCGTCCAGGATCAAAATGAACTTGTCCGCTACAGAGTAAATAGAAAAAATTGAAAAAAAAAACATTGCCTTTTGACGAAGAAAATTTTCTTCATTAAAAACAATGTTTTCTACCCTATGATATGAACATAAGGATGATTTCTCTCTTAATTCTTTTAAGTAGCATTCCAAGATTTGCCCTGGTATTTACTTGTCCTTGGACAAGTGGCTTAGAAAAATTTACTTGTCCGCAAGTACTAAAGCCCGAGTCGGACAAGTCAGGCATGGGAATTCCACACCCCTGCCTGTTGTATATCGGTATTATAATATCTGTCTGTCTTTTAGTGTCGGGCAATCAACTCCCAATCGGTAATTGGTTTTTAGTTGCAAGAGTAAATCAACAAATGATCTTTTGTACAATCGTTTTCTTAGAAATTAAAAATACAGCACTCCCAGTATCATCCTTTGAAGATTAGAAGGTGAAAGTTTAGTTAAAACTTCTGACCTAAAGACTCTTTCTGCAGATTTTTCTACTAACTTCATGGATCAGCATGAAACAGTTGTAACTGCCTATAAATATATAGGCAGTTACAACTGTTTTACCTTGAGCCATCAAACTGACGTCGGTTTCAAAAGCAATATATAATGGCCTTCATTTATATGTTAGGAACTGATTAAATGAGTATGAAATTTCATTTGAAGTCCATTATCACAATCAAAAGCCCAAACCAACTCGATGGCTCAGCGCGAAACAGTTGTAACTGCCTATATGTTTAGAGGCAGTTACAACTGTTTCACGCTAAGCCATCGGTTACTGATTATCGATTAAAATCGATTAATCTACCCACCACTACTATCTGTCCATCTGTCTGTACTTTCATTTATTTTGGTCGCCATCATAACCCAGTGATAACACATTGGACTATCATTCAAAAGGTCCCCAGTTAGATTCCTGACTGCGGCAATTATCCTTCCTGAAATTTTTGTCTCCCACCAATGGGTTGATATTGGTAGCCTATGTGAGATAGCAACTGGAGGCTAGGAAAGGATGAAATGGTTATGGTAAAACTTGTTAGAGAAATACTAGGAATCCATTGTTAGGTGGTCCAGCCACAGCAATAAAGAAAGATTGTTGAAAGCAGCATAAAACCCAATTCAAGCAAACAAATGTTAATTTCTTGTTAATAGAACTTCTTCTTCTTTGTTTTTGATCACCCCGATATAAATTCATCGTAATAAAAGTTCCCAGTTGCGTTTTCAAATTTTGAGGAAGAAAACTGTTTACACGATGAATTGAATGACAGCTTGCATCAACGACTAGTAACCAAACACATACAGTAGATCGCGTTTCAAGCCACACCCTCTTATGATTGACAGTTCTAATCACACGATACCAGCCTCATTGTATTCAGGCTCTAAACCACAGATTTTGCACGTGCAAGCAAACGTAACCCTACTTCAAAAGACTTCCCAAACGCCGTCGTGACGTAGTCAAACATTCCCTAGTGAACATAAAAGTCTCGCTATTACCCTTGATTCCAATTATTGAGTCACATGTAAACCAATGCAATTGACATGTGTGAATAGAAAAGTCGACTAACAGACAAGAATACACCGGGAGTTTATGAAGTTTTAAATTTTAAGAGAAGACACGCGTTATGATACATTTCTCTTTTTTTAACATAGGCAATTGCAGTTTTGATACAGTGACGTAACACCTGTAGCCTGTACAGTTTACATATATGACCCATCACGTGGAAAGGGACCATCTTGAAACTCTGTAAAATTAATATTTGAAGTAGAGATTGGGTCTAGCAAAGGTAAACATGGGTCGCATTTCAAAAAAATCTTTCACTGGAAGATTGATCATCCTAGATTAAGAAAATAAGCACGTTGTGAAGGATTTCGGCCCTAGTCAGTCTGCGCAGCCATCGACACTTTACGCATTACCAAGATGGTCCCTTTTAGCGTGACGGGTCACAAATATGAAACTCCCGTACAACAGATTACTTGCGTGTCAAAGAATACTGTCTTTGATGGACGAAAACCAGTTCATTTTAGGTTATTGCTACTTGGACGCCCACTGATGATATGCATAACAATTAATGATCTAGAAGTGATAAGATGAAGGTTATTCCAAAGCTTACGAGTAGAACAGTATGTGGTTCTTCTCGGACAAATTATCATGCATATGATTAAAATACAGTAATATCAGAAATAAATGTATTTCTTCGTTTTACTTTGGTAGTGGTGTGGAATTGTATTTAATACGGTTTTTATGAAAAAATCAACATAAAAACATTCTTGTTTTCCTGACCCCCTGTTAGAATCCTATATATGCTTCAATTGAGCAACCAGCGTATCCAAGGGGTGTTTTTAGATAAAGATTTTTAAGATTCCTTAAGATGGGATGTCTTGCGCATTTCAGTTGAAATTCTACGACGCCTGAAGCGCGAAATATCCCTACTAAAAACCTTCTGAAACCTTAAAATTCTTAATCCCTAGAAAATCACAGGATTTCGATAAAAGGGAGATGAAAAAAAAGTGCAAATGAACGTCGATGATAAGAGAGGCATCTGTGATGTTAAGGTTTCTCTCTTTCTCAGAAATGGTGAATACATATAGAACATTGAGATGCGACCAAAGCCTCTAACCTGCTGTTGACAAAGTTATAACGTCCAGTCGTTCTGATCTTACAGCAACTAAATAGTGTTTTAAATTTTGATATTTCTTTTTAAATTTACACTAAAACGAGCTGCGTTTTTTTTGCCGAACATAACCTGTGTTCAGTGTGCTTAAACATTTGCAATCAGTTTTAAAACAATTGTAACCTGCTTTTCACAAGAAATCACTTGCAATGCGAAGTACAATTTCTCAAATATTTGGCAAACGTTTTTATCTGTAAACAAATGGGTGGTTATTTATCGCATGACAGATCAACATTAATTACGTCATTTCCATAGTTGAGTGCCTCTAGACATTTCTACGGGTAAAACATGTGAACTTTTTAGCTCACCTGAGCACATCTTGCTCAAGGTGAGCTTTTGTGATCATTGAATGTCCGTCATCGGTCGTGTGTTGTGTGTCGTCTGTCGTCCGGCGTCAACAATCTTAGTGTTAACACTCTAGAGGCCACAAAAATAATACAATCCTAATGAAACTTGGTCAGATTGTTGGCCAGGTTACCAGTGCTCTCAATAAGCGGACGTCGACGTAATATACGTCCAGAATTTCAGAAATTACGTCCGGAAAATCAAACCCGGACGTAAAAAAACGTCCGAGATTCGAGGAAAACGTCCTGTAATTTGACCCCGTTTAATTTGACGTTTTACGAATTGATCTAATAAAGGATTTAACGTAAGTCTACACGTGCAAAAAATCGATAATCAACGCGAGCATACACATTATAGCTGACCAAAACAGGTCATGTGTAATGCGCGGGGTATTAAACTGTCGCTATAACAACCAGTCTCTGATTACGCAATCTTGTCGGGTTAGCGACGCGTCATACCGCTTCTGTCATTTTCTTTCTTTGTCGGATACAGATCGCGAGGGTCCTTTGATAGGATTATTGAAACAAACAAAATTCAAATCAGGGGAAAATTCGTTATATCAAACGTAGTTCATGCAGCTCAGATCAATAAAATTTCGAAATAACGCTTCCTAAAACTCTTAGAATAGTTCTACGGGTAATTAATCCGAGGTGAAAAAGACGCTACCGGAAAACATTTCCGACTGTCCTCGTTTCAATACGTGTAGAATCGGCATCTTCGGAGAACGTGGGGAAATCCCAATGACGTCATTTAAGTTGTCTGCAACATGTCTGACGAGAGATTTGAAATGATGAATTTTTCTTGACTTCTGCTATTTGGATATTTTTGCGTAAGTTTAAATAGGCTAAGACCTTAAAGTTTTATTGGCACACTTCCTAGAACGTTCGCCACCTTTGGAACGACAGGCCGAGGAAAATTAAAGCTGCATTAATTTCCGTAATATCGCCGGATACCAAAACAT
The DNA here is from genome assembly GCA_948146395.1 of Fragum whitleyi. Classification (NCBI taxonomy): domain Eukaryota; kingdom Metazoa; phylum Mollusca; class Bivalvia; order Cardiida; family Cardiidae; genus Fragum; species Fragum whitleyi. The sequence continues at coordinate 29,285,278 of OX411560.1, forward strand.
CGTAACTAAAATTTGAGTAAGCCGCATTTACTAGGCCCACCGCGCAAGATACAGCTAAGGACCGATTCCAAATAGAAAGTCCACATTTTCTCGTATTAGTTTTCATAATTTATTCAATGAAAGTAATAAAAGGGAATTGTGAAACCAAAGCTCGTCCCTACAGCTTAAAGTCAAAGCTACAAGTTTTATGGCTTGGAAGTCGTTTATTCTTAGCGAACCAACCAGAATCATGGACTTTGGGAGCAAAAATTTAACTTACATTTAACAAGGAAAAGAGCATTTACAAAGCGTACAGAAGAAGGTGTGTGGGTGGGGGGGTGGGTGGGGGGGTTAAAATTTCTTACTTCGTAAAAAAATTCCTGAAATCCCAACATGGAATTACAAAAATTCCTGATTTTGGCCCTTATTGAGAGCACTGGGTTACAAGGATGAACCCTATCCAAAATGGTAAGGATCCATGCCATATCAAGGGAAAAGGGGCTTTAAAGACAATTTTCTTGTTGACACTCTAGAGGCCACAAATATGGCCCGATCTTCATGAAACTTGGTCAGAATGTTGGCCAGGTCACAAGGGTGAACCCTTTTGAAAATGGGAAGGATCCATGCCATATCAAGGGAAAAGGGGCCTTAAAGAAAATTTTCTTGTTTACACTCTAGAGGCCACAAATATGGCCCAATCTCAAAGGAACTTGGTCAGAATGTTGGCCAGGTCTCAAGGATGAACCCTAATGAAAATGGGAAGGATCCATGCCATATGAAGGGAAAAGGGGCCTTAAAGACAATTTTCTTGTTTACACTCTAGAGGCCACAAATATGGCCCAATCTTCATGAAACTTGGTCAGATTGTTGGCCAGGTCACAAGGATGAACCCTATTGAAAATGGTAAGGATCCATGCCATATCAAGGGAAAAGGGGCCTTAAAGACAATTTTCTTGTTTACACTCTAGAGGCCACAAAAATGACCCGATCTTCATGAAACTTGGTCAGAATGTTAGCCAGGTCACAAGGATGAACCCTATTGAAAATGGGGAGGATCCATGCCATATCAAGGGAAAAGGGTCTTAAAGACAATTTTCTTGTTTACACTCTAGAGGCCACAAATATGGCCCAATCTTCATGAAACTTGGTCAGAATGTTGCCCAGGTCATACGGATGAACTTTATTGAAAATAGGAAGGATCCATGCCATATCACAGGAAAAGGGGTCTTAATGACAAATTTCTTGTTTACACTCTAGAGGGCACAAATATGGCCCAATCTTCATGAAACTTAGTCAGAATGTTGGCTAGGTCACAATGATGAACCCTTTTGAAAATGGAAAGGATCCATGCCATATCAAGGGAAAAGGGGCCTTGAAGAAAATTTTCTTGTTTACACAATAGAGGCCACAAATATGGCCCAACCTCCAAGGAACTTGATCAGACTGTTGGCCAGGTCTCAAGGATGAACCCTTTTGAAAATGGGGAGGATACATGACATATCTTGGGAAAAGGGGCCTGACAATTTATGTTTACACTCTAGTCTCTAGAGTCCACAAATTTTGTTCAATAGTCATGATACTTGGGCAGAATGTTGGCCAGGTCTCATGAAACTGGTTTAGAAAAGGCTAGAAACTTATGCAGGGATCATAGGAATAGAATAATGTCTTTCTTTGAATAATCTAATTATCATTTTATGATCTTTAAAGCAATTAATTTTGCTAAGGGAGGACTCAAATAGACGAAGGTGAGCGATATAGGACCATCTTGGTCCTTTTGTTAAATATAGTTATGACACGAGCGTGTATGTGTAGAGATAGGCATATTTGCTGATTGGAAATGACTACCTGAAGTAAGGTTAAACTGTTTATGTTTTTTTTTCGCAAAAAAATAATAATAATTAAGAAAAGAGCATAGTCCTTGAAATGAAAAAGCATGTTGTTTTAGGGTAAAATATTGAAGGTCGATGTTGGCCGTTCTTCGTCCAGTGACGTTGCAGGGTCCAAAGAATCCACTCGTCCGCTCGTATTTACGAGTAAGAAATCCCGGAGGACGAGTGGAAATTCTAAGGCAGTCGTCCTCCCGGACGAGTGAAGAATGAATGGCATGAAATCATTATGTCTAGTGTCAGGATAAAAATAGATAAAATACAAAAAAGACGATTCGAAAAAGTTCGCTGTGATAGAAGTTTGCAACAACTTGAACTGTAAACAGTCATGTACTTTGATTTCTAAAAATAAAACTTCCGGTTTTCGCATGATATAACCCGGTACCCGAACTTAGTAAATACAAATCGATCTCACAATCAAGAAAAGAGTTGAAAATAAAAATAAATTTTCCCCTGATTTGTTCATATCTATTACTTCTGTTGTCGCATATAGCCACAATCATTGAATTTTAACCAAAAAATCCATGGTATTGTATGTTAACGAATGAGTTTTTACATTTCCCGACCATTTTACCGGCAATTATTACCCGGAATTTAATGTTTTTGAACGTCGTAAAAATTTTTACTTTCGTTTCGTCTGCATTTCAAGATGATGTTTCCAGATACAAAACATGGTCTTCAACAATCCCTAGGCCTATTATAGGGCGAGTGACAATCAAACCAGGACGAGTTACTTTTTCAAGTCACTTGCCCTGCAGGACGAGTGCCTTTTTCTGAATTCTTTGGACCCTGCGTTGCATGTCGTCGTTTGGTGTCCATAATGGAATAGGGCCTTAAATAAGACGTTGATATAAGTAGAATTGGTCAATTGTATTCAAATGTAATTTGATATCAAATCACAATAGTACACCAGTGCTCTCAATAAGGGCCAAAATCAGGAATTTTTGTAATTCCATGTTGGAATTTCAGGATTTTTTTTTTCGAAGTAAGGAATTTTACCCCCCCCCCCCCCCCCCCCAATCCATCATCATTTTTTTTGCATACTTTGTAAATGCTCGTTCCATGTTAAAAATAAGTTAAATTTTTGCTTAAAAGTTCGTGATTCTTGTTGGTTCTCAAAGGACAAACGACTTCCAAGCCTTAAAACTTGAAGCTTTGACTTATAGCTGTAGGTACGAGCTTTGGTTTCACAATCACCTTTTATTATTTTCATTGAATAAATTATGTAAACTAATATGAGAAAATGTGGAGTTTCTATTTGGAATCGGTCCTTGGATAAATCTTGCGTGGTGGGCCTAGGAAATGCGGCTTACTCAAATTTTAGTTAAAATGTTTTGGTATCCGGCGATATTACGGAAATTAATGCAGCTTTAATTTTCCTCGGCCAGTCGTCCCAAAGGTGGCGAACATTCTAGGTAGTGAACCAATAAAAGTTTTAAACCTCTTTAAATTTACGCAGAATAATCCAAATAGTAAATTCGTCATTTCAAATCTCTCGTCAGACATGTTGCAGACAACTTAAATGACGTCATTGGGATTTCCCCGCGTTCTCCGAAGATGCCGATTCTAAACGAATTTAAACGAGGACAGTCGAATGACCTTTTGTAAAAGTTTTCCGGTAGCGTCTTTTTCACTTCGGTATTATTTCCCGTAGATCTATTCTAAGACTTTTAGGAAGCGATGTTTCAAAATTTTATCGGTCTGAGCTGCATGAACTTCGTTTGATATAGCGAATATTCCCCTGACTTGAATTTTGTTTGTTTCAATAATCCTATCAAAGGACCCAAGCGATCTGTATCCGACGAAGAAGCGTTAATGACGCGTCGCTAACCCAACAAGATTGCGTAATCAGAGACTGGTTGTTATAGCGACAATGTAATACCCCACACGTTACACATGGCCTGTTTTGGTCAGCTTTAATGCGTATGCTCGCGCTGATTATCGATTTTTTGCACATGTAGACTTACGTTAAACCCTTAATTAGGTAAATTCGTAAAACGTCCGGGGTTAAATTACAGGACGTTTTCCTCGAATCTCGGACGTTTTTTTACGTCCGGGTTTGATTTTCCGGACGTAATTTTTGAAATTCTGGACGTATATTACGTCGACGTCCACTTATTGAGAGCACTGGTACACAGACTACAATTTCTATGTATCTCAAATCTTTCAAGGTGCTGTGTCAACACAGTTCTCGAGTGACATGAAAATAAAGACCGGACTATTTCAAACTTATGACTATTGTCATTGATTGGTAAATCGATGAACATGGTTTAGTAGAGTCTGTATGTTGTAACAGATTAAAGTATCATTTAAAATGTAGCTTAAAGAAAATATTTGAAATTGGTCCCTTTAATTTTGCACTAAATCATAATGGCCAACGATGTAATTTTCCAAAATTTCGTATAATACACTTTTTTTGGCGTGACTCTTTTCCATTAGTTCGAAATGTGAAAAATGAAATTATTTTTTTCCATGCGAAATTTTAGAAAATTTACCGTACTTATTAATCCACATCTTCTCCTGATAATGCTCAGGTTTTGTCTGTTATTGTATGCCTATATCAATCTCAATATGAACATTTTATTAGCCTTACATGCTTGTACAAAACAAGATTCGAAAATTTCTTCTACCAATTTCACCCATGGTTCTCTAACTAACTAGATGCTTAGATGACAGGGCTCATCATCATGAGTCAGGTTTGACCCTTAAAACAGCGTTTTTAATCTGAAAATTCTGAAAATATAGCACTTTGACCCCAAAAATTATCGACTAGGGGTTCATTTAGACTCCTTAAATGTTCAGAATTGCAGCTTGATATTATCTTAACCCTTGTCATGCTGCATAAATTTTGGCTAAAAATTTCCATCAAAATCAAAGGGCAAAAGCATTGATAGCACCAGCTGTAGGTCAATTTTTATTTGGGAAAATATTATAATATTTAAGGGGGGGGGTCAAGACCCTGGTTTAAGGGTCAAAGCCCTCCCTATTATTGGAAGACAAGTTTTCTAGGAAAATCTACTTTCTGCCAAAGCTTAGAATGAACAGCGTTCGAAGGGGTGATATAATACAGTCAGTGTGTATAGGAAAAAGACTGTTTTATGAATTCTGTCTGAATTAATCAATACTGCGTCCTCTAAGCTTGAGCTCAATTTATAGGCAGTAACAGTAAATCTGCATACAGAATTCATTCAGAAATATTGGAATAAGCTCTGGAACTGTTACAGGGGTACTGATTTCCAAATCCAATTTTATTTGACATATTATACATGTAAATCTAGGCCACTGGCCCATAATACAAGACACAGATATATCATACAATACCAGTAGCAGAGTAACATTGATTATGTTGAAGAGTTTTATCTTAGAATAATTATGGCGTACATTATTAAATACATTTATAGTTGCATTTCCCTTTTAGACCATTTGTTACCTAACAGCTCTATCTATTGACCAATAGCTTATTAACTCTTTTCCAGGCAAGACAACTTTAGACTGATTCCATTGATTTCTATGAATTATCCTTATTTTCAAATCAATGGATACATATAGAAATCATTGTTGTAAATGAGAGTGATTTTTCAATTTTGATCTTCTCACTTGTTTTTTGCAGTTTCTTTTTGGCATTTAGACATTTTGATCTTGTACACAGGGGTGTAGAAATATGTCTTTCCCACTTTGCAACAGATCTAGTTAAGCTTTAAATTTTCCCAACATTTCAGGATAAAAAAAACAGTGCAAACAATTTGCCAATTTTACTCCCCTTTGCATGCAAGTGCTCATGCAAAGCAGGACATCATTTGCAAACAGTTTGTCCCGTTTTGTCATCCTGAACACAGGGCCAACTACCTTGATTTTCTGTCTGTAATTCTCCGGGTTCGATCCCCCACAGCAGCACTCATTCTTTCCGACTTTTTGTCTCTCACCAATTGGTTGATAATCGTAGACAGGCAGCTGAGATAGCAGCTGGAGGCTAGGAAAAGATGTGGTGGTTGTACTGGTGAGAGATATACCAGGAAAGCATTGTTAGGTGCTCAAGCTGCCGTGATATAACTGAAAAAATGTTGAAAGCAACATTTTATTCTCCATTTAATCAATCTGTCTGTCATTCTACCCTTTCATAAATTCCCCCCTTTGATAACTGTACATTAGGTGGAGACAGAAATTAGAGCTTATTCCACTGTGTCCTGCAGTTTCTCAAGAAATCAATATTTCAGTCTGGTTCCTTGTTTATTTAACACTCAAACCATTACCAGACAACTAGATTTGAAACCAGTCCAATTCATAGTGTCGGCAGTTAAATCAATTTCCAACTCAATTTGGCTTTTTTGTGTTAATCCTGGTCATGCTGAAGCCAGAATCATTTTTACTTCAGTAGAAGGTATAGACAAAGATCAGCCTGAACAGATATTTGCCATCTGATCTTAGTTTATACATTGGAATCCTGTTAAGGTAGTGGAACCATAAAAGATCAGCAAGGTGTTGGCAGTTATTAATTTTAAAAGTGTTAACCAAGGTTTCCTAATGATTTTCATTAGGAAACCTTGATCAACATTGTGAAAGTTCATGAGTGCCAAAATGATGCGTAACCATTACGTTTCCACTACCTTTATAGCAACTCCTATTTGTCAATCGTTTGGTTGCTATTAAGTAGTATTTTCTATAAACAGGAGCTATTTGTTCTATTCTTTGTGCTTAGTCAGTTGCAATTAATCAATTAATTACTATTATCAGCATTGCAATAAAGAGGATTCCACTGTATTTCTGTTATATCACTTATACTTTAAATTTGATATATATATAAAGGAATCCTAATAAAAGCATTTCCTATTTGTCAACCTTTTGGTTGCTATTAAGCAGAATTTGCTATTAACAGGAATTATTTGTTCTTTACATCTAATCTTTGTGCTTTGAGTCAGTTGCAATTAAGAGGACTCTACCCTACTACCTTATGTCACAAAATAAAGCAATGAAATGAGTTAGTAAGCCTAGTGTTGTGTCTGTGGTCTAGAGAAAGGTCCTGAGTTCGATTCCCGGGAGCGGCTATCAATCTTGGTTCTTTCATTGGCTAACACATTCAACTCTACTTGAGAATTTTTCAGGAAGGAGAAGCAAGAGGGGTTAATTTCTGGTGTAAGAACTTCCCAATCGGTGTAAAATAAATAGGTTTTAACCAAACCAATTAGTTTTTAGTTATGCTCCATACTTGACATGATAATGATAGTTTTTATGCATTTACTGATCAGTGTGTATTCTCCTCTAGACTATAATTCTATTATTTTCTGGTTCTCAAAATTTTATTTTTTCATATTTTCTCCTAGGTTCTGCTTTTGTCTGTTATCTACATGAAATATGGGTCAAATAAGATTTCTCTTGAACCACTCGGCTGAATTCAAGTAAATAAGATTTCTCTTGAACCACTCGGCTGATTTAAAGTAAACTTTACCAGAATGTTTCTTGGGTGACCCTCTTTAAAAAAAAAGTTTTTATTAAGTTTTGGTTAAATCTAGGCGTAGCAGGGGGGGGGGGGGCTTATTTTGAGCCGAAAATCTTTGAAGGACATCTCCTGATTCATTGGGACAGTTTTGATGAATTACTAGAATATTCCTGGGGTGACCCTCTTCAAAAATTATTCACAAAATCTTGATTGGCCCATAAGTATGGGTGGTAGAGTGGGGCTTATTTTGAGTTTGAAATCTTTTAAGAACTTCGAATCCAAAAGCACTTGACAGATTTCAATGAAACTTAATGTTCCTTGAGTGACCCTTTTCAATAATCATTTGCGAAATTCTGATTGGCATAGAAATATGGATGTGGCAGGATGGTGCTTATTTTGAACCTGAAATCTTTGAATAACATCTTCTGGTGAAGCACTGGGCCAATTTTGATGAAACTTAACCAGAATATGCCTTGGGTGACCCTCTTCATAAAATGCGGCATGACAGGGCCTACTTTTGAGCCCAAAATCTTTGAACTCATAACCTCCTGAACCACATGGCTGATTTCAATGAAACTTTACCAGAATCTTTCCTGTGTGACCCTCTTCAAAAAGTATTTGAGCCTGAAATCTTCAATCAACATCTCCTCCACCTGAACCACATGGCAAATTTTAATGAAACTTGACCAGAATGATCCTTGGTTGACCCTCTTTTTAAGAAAACATAGCAAATTGTTGATTGACCCATAAATATGGGTATGGCAGGGCAGGGCTTATTTTGAGCCCCAAATCTTTGAATGACATCTCCTTCTGAACAACTTGGCTGATTTCAATGAAACTTTACAAGAATATTCCTGGGGTGACCCTCTTCAAATTTGTTTACAAAATTTCTATTGGCTGATAAATATGGGTGTGGTAGGGCAAGGCTTATTTTTAGCCCTAGAACTTTTAACATCTCCTCAGTTACTAATTGGTCGGCAGGGTATTTTTCATTTTGATTCCTTGGAATAACATCTCTTCAACAACTAGGCAAATGTGAATGAAACTTTGCCAGAAAGTTTCTTGGGTGAGATCCACTTGACAAACAAATTCAGGTGAGCGGTTTATGACCATTCTGGCGCTCTTGTCTAGTGCAAAATATGTAAGAAATTTGGTATTGAGTTTGACTTATGCACTGATGGATATTGTACATTAGAATTAATATGATGATAATTGTCCCATATCGTTATATAAGGCAAATACCACAAAATGTCAGCCTGGATCCATGAAATGTCAAATCTATCGAAAACTGATAATGCGGGCACACTGCCAGTCTATATTTGGAAGGAGAAAGCTATGTAATTGTAAACGCCCCACCACATTTATGCTATTGAATAAGCAAGCTTGCTTTTATTGATTTTCATACATTGAAGAGTTCCCAAATCGTATTCAGACTGGTCATCAAATATTTCAGAGAAATGTGTGCAAATTCTGGAACCAGTCTGTCTGTGAAAAAGGAAATGAAGTTTAAGTTGAATGGAATATGGTGAAAAGTTTTTGTTCACAGATTGAAAAGATGGCAGAAACTTGGAAATTTATAAATAGCTTAAAGTGGGGCAATATTGATCTTCTCTTGAATAAGTTCTGAAGATTTTAGTGTTAACATTTGTGTTTGTTTACAATAATAGCGAAACCCTTATAGTATTTTGTTGGAGTGAATTCATAGTGACTTTCTGGGTACAGTTGTGTCACTAACTGCATTTCAAGTCTTGAACACCAAGTGTGAATAAAATCCTGTGTGTCAAAACTATTTCAAAGGGGTCAAAGAAAGAAAATAATTATAGGTGTTTTTTCTAAATTAAGCTCTGACGTAGGCGTTTTGTCAATTATCATAGGTAAATCGGATATAATTAAAAAGCAAATGATAGGAATTTAACCTGATCCCTTGGCTGAAATTATGAAAGTACATGATTGAGTGAACCTTAAGTTTTAAGCAATTGTATTTGGTTTAAGAGGTAAATTTTAAACTTTCTTAATGTATTTTTTTAACCTGTTTTATCTATTTCGAGCAAATGGCACAAGAATCTAACAGTAAAAAGTTGATGTCACGGCTCACCGGCAAAATCTACCTGCAGTATGAATGAATCAAAATAAACAAACATGTGTCATTATGTCAATTCAGTTATATAATTCTCTTAATAACATAATTATGAAGCTAACAATTTATTTCAACATTTTCCCCAATGGAAATGATTGATATTGAAATGATCCCTTGACAGTAATGTTTCAAAGTGTCTAAATGAGGTATTTTCATTTTGGGGTCAGATTTGTGGTGTACAGATCCAACAAGATCCTTAAAGACAGACACTTTCATTTTGAATTATATCCCTTATCAATTTTAATGTACTGAGTAATCATTTAAAGACTTAGTAAATGTCCTTAATGTAGATTATTTTCAATAACTCTTTATCAGTAACCATAGAGACACACAAAAAAGCTTCCATGTTATGCAAAAACTTTTGCGGTAGTTGTTTCTTTGCCAAGAAATGAGCTAAGAACACACAAAAAATCTAGGAATGTAGAATTCACTGTTACTGAGAAACTACAGTGAGTTAGTATATAAATATTTTACAGAGTAGAGTGTTAATATTGTTCTGATGCCAAGTGGTTTGGGTTTTATGGCAACCACTTAACATAGATAATATTTTGGAATTTGGATTAAAAGTGAAAAAGTGTTCTCAAATAAAAAATGAGTATATATTGAATCCCTTAAATCTGTGATCTTGAGATCCATAATCTCGAGGCCACTTGTAATTTCAGCATAAAAATGATCAAGTTTTGAAAGTTCCGACATGAAAGTGTGTGTGATATTTAAAATTAGTTTGATGAATAAAGCATCATAGAGGATATGGCTTTATTCAAGCTAAAAGTTCTAAGCATTTTGTTCCCTCACTGACAATTATATATTATAAAACAGCTACACATAAATTATTCTGTCTGAGAAAATATATCCTCTGTAACTGCACAAAATGTGCAGACTGATTCAAGTCTATACTTCTGTCCAAATCAGGAATATGCAAGGTTCAGCATGCTATCATAGCGCAATTGGTAGCACATTAGACTGTCAATCTAGAGGTCCTGGGCTTGATCCCCTTCAGCGGCACTCATTCTTTCCGACTATTTGTCTCCCACCAATGGGTCAATAACCGTAGAACTATGTAGGATAGCAGCTGGAGGCCAGGAAAGAATGTTATGGTAGGAATGGTGTCAGTGGCTTAAAATCCCATTTTTTAAAAGAAAGACTAGGGATACAAGTAAAATTGGAAAAGCAACTCATATTTCTGAATTCTAGAGAAATGGCAAAATCCTGAAATTCCAGTTTGGAAATTAGATTTAGCTCGTAAAATTGGCATTGCTTTGATTTGGTTTTGATGGAAATTCCATGGAAAATTCTAGTGGGAACTTAGAAAATTGATGAAAATTGAGAGAACCCTTTCTTCAGGCATTGTTCATGAGGCCTGTAATGGGTATATACTTAAATTTTTTCTTGTAGAATTCAAACTAGATCAAGCACTAGCTTAAGGCATTGGTACGCAGTCAGGTGCTTTTGTTCTAACCTTTGTCGTGCTGAATAAAAATTCTTGATAAATTTGCAACAAAATCTAAGCGCCCAAAGCGCTGAATGCACTCAATGTGAGAGGATATTCATTTTGAAAAATATTTTTTTTAGCTTTTCTGGTTTCAAAAAAGTAAAAAACAGGTACTATAGACAAAGATCAGACTGCACATTATGTGCAGACTGATGTTTGTCTATAGCTCCTGTCAAGACTGGAATGTTCAGCATAACAAGGGTTAACATTAAATAAACATGTAAAAAGAATGATACAGACAAAATCCTGTAAAAATTTAAATAGAGCCCCATACTCTTATAAAATCCCATCCCCCTTTTTGCAGGTTAAAATCGACCATTTTTGATGTGATTTTACAAACTCTTAAAGCCTCTAATAAAGGCCCATACTCACAAAATGAAGGTCACTTAAAATATGCACCTTTACCCAATCAAATTTTAATATTTTGCAAGGATAATGTTTTATTTCCTCCATTTTTCATGGTCTTTACAAATATCGATGGCTCAGCAGGAAATAAATGTAACTGCCTATATGTTTACAGGCAGTTTCAACTGTTTTGTACTAAGGCAAGCCATCAATTTGATGAAATTTTTAATAAAAGCCCATCCATTTCTAACGGAAATGTGATGATTCTAATAGAACCCTGGAGTTCTATTAAAGGTTTTACTGTACACATTATATTGAGGGCTACATTTATACAAAAATTATAGCAGGTGCCTATAAACAGTAAAACTTGCATTCATCAACCACTTAAAGGTCCACTCAAAAGCTGTCGCTTATGAAATGGTTTGCCTAATGCAATATTTAATGATAAAGTAGACATTTATGTAATTATTTGACAGAATATGTAGTTTGTCACAAAATTCTAACTGAATCCTATGATGTTTGAACCCATTAAAAATCATCTCAATGTTAAGCTTCTAGTGTGTTCCAACGATATGTCTTTCAATGATAAACATTCTTTCGTTTAACAACGTCCAATTTTTCAGAGAGTTTCTTAATGGTTAGAGGACCTTTTATGGTGGTCTCTAAATGAAAGTGTTTGCTTAATAGAGGTGGTAGCTTGAGCAATATCACCTATACTCATTGGTACCAAAAGCTTGTACTAGCTGACCTCTGGATATAGAGTATCTAACTTATTTAGTTACTTACTCAAAGTTGTTTTAAAAGAGAAATAACTCTGATAAGCTGTGATAGCAAAGATAAAGATAAAAAACATTCAATCAGAACAAAGAGATACCGCAAAGAGGACCAGATTATGATACTGAAATCACAAAGGAACATAATAAACATAATGATACAGACTGTAGAAGCAATAAAAGGGAGATAAGTTTTGCATAAGAATTTGGTGGATTTTATTTGTATAGACACACACTTTTTGAGGGAATCATAATTGTTTATTTACGTCAGAGGAATTGATTATTTTACAGTGAAATAATGTTATAGAATAATTTGGATTGTATTAAATTGTTACAAAACAATTTGCGATATCTGTTGCCACTTTTTGGATATAACTGTTAAAGGGAGGTAATTAGATGATAGAAGATGTGGCTGTGCTTCTACTGTATCTTGCAACAACATGTGTGGAGATTCTGATAGCGATATTTAGAGTCCTTTATCTCATTTTACTGGAAATGAGAGTAATTGCTTCTCACAATGTAAGTATATACATTGATTTGCTTAAATAGGGGATTAAACTGATAAAGGGAGTTAATAAGTTTTGAGATTTTGATAGAGATTTTTAGAGACCTGTATCTCATTTTACTGGAAATGAGAGTTATTGCTACTCACAATGTAAGTATATACATTGATTTGTTTAAATATAAAATGAATTTTATACAGGGAGATAATTAGTTCAGGATGTAAAGACACTTTTAAAGGCCTTGAAGCACTTGGACATTGAGTTATCACTTTTTAGCTCTGCTCAATTGTAATAAAAAGTCGTATGTATTGAGATCATCCTAGTCTTTGTGGGTGTAGGCATAGGTGTGGGTGATTAGTTAACCACCAACAACGTGATATTTCGTGTTAACATTGCCAGCTATCATTAAAAGAGAATAAATATAAAGAAACTGAGTATCATTAACCTTATATGCAAGACCCATTTATAAGGCTCTGCCCTTCCACACCAAAATATCATAGATTTTACCATTATGCCTGGGACCTATACAATTATTGGATGCCAAAATCAGTGAGGGCAGTAATCAATGAAAAACTGCAAACCAATTTACTGAAATGGGAACCGGGCTGTAATTTTCGATTACCGTTTCCCAGTTTTATTATATTGGCAATAGATTTATTGCTTAGATTATATCTGATTGTTTAGGTACCAGTTGTAAAAAGAGACTTGTTTATTGATTGGCTGATATTGATAAGCTTTTCTATACATCTATAAAAGGAAAATTAGATATTAAGAGGTTATTTAACATGATCGTGTACAATACTGAATTCTATTGAATGAGTACCCTGAAGAACCAGTCTTTATTTGACGAGGCAATAGCCGAGTCAAAATAAAGACTTGTTCTGCAGGGTACGAATCCAATGAATTCAGTGTTGTACTCGATCATGTTAAATGACATCTTTATTTCACACCATACACTGAAAGTTCCACAATTAAGGATTTGCGGCATTTGAGAGAGACAAAGGGAATAGACCCAAAATAATTCCGATAATGGCGTCAAATGCAAGTCACTATTGACATGTTGAAATTGAAACAAACATTTGTTCTAAAAAAAGATTTCCACGTGAAAAGTTCATTTCATGTGTCAAGTCGATAAGTGCCCACTGATTATATAATAATATTTAATTAACATAAAACAGGTTGACTTCCCGTCGTCGCTTGAAATGTACATTTTCATTTGAACAAATGATATTCTAGAATCAATAAACAACAATAATTTTGTGTCCCTCTATGTCACTGAATTCTTCTTTTACTTGCAAATGAAGAAATCAAGAATCTTCTCAAGATCATATTTGTTTCAGTACCTCCGAACAGGGGGTTTGATACATTGAAAAGGCTGCGAAAAGTGGTGATATCTATATTCGGGACTGCAGCCTCGCATTCATCGTACAATATAGCTTGCCTCACTTTCATCGTACAATATAGGTTGTCTCTTTTTGGAATAAAATCCGTATTGCACAGTAGCCTCGTTCTGGTTGTACAATATGTATCTAGATATTTCACTCTCACGTGAGGCAAATAAGCGATGTCATTGGTCTAAATTGTTTAGTTAGGTGTGAAATAAATCGTTTTTATGCCCCTATATGGATAGATTAGGGGCATATATTGTTTACTGGTATCCTTCTATCTGTCTGTCTGTCTGCACGAACTAAACCATCCAACTAAAGATGTTTTCTCATAATTTAGCTTAACAGTCTATTCAAATTGCAATGCCCTTATTTGTGCAAGGAAACATGACAAAGCTACTGCTGAGATCTGCCATATAAAATCTTAAACATGCTTGATTTACAGTCAAGCACCATCTGACAATGCTTTTGTTTAACATCTCCTCTGGAAGAAAATTAGTTTATGTTAGTGTGTCAGCTCAAGAACTGAACCCACAATATCAAACTCCAATTGTCTTGGATTCAAATACCTCCTTTATTTATATGAACTATAGTAAGACTATCATAAAGTACACATTTCCATCAACAGTTTTCTAGGAAAAGTGTTAACCATTAATTATTCATAATAGCCTGGGTGTAGAACATATTCATTATTCTAGTACAGAATGTTTGGCTAGACTAATTGTGTAATGGAACATGCTGTGATGTTATGTATTTATCTTAGGTGGGCTACCAAAACCTTGTAACTACAGCTTGAATAAGCTGTAGTTACGAAGTTTTGGTTGCCCACTGACAATATGTTCTTTGATTCTGATCTATTTGGCTATGTACTTTGTCTCAGTTCACAGATGGAATAACCTGTAGTTACAAAGATTTGGTTGCCCACGGCAAAAAATGATATTTTTTTATTCTGAGCTGTCTTTCTATGTAGCCTTGATTTTTTCAGAGTTGCATAGTTTCTTACATAATCAAAGCACTGAAAGTACTGATGGTGAACGAACCTGATGGCATTCTAGAGTGATATATTGAATTAAATTAGAAAAGAGAAATTACGAATGTAAAAAAAAAGTGGGAAGAATTGTCTCGACAAAATTTCCGTTATTCGGAAATTTCACTGCAAATTCAAAGAAAGGGAAAGAAAGGAAAAATCCTGTCCTGTTTCTATCTGACTTAGACCACGCTTTTCTATCAGTGTCTGTATTTTTACCCGAACCTCTTTACAATAAAAAAATGGTAAAGCTCGCTTTGATGTTACTAAAAATGTGTGTAATAATGCTGAAATAACTTATGAATCTATTTCCGTTACTTTTGTAGATCTTTTGCATTTTTTGCGACTGTAAAAAGTGTTTTGGAAAAGGCGCTAATATAAAATGGACGATATCTTTTTGCAATGACACGGCACGCAAAACCTGTCGAGATTCACATGCACGACATACTACCACCGTATATCTGTAAATACAAGGCTCGGAGTTGTATCAGTGATTTATACTTTTGAAATACTGTTCTCTGATTTGCCAATTCGCTTCAAGCGTGGTCTAATCAATTTTATAACACTGCAGGATGAGAAATATTTAGGTATAGGTTATAGATTTTGATTGATTGAATGGGGTTTTACGCCGCTTTCAACATTATCTCAGTTATATCGCGGCGGCTGGATCACCTAACAATGGATTCCTGGTATTTCTCACGCCAGTACTACCATTACACCCTTTCCTAGCCTCCAGCTGCTATCTCACATAGATCTACGATTATCAACCCATTGGTGAGAGACAAATAGTCGGAAAGAATGAGTGCCGCCGTCGGGGATCGAACCCGTGACCTCTAGTTTGACAGTCCGACGCTAGTTTTTGCTTAAACTGTAGTTAACCAATTCTAAACGAATTTTGGGAAGGATGGAGCCAGTTTTTATTCATCGATTAAGATTTTTATGATTTCTGTAAAAAGCGCAATGACTTTTCCAGAATAATTTAACAACTAAACCCGCCCGTCGAATTGTAAACAAGTGCATGACGGATCTGGTCCCCCCTTGACCACGGCAATATCTACTCGTCAATTGGAGTGGTATCTTAGGTTGAATATTTAGCTATCATTTATTTAATTTTCAAATAGAATTTTGAATTGATATGGTTTTACAGATTGAAAAAATGCAAAGTAGAATGGCCCCAATGAAATATCTTCCGTGCCTGTCGCATTTGGTATTCGGCAATATTCGCTTCTGAGACAGACGAATACGAAACGTTTTCGCTGGGAATAAGTTCACCGAATATTCGAGTGTATCCGTACAAGCCCTACTTCAGCCAACGCAATTTTACAGAAAAATCTTAATAGCGGCGTTCATCCCTATTCAAATAAAAGTACAAGAAAGGTTGTACATGTAAAACACATGTCGAATCATTCTTAAAACCCGTCTCGAGACTGACTGTCGCTAGTTGAAAAGTTATGTAAAACCGCGTTACCGTTTCTAATGCCACAGGGTGTCTTGATGTGTCATTCGTCTCAACTCGGCCGATTCCTCTAACCTACATTTAAATCGGAGCCGTCGGAGATCGCCCGAGTATTGCCGAATGTAAGTTCAAGAGGACATGACCTAAATAAACACGTATTTCCGGCTAATTACTACAAGTTTAACCAGCGAAGGCTTGGGTCAAAAACATAGTATCTGTCTCTACGGTGTCTAGACACAAACTTTGTTTTTGCTTTAAACTCTCGACAAGCTTACGCCGATCAAAAATTCCCTTGATAAACATTCCAAGATCATTTTGTGTTTTTCAAGGCGAATTTTCATTATTTTCACTTGATAAAGAATACTAGTATCATGCCATTAAAGAAAATAAAAGTGATTTTGCGGAGAAAATCATTTAAAGATACTAAATTGAATTTTAAGAGGCGCTACTTTATTTAAAATGTATTAACATCCAACAGGATTTTCCTGACATGGTATATAACACTGGTGAACGACGTTCGTTCACCAAAAATTGTGCCATAGTTACTCTTATTCTTTTGGGCAGAAATGATCGTTATTTGAAAGGTTCTTTCTGGATTTTTAGCTCCACTGGCTGAAAGCCACTGGGGCTATT
This sequence comes from Fragum whitleyi, assembly GCA_948146395.1. Lineage (NCBI taxonomy): Eukaryota > Metazoa > Mollusca > Bivalvia > Cardiida > Cardiidae > Fragum > Fragum whitleyi. The sequence continues at coordinate 29,302,328 of OX411560.1, forward strand.
GTCATGGCGTTGTGTCCGTCGTGCGTCCGTCCGTGTGTGCGGTCGTAAACTTTTCTTTAAAAATCTTCTCCTCTGAAACTACTGGATGGATTATAACCAAACTTCACAGGAATGATCCTTGGGTGACCCTCTTTCAAAGTTGTTCAAGATATTTTGATCCAATGAAAAATATGGATTTAATGGGCGTGGCTAATTTCCAAATATGGTAAAAATTGAGTTATCTCAGATTCTAATCAATGGATACCAATTAAATTTCACATGAATGATCCTTGGGTGACCCATTATTAGTCTACAAAAAAGCATTGTGATCGGTTGGAAAATATGCATTTTATGGGCGGAGGTCATTTCTCTATATGTTATATAGTGGAAATTTTGAAAATCATTTTCTCAGAATGTAAGTGATGGATATCAACCAAGTTTCACTGGATTGATCCTTGAGTGACCCTTCATCAGTGTACAAAAAATTATTTTGATTGGATGAAAAATATGCATTTTATGGGCAGAGGTCATTTCTCTATATGTTGTTAAGTGGAAAATTTGAAAATCATTTTCTCAGAATCTAATTTTTGGATATCAACCAAATTTCACTGGAATGATCCTTGAGTGACCATTAATCAGTGTACCAAAAATTATTTTGATTGGATGAAAAAATATACATTTTATGGGTGGAGGTCATTTCTTAATATGTTAAATAGTGGAAACTATGAAAATCATTTTCTCAGAATGTAACTGATGGATATCAATCAAACAATTTTTGTTTGATCTTTGGGTGACCCATTATCATGCAGCCAAAAATTATTTTGATTTGATGAAAAATATGTCTTTTAAGAGCGGAGGTCATTTCTCTATCTGTTATATAGTTGAAACTTTGAAAATCATTTTCAAGATCAGTAGAACCCCAAATGTCTAAAAATCTAGTCAAAACATTTATTTGCTTTTACAAGAATTTCAAGCCTGTGGAGCGACTCAAGCCATTCATGGCTTTCTAGTTAAATTTTTCAAGCGGTTTTGGAATTAAAACAATAACATTGTGTTGCAAGTGGATAATTTATTGTGAAGATAAAAGCAAAGAAAGTAACCGGTATTCAAACTTCAGAGGATTCTTTAATAACAGAATTATAACTTCAATTTTGTAAGAACTGTTTAATATTGTATCAAATATTATTTAGCTCCACCATTGCCTGGATATTTTGTCCATTGTGCATGCTTTCATGTGTGCATCTGTGCGAAATTCAATAAGCTTCTCCTGTATTTTGCACATGATTTCTTTGAATCAGAATTGCAAAAAATATATATATTTTATCAACTCAAATTGTTGGTTGAAGCTTCTTTAAATTTGGGCAAGTCTAAAATTTTGAAAAGTGGGAAAGGGTTAATTTTGTCATCTGGTACTAGTTTTATTATAAAATTTTTTGTATCGGAAATCTGCAACAACTAAATGAGTCATGGGAAGTTGACAAAGATAATTATAGTTATCTGGTCCCATAAATACAATCAGTGACTCAGTCGATGGAAATATTGACTCCGCTCACATCTAGGCTGGATATTGAGTGAATTAGAATTTTATGGTTTTAATAGAAAAATCATTAGTGGTATACAAGGGTCCAGATAAGAGGGGGAAAAGCCAGTCTAAAATCTTTATTCCCAATGAAACACGTTGTTGTTGGTAGTCCTTTGAACCTTATGAATGAGACATTTCAAATGAATACCAACAACATAGAATTTAAGTTAAAAATAATGAAATATTATAATTTGAAAACGTAAATACCCCCTCTATCTGTAGCTCGTGGTTTATGCCAAGATCAGAGTGCACATATGTGGAAGCTCACAGATCTTTGTTTACGCCTTATATATCAAAGAAGGAATATTCCAGGTTGAGCATGACAAGGGTTAATTCAATCAGTGACTCAGTCTATCCAATAATTGACTCAACATATCTAGGCTTAATATAAATAGAAGTAATTCTAGACATACTGAACCTTGAACATTCCTGCAAATGAGCAGTCTGATTTTAGTCTATACAAGTTGACATTAATATACCGGTAGTAATCTAAAATCATGTCCCATAACTCAATCAGTGACTCAGTCTATGGAAATATTGTCTCCACTCACATCTAGGCTAGATATTAATAGAGAAGGGGATACCAGTTGGTTATCATCTTTGCTAGCTAAGGAAATAGCTCACTATTGTGTTCTATTCATGAATAGAAAACATACCGTATTTCCCCTAATAATAGTGCCCTCCCTAATAGAAGCACCCCTATTTTTTTTACTAAGAAAACCCCACTGCAAATGTGAACTTCCTCTAAACAATCATTTATATGACCTTTTTTAGAGGAAATTTATCTCAAACTAAAGGGAAAAGGGCATAAAAGACATCAATTTAACTTTAATTGGTAAATGCATACAAAATGATAGCTCCTCAACCATGTAATGTATAGCTCTTGGGAGTGTTTATTAGAAGAAATGCAATAAATTGGATCTCTATTACCTAGCAAAAAAAACAGAAACAGAATTCCATGTTTAAGGAGAGATGAACTCCCAAATTTTAAATTCTAGCAGGAGCCTTGATCTACATTATAATATGACCTACGTTGCGGGAGTGAAATAACCCCGTTGAAATTTTTGATGTAACACGGGTGTTATTACACTAGTGGAATAACTATGCAAATTAGCTCAAAGCGAATGGCAACGCTATTTGGTAACTGCGAAAATGACGTCATAATCTATATTATGTGATGCAGTTTTAAACAAGTTGTAAGTTTCGCGGAAAATTAAAATGTTGAATTTCGAGAATTTGGACGATTTTTCTAAAAATTTGGGTCATATTATAAAAAGAATATCAAATTTGTGCTCATGAAATACAGAAATTATTAAACTCATCATCTAAAACAGATAAAAACTCGGCGCAGCCTGGTTTTTATCTGTATTTAGATGACTCGTTTAATAAATTCGGTATTCAATGACAACTCCTAGATGATCATTCAATAAATGCTGTATTCAATGACTACTCATTCAATATCCTCTATCTCATCTAGGCCAGGTATTAATAGAGTAGGGGATAACGATTGGATATCTACTTTAAAGTTCTCCAAATGGAGCTTGTGTCCTAATCCGAATCACATGATACGAGTTTTTCAAATCTTTTACCTAGGCTGTTTTTGGAAAATCTGAAGTTAGACCACGCTTGAAGCGAATTGGCCAATCAGAGAACATTATTTCAAAAGAATATATCAAAAATACAACTCTAAGTGTTGCATTTACAGATATACGATGGTATTGTGTTGTGCACGTGAATCTCAACAGATTTTGCTTGCCAAGTCATTTCAAAAAGATAATATGCATTTTATGTAAGTGTTTTTTTTTCTAAAAAACTTTCTACTGTGGCAAAAATGCAAAAGATCTGCAATAAGAAACTAAAATAGGTTTATACTTAATTTAAGAGTAATTACACATAATTACAGTTATACTACAGCGAGTTTTACCTTTTTTTCAATGCAAAGAGGTTGAGGGAAAAATACAGACAATGTTAGAAAAAAAGTGTGGTCTAAGCAACGTTGGCGCTGTCGGTCGCCATTGTCGCCAAATGCGACAAAAATTTAAAAGTGGCGCAAGAATTTTTCATTTGGCGAAAATGCCTAGCGCCAACAAAAATCAAGTGGCCCAAAAAATTATCAAATGGCCCCAACTCAATACACGATAAGCAAATATCAATAACAATATACATAACCAGACTGCCCTAAGGGAATAAACTCGCTAATCCGTCTAGTAGCCTACACGCGGCACGCGGCATTCACAGGGTCTGATTATTGACTTTTTATTGACAGCTGGATTCATTCACATTTACCTATACGCTTCAAACACAGTAGGCGGGTCTAGTATCTGACCTCATTACATATTCATGCTCGACCTGTGTTGTTTATCACACTGTATATGCATATTGGTTTTGAGCAATTTCACACATAAATCAATTACACTAAATAGGCTTTAAACGGCTACAAACGGCTACATTAACTACATTGTTTAAGTCACGCGATAATTGTACGATGAAAAAAGTGTGAAAGGCTTACAGTAATTATTGCTGTTTTATGTATTGCGGGTAAGAGTAAATGAAAGTCGGCCATTTATAACGGAATGTACTCAAGAAAATAATTAGGAGTCAATTAGTTTTCGGAATTTCTGTAATGGTATATAAGGTAAGTTTTCCAACGTTATTTCTATAATGCAATAATGGATCGCTATCTGACATTGCCCGTGAAACGTAAATCCGATGATTCTAGGGCTGTAACGATACACTCGTATATTCGGTGAACCGAATATCTTATTCTCGGCGAATACGTATCGTATTCGCCTGATACGTATTCGCCTGTCTCGAAACCGAATATTGGCGAATACAAAATGCGACATGCACGGAAGGTGTTTAATTGTGGCCATTCAATGCAAAAATATCAACCAGACACTCAATGTCAATAAGAAAGACAAAACCGAAAATTTAGTGTCGCAAGCGTATATCTCAGCGGAATTTGGGATTTGGACCCCATTATCCTGCATGTTTAGCCTACTGCATCTAATATACCTCGGACACATACTTTTTGTCGCATAACGATCCACAAACAAGAGATAAATTAAGTGAATGGACCAAATTTACCCCAAAGACGGTTGTCGCAAAAGAGGGTTGCTATTTGTTAACGCACATATTTGCAAAGCTAGCAGTAAGAATTCACATATTTATCCGTATTTCATTCGTGTGATAGTATTTTAAATAAGGAAAATACATTTTGTTTCACTGCGTTAAGGCAAGAAAGAAATTTTACATGAAAATCGTTGTCGCATGAAACCAGTCAGGTACGTTAACTGTTTTTTGTGAAAAAAGTTCACAGTCAAAATAAAGAAGAAAAAACAATATCTATTGACATAATCACTCCCTGACAAGGTCTTATCAAAGAGTAGGCAACTTTGACTAATTGTGATAAGCGGTAAACGAAAAATAAACCGAAAGGTCTTTTTTATTGGAGTGTTACGTTTAAAAATGTCAGGGACGTTAAATCTTTCACTTACCAATGTTTAAATAATATGCTACTAACGTATATAAGACATTGGAAAAAGTGAAAGTACCAAAGTCTAGTATTACAGGGATATACATTTAGCAGGATTGTTCCGCATATTTGAAAATTAAATAAGGGCAAGTTAAGAAACGTCAGGTACGTTAAATGTCAGTAACGTTAACCGAAACGAACTTTCCTTTCCCTAGTTGTAGTAAGCGCGTATAACTTAGTCACGTTACATCATGTATTACGTGCGAAGCATAGGCATTTGATAAAATCAATAAATCCGTTTATTTTGAAGTAGTGTTTCATGTAAAAATGCAAAGTTAAGCAGATTTATAGAGTTGACAAAAAAAGAAAGAGTTTAACAGGTATTTACCCTTTTATTTCATTTAAAGATTGAAATCAAATGTGAGATGTTTTGTGAACAGGTTAGACATATTTGCGGCATATTTAATTAGGAAAGAAACTGAGAATTTGCGTTCAAAATTGGTTTAACGTCCCTGACAAGATATCTAACGTCCCTGACATATCTTTTCATGGCCTTAATCATGCGTAAACTAACCCCGAATACTAGAAAGCTTACCGAGAGCGGAAGATATTGAAGGACAATTCATTTCTACTACGAGAAAGAGAGAGAACAATAAAGTACAAAGCACCAATCGAAAGTTCGAGTAAAGCAAACCCTGATGTCGGGATTTTTCGGAAGACGGTGCTATGATTGGATTTCAGCGAACGTTTTAGCACTTTTGACTTCAAATTCATATTGCTTAAATCGGTATACTACTACATGGTTCTGATACTCTTTTAATGAACAGTATAATGACGAAATTAATGAACAGTATTATGACGAAATTAATGAACAGTATAACGACGAAATAACTACTGGTATTTCTGATGGTTAGGAAGTAATCTGTTAAATACTCGACGTCGTACCGATTTCAAGGAGAATCAAATTCTAAATATGGTTTTACTACCTTCAAATACAAATAGGTTTTACAAAATACTGCAATTACTTTTTTAATTGCCTACTGCGTTAATAGTATCGGCAAATAATCTCGATCTGGCGACAACTAAGTAAAAAAGACAAACTCTCAATTTGAAATCTCGGTGTAAAATGTGGCAATTTAAGTGCCTTTTTAGTTTAAAAGTACTAAAGACCTTTGCGCATTTGGACATTAAATACCCTTTATCTTTAATTTCTATAAAAGGGTAAGAGAGATGCATTTTATTGTTGGTTGTTCAAGTCACACACGGACCTTAGTCAACACGGCGTTATTTATGTAGGTATGAATCGAAAACAATTTTTTTGATTTTGTGATTAACAATGTGGACAATAATATAGAATTCCTTGCTTTCTGTTCTCGAGAGTGAATAGACTTGCTTGGCGTTTCATGTGGAATCTTAAAGATTTTGAGGATTTTGAGCGTGAAATTCTTAAAAAAAAACAGATTTGTATACAGCTATATCAAAACTCTAAGATTGGCGGGACTTTTTTCGTTACATATGAGTGATTTCTCATAGGAAAGTCAGTTAGTGCTTTTTAATCATCATTGGGCGACCAAATTGTCGTAATTGCAGCTTTTTAAAAGCTGTAGTTACGACTTTTCATTTGTTAAGAAGGATTATATATCAAGAGAATAATTATTAACTTTAATTTCGTTTTAAGAATAGCAATGACATGTAATGTTCTATAGTTTAGCGTTATTTGTCAAGTACGTTAAATCATTCAGCTCTTTTTAAAACACGAAATCGTAAAAAGCATATCCGCTATATCAAAGTAACTTAAATTCAATCGGATAAACAATATTTTAGTAATTATAATTCAGTATCCATTTTATAATATGATTGATGGCAATATGATTAAAGTATTTTGACAATAAAGCAATATTGAAGATTTCTGAAAAAACAGATCGTCACATATATTTGTCTTCGATAGATATTAACAATGATAGAAAAGGGTTCTTTTTTGGTTGTTTTTCTTTTAAATGAAATGTGCCGGAGTAAGTAGAAAGGTGTAAATACATCATTACTCGCATGCTGTCTTATTTAATTCAGACATCAAGTACATCTAACGTACCTGACATGACGAACACAGTTGCTTTATTAAATCCATCATTTGAAAATTTTTTTGAAGTGGCAAAAGGGCCCCGTTGTTTATTTCAGTTGTGTTACATGTTAAAGTTATTAAAAAAAGTTTATTTCACTTGAAATGACGTGGTTGATTTTTTGATAGTTGCTGAATTGCAATTGTCCTTCTTATTGACATTGAGTGCAGAGGTCTATTTTGCAAGTTTTAAACTTGTATAACACTATCAATTATATATTTTATTTGAAAATTTGATAAATGATAGCTAGATATTTAACTCTAGATCCCACTCCATTTAGCGAGTAGATATTGTCGTGGTCGTAGCTGATCCGCCATGCACTGGTTTACAGTCTTACAGGCCGGTTATTTTATTATTCTGGAAAGAGCATTGCATTTTGTAAATAAAAAACTTTAGAATCTTCATCAATAAATCAAAACTGGCTGTATTCTTTCCAAAATCCATTTAGAAATTGTAAACTAAAGTCTTGGCAAAAACTAGCTCCAAGCAGAAAAGTAGGCTATATATCATCAACATTATTCAGAGATCGACAGTGAATGACTTTACAGGCACCCGATCTCTTAGAGATTAAAGATAGGTTCTAAAGCAAAAAAAAACTGCAATAATTGTAAGGATTTCCAATGAAAAACAGTAATTCTTATCAGGAAGAAAGGTGGTAAGAAAAAAATTATTGTCACTTTTGTGTAGGACTTGTCAGACATTCTAATGCATTTCAGTTACCTCCCTTTAAAAAAATTCTAATTTACTTTTTCTATAGGAGAGTTGATTGTTATTGTTTATATTGAGAATTTCCCGCGCATGCGCATTACTGGTAGGCAAAAAGAGTCAGATCACTATGCGAGAAGACAATTAAAACTGGTTCAAAATCAACCGTTCAATTAAATTTAAGATGAAAAGAAAATTAGATATTATTTTAACGAAAGTTTCCCGTTAATGATCAATCGATTTTAAAGAATCTCTTACGTAATAGCCCTTTTTAAGCTTCCCGAGATTAGACTATTTCGTCCGCTGACTTATTGAACGAAGTTGCCATCGACGATAGGTCTTTTAGCTATTTAGAATTAGCTTTTTGTCTCTTTAAAGAATGTATTTGTTTAAAAAGATTGTAACCTAGAATCTTTGAATAAACATGACCTATGGTCTGTCTTATATAGACGCTCGAGTTGCGCAAATTAGCTCGAAGGACTCTAAAACACGTGTCCGTGGTTTAGCGCAAATATTATTCCTTTGTAAACGTGATGTTTTCTTTTTGTCAATTTTCACGTCATTCATAAAGAAAGTTGAAAATTATGTATGAAACATAGTAAGTGTTTAGGTTTTCAAACATTCGTAACTCAGTCTACATCACTCATGAAAGTTCTGACAAAGCTGTAGTTGCACCGTTTCTGTAAACAAACCCATCTAGTTATATTTTAAGATTCTTATAGAAAGTTGGATGAAAACGGCGATGGATGAAGGGTTTCTATAAAAAGGGTACAAATGTACAATAAAGGGAGAGAAGATTCGTTTTACTAGTATTACAAAGTTTTGTTTGAATTTCTGTGTAAAAAAGAAACAACTAGGGATCGGGGTTCGTTTGAATCCCTTGAACCCCATTTTGCATCCGCCACTTGAACAAATTAACTTTCTTTACCGCTTTCCATAACGTAATGAATTTGTATGACATGAACTATATAAAAAAGTTTGACTCAGATTAATCGGTTTACGGCGTCAAGTAGAATAAAACTTCGCAACTACAGCCGATCGAGATCCGTTGTATTTGTAGTCGCGCCGTTTTCAAGGGTAAAATCAGACGAAAAGGTCATACGTGTTGAATGTTATTGGGGAAAACGTAAGATGAATAAGTAAAATTCATTAACCCTTTCCAATAAAGTAATTTTACCAAGTTTAAGATGACTCGGGTTAAAAAACGTTTGGGGAAAAGGTGACTTGTAACGTTAATTTGGTCACTCGCCAGAATTTCAGAACTTCCAACTTATTTTTCCTCACATTCATTTTTTTATTTTTGTTTTTGAAATGTAGTTAAAGTCGTCGTTGAGCAACAGAACATCTCAAATCCATTTTAACTAGGCTGTTTTGGGATGTTTCGTTCGCCACTAACGCTTTCAATTTCAAAATTATTTTTTGTCGTCTGGTCTGGGTAAAAAACGAAGATTTACAAAAGAATGATTACATTTTTTCATCTTTAACAAACAAATTTCTTTCCTACTCGTTAAAATTCGATTTTTTACCCTCTTATTATTCATTGGGAAATACATAAAGCAAAATAGAAAAATGATTCGGAGTACATTTTCGTTTTTGGTGGCTTCCATTTCCCGCTGAAGCAAACGCTGCAGTTCAGATATGCAGTAGGCCTAACTTATATTTGATTAAAAATTATCCCGGCCTTTTTTCAAATTTGATGAAGAACTATTAGTGATGACAGCTTGTTAAAGACACGGAAGATCGATCTACTCGCGGCTCGGAATTGAAAAATCATGTGGGCCTTATCTATCGCCGCTGAAATGGAATCTTAAATGAAATATTTCATCAGAAGCTTGATTTAGTCTATGACTGATAGGGCATTAAAAGATTTGTGTCAAATGAAACTTCACACTTTATGCCTCATGAATGGGTAAAGGTTGTGTCCAGATGAAAGCAATCAATCAGTGGCGTGTGCATCGTCACGGTCAGATCAATTAAAATTTGGCACGTGTTATAGAAGTTTGTCTTTATGACACATGCAAGTGTGGGATTAGCGGCTACTGTTTTATGACATGGGCAATATCGATAAGCGCATCCGGTTACGGTCAGATCAAAGAGATTCCGCGGCCGTGTAGTATGGATCATTGCGTTAGAAACAGCGAACTTTATGACACATGTTTGTGTAAATAGCGGCTAATATATTTATGTCGCATAATGAAAATTCCTTGATAGGATTTTACAATCTAACTAGAAAAGCTGTTAAGTCGACAGACCGTGTGTTTGGCGACATTCGTTTATTATCTTAATTTAACCAATTTTCTAAATGTGCGGCGGACTTTTTACGGAAGCAAATCGCTTTTCAACAGTAGGTGATGTTCTCAAAATTTACAGATTAAACTAATAATTGGATTAATAAATTTTTAGACAAATAAGGGAAAAGGGCCATAAAAACCTTTCCCAATGTTTGAAATTTCTGTGACAGGATGAATAACGAAAATGGGATAAAGAAAAATCGGCATTGAAACTCGAATCAGCTCAGTATAGGTAAGATATACTATATTTCGTTTATGAGTGAACGAAAAACGTGAATACAGCTGAATTAATGTCGGATGAGCGATATATCAGTTGCTCAACAGCGATTTGTTTGCATTCATTTGCATTTCTGGGTGGTAATCTTTCGACGAGAAATATTCTTTTCACAGACATTGTCATGTGATGACAACTGCATAATCAAAAAGTTGGATGATTTATCTAAATTTTGACACATTTGTCAACAGGGAATAATCATTAGAAATGTACAATCCAATTACTTGAATATTGGATATTTTACTATTTGTGTATGCAACTGGTAGATCTTTCTGCCTACAGCGATTCCCCGGATGTAAACATCACGTGACCCGTGACGTCATCCGTCAACTCATGTATATTAAGTTCTAATTCACTTCTAACGTAAAATTAATGTTAGGAAAATAATAATTATAAAAGTTTTTTAGTATGCAATGTACTAAGAATCAATTATTCAACATAAAAAGTTGATTTTTTATTACAAAAACCCTAAATCAAAATTATCTATGGATTATATATATATACGGCATTAAATTATTGAGTTAAATCAGTAAATCTCGTACTGCAAAGAGACTACACAGTAGACGTAATTAATTAATTATGTGTCTACCATTAATTTCAAACACTTCCATTTGTAAAGCTTGCCAACTTGTCAACTTAGCCAAGACTTTATAGTAGCGTTATAAAATGAAAACATAATAATTTAAAATAGTGAAAAAGTTAAAACGTCTTAACTGTAAACAATAAGCACAGTTTAGCTCAGGACAGGCTGAAATTCAAAGGAGTTTCTTAGATCATCATTTGAGAAAAAGCAAAGATTGATACAGATACAGCCTAAACATACATCTTCTTTAATCTTATTGAAAAAAAAAAATAGCCAATTATTGTGAATTATAAACAATACATTTGTTAAAACAAACACCTTTGAGTATAGGTTGACAACATTTTAGGATATTATGATTTTACCACGATGTTTTTATGTAGTTTTATTGTACAAAATGCCTCAAATCATCAGTTTTTGACATGAAATACCTCAAATTCCTCTATTTTGGTGACAAATTTGAAGAAGTTAAGCTGTGTGGTGCTTTTGAAGCTGTAGGGGCCTTACAATGATTTGGTAACTTAAGTTCATTCAATGTATATATTAATTAAATGATCTTCATGATTGTTTTTGACAATAAATATTTGAAACTTTATTTGTTTTTTCTTTATTCTTTATTCAACAGAGTCAGACAGATCAACATTGATGAATATGCTTGCAACATGGTTGCCTGAACAGCCACATGTGTACAAGCATATTCAACAATCTAATCATGGAAGTCTAGATATACATGCAATGAGTTAAGTCTAGGACAAACAAATTGGAACAAGGAGCAAATGATGGTTTCCACAATTCCTTTCTTTTGCCTCAATGTTTTCTTAATGCTTTCTGAAATATATATCATAAGGAAAACAGCTTATTAGGAAAAGAGTTGGGTGCAAAATGTCGAAAATTTTGTCTATTAGTACCGGCCCAGACACCCGAAATGTGGCCCCAATTTTCACCAGGTTGGCCCCAACTTTTTTCATTTGGCGAAAGTGATGGCCCCAACTTTTTGAGAGCCAGAGTGAACCCTGTCTAAGTCAGATAGAAAATTTTGTGCCGCAGTATCGGAAATAGACACTTGCTGACGCACATGTCTATTTCCCATATACCACAGCACTCGTTTTCTATCCTATACGTATTGTTCTAGCCTAACAGACGTTGTCATTGCTGCGTCATCGCCATGTGAAAACTTTGACATTTTGTGATATCTCTGGTTCTTACGAACAAAATTTGACTTGAAATTTGGCACACCGGTTTACTATCAAAAAAGAAACCTATACAAACAATTACTCTAGATACATTTTGTTCAAATTATGTTCATTTTCTCTTGTGCAAAGTTGGTAAATTTATTTTAACATTCGCAAATAATTTTGCATCCTGAATGCAGGACAGTCAAAGGTGGCAGACTTTCAAAATTGCCTGACAGACAAAAATAGACAAAATGAGCTATCAGACTTCCATGGCAGGTCTCTATATTGATTCCTTTCAGCAGGCAAACAGAATCTCTAGAGTCTCACATTATTTGTACTGTTCACAATTCTCTCTTCCATCAAAAGTAAGAAAAAGCTAGTTTTTAAATCGTACTGCGAAGCAGTAGATTTATATCTACCGTTTTCCAGAAATCCAGTCTGTTTGACCCACTACATTTTTACCATTATCTTCTGAGCAATGTGTTCAAACCAAATTATGTGTTTTCAAACACCGAAGAAACGGCCTTTTTAGTCACAATCTACAAACTTTGTTTATACCTTATTTACTTTTCGACAAATAGAGAAGAGGCTAATACAAAATTTGATGTAATTTTCGCTTTTAGTAATTACCAGTTAGTATTTTCAGTGTTTATAACAAGATCTTCGGTTGAGTAAAGGAGTTGAAACGTACAATAGGTTAACTGTATAATTAATTTGTAGCACTTACAATATTACTGCTCTCAACTTTCTCGAACGGTCATTTACCAGTTGTAGGGCTGACAACCAATCAAATTCTGTTATGATTATCACTCGGTCAAAACCCACGCGTAAATTCAGACCACGTGGTATAGATGCAAATGGACATCGTCTGCTCGAAAGGTGTCAATTAACTTGTTTATCATTAGTCAATAGTCGTCTGCACTCAAACAGGGAGCGTGGGAAGTTTGCTTTCTTTTCGCACGTGTTAACAAATAGAAATAATTTTGTAATTTTGAAATATTTGATTTCAATGAGCACTCTGATCACGCTCCAATCCTATTTTCATTAAATTCAAATTTAAGTATGAAGAAAAATTATTCAACAACAAATAAACAGACAAAAACATACGATAAACTGATATATGGGTAAGTTCATATCGGACTCGGTTTCGACCCGAGTTAACCGGGTTTCCATCAGAACGGCCTCGGTTTCGACACTAGTGATGTCATTGTAACCTTTCAACCTCGACGCTTCTGATCCTGGGTCAGGCCGGTGTTACTTGGGTTCCAAAATGGCGTCGAGAATAGTGCACAACAATTCGATTACAAAAAATAAATATTCTCTATTACTTTAAATAACAAATACTTTTTTTCTTATTTTATATAGCATTTTGCACGAGTTTATCACATTTCTTAATGGGATAACGATATTTCATGGTAAATTAATTATTGTAGCGGTAAATTAGAAGTTTGTTTACTACCACCAATGGGTAACTCCGTTCACATGAATGTCTTTTCTGCGCATGCATATTACAGTCAAATTTAGATTATTACATCATCTCACGCGTCTCTCGGGCTGCCATTTGAATTTCCCCTAGGATAGCAGCAAGAGCGATCTATTTTTAGAACAACTCATGAATAATCTTAGAATGCTGCTATATTTAATCGATTTGTCAGAAACCAAAGATATAAATAGCATAGTTGGCGATTTCACGTGTTTCTTGAGGGAAAATGCATTTACAGTATTTGGGAAAACCCAATGCTTGAAATACAAACATGTTGGTAATCAAAATTGTAAATAGTTTAATGAAAAATGTTTGTTGCTAAACAGGCTTTTAAACTCTATAGAGAGAGAGGAATAATATTAACAGACAAGCTTTTAGCTTGGCGCGTGCTCATTATAACAACGTAAAAATCTGCTAAGAAATAGTTTAGACTAGCAGAGGGCTATCGAATCAGCAAAATTTCAAAATCGGACCCACGAGGTTGGATGAGCTGGCGATGTCCTCGAAAAGATGGAGTGTTAAGACAAAAAACTCACAAATTTAAAGATTTTACCAACTTTTATTGTCCAAATTTGAGCCCTTTTGATTGGCGAACTATTGCACTATCTCAGCCTCTCAATGATGTACGATTTACAGTGCTGACAGCACTTTGATTTTAATCCAGATGCTTGGAAATTGGATTAATTTAACCCTTGTCCTGTTGAATATGAATGTGGTTTCAAACAAATTGAACTGCCGTCATAGCGCAGTTGGTAGCGCGTTGGACTGTCAATCCAGATGTCACGGGTTCGATCCCCGACGGCGGCACTCATTCTTTCCCACTATTTGTCACTCACCAATGGGTTGATAATAGCAGACGTATGTGAGATAGCAGCTGGAGAATAGGAAAGGATGTGGTGGTTGTACTAGTGAGAGAAATACCAGGAAAGCATTATTAGGTGCTCCAGTCGCCGTGATATAACTGAAAAAATGTTGAAAGCGGCGTAAAACTCCATTCAATTAATCAATTCAAACAAATTGTAAGTGGAGTTTTTCGGATATTTCAATGGGCCCTGCTTACATTCATAATTATCCTACAATAATTAAGTAGAATAGCAGAAATCAGGCAATATAGGCTTTGATCAGACTACACATCATCTGCCTTGTTGGCCAAGTGGTAAGCAGGCTAGACTATCGACCTAGTGGATGCACGTACAAACCCCACTAGAGGCAGTGTATTTAGGCAGGACACTTTACAGACAGAGCCCCAGAGGGTAGCAGTGGTTAGAACCCATTGCCTCTCTCTTTCTGTGCAGGATAAGATCTGCATGGAATTAGTAAAGACCACTATGGAAATGTTGAGTAAGAAAGTCTGGCCGACAGACTCTTTACATTATTTTTACAAAGGGAATTAAATCATTACAAATCTTACAATTAAGTCCCCTTTCTCTAAAAAGATGTTATTGTTCAGCACTTGTTTGTAAGGACTTGGATTAAAGAGGGGTATATACCGGTAGGATAGAACTATAACGGAAATATTTTCTGAAAAACGACTAAGGCCAGTCTAGAAGTTATCCCTGAGTAACTTAAAACCCCCCAAAAACCATTTGTGCAGGTTGATCTTAGGCTATGTTATCTACTTAAGCTTTGTGTACAGGAGAAATATAGGATCGGCATAACTTATTTCCAGATCAATGTAAATAAAAAAGGTTAAGAATTATTTCACAACGAAACCCAATGTTGTGGGTAGTCATTGGAATTGTCTCATTTAGACAGTTCTTATGAGTATCCACAACTAAGTTTTTTTGCAAGTATTCATTGAAATATTTCGATGTGAAATTAAAAAAAGAAAATCCCTCTAAGGAAGCAGAAGCAAGAGGGTTAGTGTATGTTGGTGAAAACTTACTTCTTGATTGATGTATAAAAGAAAGGTTTTTACACAACAAATATAGCACTTGTGATAGTTTTTTTCTCCGAGCTGATACAAAATGCACATGGTTATCGGAACCCATAATCTTTGGTTGTTCTCTAGGTACATATCAAAGGGAATAATCTGAGTCTAAAGAAATATTTCTCAATTAAACCCTATGTTGTGAGTACTCATCGGAATTGTCTTGTTGAGACAATTCCAATGAGTACCCACAACGTAGGCTTTGTGCAAGCATTTATTGAAATATCTCAATCTAAAATAAAAAAAACAAACTATCAGTAGCCTTGATATTATTTCTATAGGGAATAGACTGTGTCTGAATGAATGCCAAACTAAATACTAATGATGCATGGAAAACAGATGTAAGATTATAATAGATCATGATCATAATACAGGAATATTGCAGGGCTTGTGTTAGTGTTTGATATTGGGGAGTCATTGACTTCTTACCTAAGAAATACCGGGGGTCAAATCTGAATTTTAAGGGGTCAAAATGATATAAGAGCAAATCAAAAGTAGAATTTTGCATATTTAATGGTCACTTTAACTGTTTCTTATAATTTCATAAAACTAGTAATTAATTTGTTGAATTTAACATAGTAATTTGTGTAAATCTTAGGTATAAAACTTGTTTTGACCTTTAGTAATTCCTCTCAAGGGGGTCAAAATGACCTCCTTGGGAGAAATTTCTAGGGGTCAAATAAAAATATTTTAAGATTTTTAAGGGTCAAAACCCTGGTTAAATTTAAGGGTCAAACACAAGCCCTGTATTGCTTGAAATATGGAAGGGAATATCAAACAAGAGAAGAATAATTTGTGAAGTCATATATACTTCTAATTGTAGGAAGGGAAAATGAATTCATTGTCTCAAAGCAATTGATTTGGCTTATTTCAAACAGCAGTTCATTTTTAGCTCAGCTGTTTTCGCAGAAAACCCGAGGTATTGCTTTAGCCTTTGTATTGTCGTTTTGTTGTCTTCGTCATCATCGTGTGAAAACTTTAACATTTTGTGATATCTCTGGTTCTACTGAAAGCATTTACTTGAAACTTGGCACACATGTTCACCATGAAAAGAGCAACCTATACTATCAATGGGGATAACTCTAAATGCATTTTGAACAAATTATGTCCCTTTTTCGACTTAGATTTTTTCCCACCATCCAGCACTCAACAGCCGAGCATAGGCACCCGTAGGCGGTATTCTTGTTTCATTTTCCATTATTCATGACCAACCACATCAGTAAATCAGAGGCATATTGTTTTACTTTTGTCTGTCCGTCTGTCTGTCTTTCTGTTAAGAAATAAGATGCAAACTGAACTTGCAACTATAAACATTTTCCTGTATTACTTCAATACTTTTCAAGTAACAATGCTTACACTAAGCGAGGGGTCAGTGCAATACTATGAATGTATAGGCACTTACAATAGTGTTGCACCAACCCCTTGAATTGTAGCTGAAATAATTTTGGAATGAAATTGAATGAGTGAAATGTTTTCTGTAGATCAAATCTGATCTCATTGAGTTTACTAAAAAAAATAAAAAAAACAACAAAAAAACTAAACAACAACAATAACACAAAAAAAACCCCACAATCATTTACAGAATAAATGGCAGAAGAAATTACAGAAAAAACATTGTAGGAAGAGAATAAATTACTTCTACAAAAGAATGTCTTCTTTTCCCAGCAATGTTTTTCTAGAACAACTAAGAATCTCAGGATGTAGGAAAAGATTCATTAACTCTTTCCTGTTTTACAAAATTTTGGACCTGTCCAAATTCAAAGGTTTTGCAGACGAAAATTTAAAGTGGATTTAATTTGAAAAATAACCATTCAGTAGGGTAAAAAATAGTGTGGAAAAAGAAGAAATTGCTTGTCAGAAGCAATTTCTTCTTTTTTCACAATGTTTTCTCAATCATAAAATCACAGGCATGTAAAAAGCAGGGATTAACCAGCAAAGGGTTAAGAAAACTAAGCTTGGCTTCTGTCTATAATTGTTTTCCCTAGAGCAAATTGATTACATATAGTTTACCTGGAAAAACTGTGAACTGTGCCAGGATTGATGGATTTTTCCTTATCATAGAATATTGAGTTCCATCAACCCCTATCAGGTCAGGTTGGATAAAAAGTTTTTAATACTGTGCAACTTTTTTTAGCTCACCTGAGCACAACATGCTCAATGGGAGCTTTAAGGATTATTGTGTGTCATCTATTGTCTGTCAACAACAATCTTAAAAACTTCTTCTTCTCCTGAACCACTTGGTCATTTTCAATGAAACTTTGCCAGAATGTTCCTTTGGTGACCCTTTTCAAAAATTGTTCACTTTATACTGATTGGCCAATAAATGTGGGCGTGGCAGGGTGTGGCATTTTTTCACTTTTAAATCTTTGAACGACTTCTTCTCCTGAACCACTGGGCCAATTTCAATGAAACTTTGCCAGAATGTTCCTTGGGTGACCATTTTAAAAAAAGGTTTCACAAAATTTTGATTGGCCTATAAATTTGGGGTGGCAAAATTTTGATTGGCCTATAAATTTGTGGTGGCATTTGGGGTGGCATCTCCTCCTGAAACCAATGAAACTTTGTCAGAATGTTCCTTGGGTGACCCTTTTCAAAAATTGTTCGCGAAATTTTGATTTGCCTATTAATATGGGTGTGGCATGGGGGCTTATTTTGAGCCCAAAATCTTTGAAGGACATCTCTTCCTGAACCTTTTGGCTGCTTTCAATGGAACTTTACCTGAATGTTTCTTGGGTGACCCTTTTCAAAAATTGTTCGCAGATATGATTTAGATTATTACATAACTTTCAAATAAAAAAAAGATGTTTTTGTTAACTTATGTGAAAAATCCTTCTTGACATTTTTTTCATGTTTATAGGCTTGGGTAACATTTTGGTCATTTTAAATGGGGAATGGGGCTTTAATTGGGCCCCTAAGAAAAAGCAGAAAAAAGCTCGTACTAACAGTGTGTCATCTTGCATATTATTATTAGTTAAGGTTATCATGATGTCTTCCGACCATTTGTCTCTCACCAATGGGTTGATATTCGTAGACGTATGTGAGATAGCAGCTGGAGGCTAGGAAAGAATGTGATGGCTGTACTGGTGAGAGAAATACCAGGAATCCATTGTTAGGTGCTCCAGACGCCGCGATATAACTGAAATAATGTTGATAGCGGCGTTAAACTCCATTCAATATCATGATGTCAATAAGATTACTTTTTTCCATCCGCTCAGATGAAGTTAAATAAAGTGAAATGAACGAAAGTAGGGTATAAGGTTTCGATAATTTTCTGTTTTGTGATGAAGTTATGAAATGATAATTGGTATTTGACACTAACCTCATTTTGCCACCTGCCTGAAAGGACCTGTTAGCCCTAAATATTACAGGTCCTCCCTGATTAAAACAGGTCCGCCAGGAAAACTATGCTTAAATTCTAGCAATTTACGAGTAAATTGTTAGGAAAAACCCTGTCAGAAAATAAGACTTTGCCTGTGACAAGCAATTTCTTCATTTTTTTGACAATGTTTTCCCCTGGATAATAGATAATTTACTACTTAACACTTTCCTGTTTTACAAAATTATGGACATGCCCAAATTCAAAGGTTTTGCAGACGAAAATTTGAAGTGGATTTAATTTGAAAAATAACCATTCAGTAGGGTAGAAAATAGTGTGGAAAAAGAATAAATTGCTTGTCAGAAGCAATTTCTTCTTTTTTCACAATATTTTGTCTATCATAAAATCGCAGGCACTTAAGAGGCAGGGATTAAACAGCAAAGGGGTAACCTTACTTCATTCTATTGTTTGTTTCATCATTTCAGGGTATTTGGCATGGGGACTCGAGGACAAGTGAACAAGGGCAGGTCATATACCAGTATCCACTTTCCAACCGCCAAATCAACATGAACCAGATTGGTAACCATGGCAACCAATGTCATCAAGATCATACTGGTGACACGCCATCCCTTAATACCACGGAAACCATCACAAACACATCTGGGACTGTTTTATTGTCAGAAAACAGGGATGGATTGATCAATACGTCTCAGACGGACAATCAAACATGTAATCGACCTTTCAGATTTACGTTTGCAAACAGTCAGACAATTCGATCATCGTTGACATCATCTTCTGAGAGTTCTGACAGTACGGGATCAAAAACAACAACATGGGGTGAAGTAAGAACTGGTTCCCCAACAAAAACAAAGAGGGAACCATCCTTCGACAAAATGAAAAATCTAAATTCCCCACCTTCGTCTCCATCAAAAAACAGAAATGATCGACAACTTACATCTTGGAAAGATGTTTCACCAACCAAATCAAGTTCAAGTTCTGATTTAGAGCACAGTAACCATAGTAACAAGAGTGGAGAATTCACAAATAGAATTTTCCGATTTACTAACAGGATGAAGGAGGGTACGGATTCGAGTGTTAGTTCAGAAACTGATCAAGGGTCACATGATCAACTTAATGAATATGCAAAGGATAAACCAGTCACTTCAGCCAATCAGATTGTAGAACAGAAATGTGGCTGTAAGAGTCAAGCCAATAGTAGGTCCCCTTGTAAAACTGTGCCTAGTAATAACCATGTTCATTCAACTAAAATGCAGAATGTTTTCACGAATAGCACTTCCTCTCTAAGTGAAAATGAAAACTCGTCTCCCAAAAAGGAAAAGGGGTCAGCTAATTCCCCGGATGAAATTTGTGACAATGACTATTTTTATGAAGACGATTTTAGTGTTCAATTCGATACAAACATTCGAGAAACATCAGTGACACCCATAGATTCTGACCCAAATACTACCATTTTAGATTTCCCTAATATGGTCACAGGAAGTTACTTGTGTTTTAACAATGGCGGTTCATCAAATGTTAGTTTTAATAACTCGAAAGCATCATCAAATGTGAGTTTGAATAATATACGAGGATCTCACATTATTCTCGATGGGGAGGACAAAACCCAGTATGATTCGGAGGACTTATCTGGAAATTCGGGGTCGCATAATTCTACGATGGAAATGTCATCAAGTGAACGAGATATTATGGGTTCTAGTGACGTAATTGACTTCAGTGACGGACCACTATTTACTCCAACACCGTCACATTTGTTATCTACGGACAGTTTAGATAAAAATGTTCAAGATAAACCAGATGGAAATGTGACTGAAATGAATGGAAGTAATGGATCAAGTGATACAAATTTAAATGTTGATTGTTGTCCACGAAAGGAGGAATATTTCTTGTCATTTGATGGGTCACATTCACGTGTTTCAGGATCAGAGACGGATATTTCTCTCTCATTTACGTCACATGACTCGTGTCCAGGTCACTGGGTACATAGCGATAGTGCGACATCGCATGAATCTGGTGTCCATGGTAACATACAAGGATTTATACATGATCGTGGAAACTTGCTACTCTCAAGTAATGAAGGTCAGGAGGAGAGTTCAGACAGTTTTCATATTTGTTTTAATAAATTATCTCCCTTGCACAAGAACACACATCATTACACGGCAAGAGATAATTTATCTGGCCTACTCATTAAGAAGCTGGTTCCCGTGCGAGAGACTTTACCTGAGAGCACAGAATCAAGTGAGGAAGAAAATACGAAAACCAGCACAACTCTTACAGCGGGGAGTAAAGAAATGTCGTCTGGTAGCCCTGTGACATCTCCAAAAAAGTTATTAAAACCTCAACCCGAATCAATCGCTAAAATAAAAGGAACTCCGAAACGTAAATTGCCAAAATCAGAGAATTTGTATCTTGTTGGTGTAGGTAAACCGGAGGAAATATTACGTAAAGCATCCGTTCATAGTCATACATTACCGAGAATGAAAAAACTAGTGTCTTGGAAACAGTTAAAAGGACTGACTGCCATAAATAAAGGTGAGAAATCGAGTGTGAGTTTACCTGAATTAAATAGTTCAGCAACAACATGGCAGACTGTGTCGGCGATGAAATGTCGTAAACTTAGTGACATTAGTGATAGTTTTCACGGCAAGAGACATTCGGCATCGTTACTTGAGTTCTACCAGAGAATGAAAAGTCAGTCAAACCCAGTGTCACCAGAGTCTATGAATAAATTAGAACAAATCTTATGGCCTAATTTCATTGGTCAAAAAGCAAAAATGGCGGACATGAGTGACTCTTCAAATTCTTCCCAGGAATACGGACAATGTCAATGTTGCCAACCAAATACAATTAACCCAGTGCATACCGGAGTAAATAAGGCTTACACTAATAAGAGGATTTTTGATTGGTTAAAAATGGAGTGTTCATCATCGTCTAAAGATTCAAATCGACCAAACACATTAGCTTGTCAAACAGGAAATTTAAATGAGTGTTTTAACAAGGAGACAATTATATCCCCGCAGACTGTAACATTATGGGGTGGTACTAAAACTGTTGGCTCACAATTTCCGCCAGCAACAAAGGACTGCGGTATGCAAACATTGTATAATAGTGACGGTACGAAGTATATTGGTCATCTAAGTTGTGGGCTGAAACGAGACCAGGCATTGCAAACGTCAGATTTTGAAGAAGAAGAGATTTTATCTCTACTTTCTGAAAACTTTGATGACTTTAATTTTCTACGATCTAATGAAGGAATAGCTAAAGATTACTTAAGTTGTCCAGAGAGACTGTCTGTCGAGAAAGAATTCAGTCGTAAAATTTCTCGTTCAAAAAGTGCTGATGGGGAATATAGACAATACGTTGATCAACATGATCGAACATCAAACTCCTACCAAGAACGTACAAGTCGAAAATTAAGTGATTGTAAAATAGGAAGATCAAAATCTGCAGGCCGTGTTTGCTCTCCATTCAGAAGAATGGGTCTGAGTAATTTTTACACGTACCAGTCTCTACCAGACATGGCGTTCCTGACGTCCTCGGTTACACTGGACAAAGAGGAGAGTAAGGAGTCGTTATTCGATCCTATGAAGCTCGATTTACCTGTTCCTGTTACCATAGCACCCAAAACAGAACTAGAGAAACTCAATATTTACCAGCAGAAAACACAATCTGTCTGCTTACACAATAAATCAACACAGTCAGTTGAAAGTCAAAGGTCAAGGTCAAATAATGAAGGTCAATGTTCAAAGGTTAGTCATAAAACTCAAACTGAGAGTGGTTCTAGTAGCAGTGGCATATTTACAAGTTCTGCTTCGTCTGATCCAGCTTTCTGTGAATGTAGGTCAAGGTCATACAACAGTCCAGAAAATGACCTTGAAAGGTTAATATTCTATCCACCACATACTGAACTAAAAACCAAAACTTCCAAACTATGTCATGGGCCTAGAAGAAGAGCACATTCTGTCCCGAGTCATCTATCTGATTGTACAACTACTAATGTGAAAATAGACAAATATGCTAATGAGATTCATCCCCAAAAGGGTCCAGGGTCAAAGGTCAATCCTGGGTCGCAGGAGAAAGCATCTCAAAGTTCAAAGGTTAAGAAAACTGGTAAAGAGCAGAATAGTAATGAAAACTTGTATGCTTTAGAGGAAGAGCAAACACCTGTTGCGTCACCAGAGCAACCATGTGTCCATGGAAACGATTGTCATAGCAATGGGTGTCAATTACTAAATGGAAAACATTTAGACTTTATCGGTGAAGGAAAATTTGTGAGTGAAGATTGTGAATTTACTAATAGTGATTTTTATAATGCAATTGAAAAAGGAAAAATAATGATCGTAGAAAATGACTACTACAGAGGGTTGTCTATGGGTATCGATTCTACGTCATCTAGCGGAAGTTCTGTTCCTAATGGTGACAGAAAACCATTGAAATCGTGTTTAAGAAAGAGGAATAGAGGTTTACGATCAAGATCAATGTCTGCTGCGGACAATTTCAATCTGAATTTTGAAGAGCTTGAAGAGAAAGTTAAAAATCGACATTCGTATGCGTGTGATGAAGTGTACATCGTTTCCGACGAGCACGGCCAACTGATGATGTATCAGGCTGATGACAGCGCGGAACCTGTCATGTTTTATCTAGGTAAGGTGATTTCATTATTCATGAAACTTTGATTTTCGTGTTGATGTGCCCATGAATCATGTCTGATGGAGGATGAGTTATATGCAAAACGTAAAATTAGAGGGCTGAGCCTGAGGATTTTGCTTTGCATATAACTTCTCCCCAATTAGACTTTATTCAGATCACTTTGTGGAGACCGAATTTAGTCTATACCATCTGCCAAAGAATGTATTGTACAAGGCATGAGAAGCATAATAAAGGAAACAGCTTGAATCTGTATTACAATCTATATACACCCCCACCTTCGAATCAGAGGGTTTTTTATTGGTTTCACCCTCTCTGTCTGTCTGTAGACATTTTTCCTTTCCTGACTCTAACTCAGGAAAGAACAAAGAGACCTAGAATCATGAAACTTTGCACAATTGTTGCTCATGACCCAAGGTCATGAAGGTCAAAGGTCTATATCACAATTGAACTTTGTCCAAAAAAGGCTTACAAAACTGGGACAAAGCATTCCGTAAGGGGTATTTGTCTGCTTTGGCAAAGAACTAGTTGACAATAATACAGAATTAAGGAAATATTTCAATCTATCTTTAAAATTGCCCGTACATGAAAAATGAAACTGGTAGCTCCTGTAAAGTATTGTGGTTATACATGAACTGGTATGGGAAACTTCAGGAAACAATGGGTAAGTGCTTCAGCTGCCACAATATAACTGCTATTTTGTTAAAAGAGGCGTCAAACACCATTCAAACAACCAACCAACCAACACACAGACAAACAAACTAACCAAAGATTTTTAGATTCTTACTCTGCCTATATTTATTTACTACCAATGTTCTTCTAGAAGTGATAAACACATCATTGTTGAGAGGCTTGGAAAAGAATAACATTTTTCTATGACAATATTAGAATGATAGAGACCTATTATTCAAATTAGTTCAGCTCTATGCATATAAATGGCATTCTTCCTCTTGGGAAATATATATATTTTAGAACCTATTATTTTTTCGTTCAATAGAGATGAAAGCTCCACATAACACAATGTTTAATTTGTTTATGTATGTTTGTGTGTGTGAAGTTTGATGCCACTTTAAACAGTATTAATGTCATATTGCTTTGGGGTGTGGGGGTCGACCCTAACACCAGTCCTCAGGCCCAAGACCTGTGGATTTTAGGGAGGACTGGTAAATGTTACTATGCTGCAGGTCCCACAGGCCTGTTGTAAATGGCAGAACTAAGTATTCCAAACCTGTCCAGTTTTAAAAAATAATTACCTTTCTATTTTTAAAATTTGCATTACCATATGAAAAATATTATGGAATAAGAGGAAATTGCTTGTCATAAGCAATTTCTTCTTTTCCAACAATGTTTTCCTTGCAATTTATCACTCAAATTGCTTAAAATAAAACACAGGACCTGTTGTTATTTGGTAGGATGTGTAAAATTTAGGGCTACCAGGTCCTTCTGGCTGGTGGCAAAAAGGAGTCAGTGTCAAACCCTGGGGTGATACCTTTCATTCCTAACAAGAATCAACAAAATTGTCAGTTGGCAAACAATGTATTCATGACTTAAATGCAGCTTGTGTAAAGCTGTAGCTAGAAACTTTAAGCTACCCAATAATGATGTAAAGTAAGGTAGAATGACCTATCTAAAATTAAAATTTTGAAAATGTTAAAAAAAATCAAGGCTTTCGGTCAACTGCATGAATTGTTGTTCTTATATTCCTCTCTTTAAATCAGAGGTACAGATAAGAGAGGGCAAAGCGTGTCTAAATTCTTTATTTCTCAATGAAACCCTACTTTGTTGTTTCTTATTGGAATCATCTAGTAGAGACATTTCCATTTAGTACCAACTAAATAGGGTTTGGGCTATTATTGAAATACATTGAGTTAAGGTAGTGGACCCGTAATAGTTCCGCAACATTTTGGACCACATATTCTTTCATAATGTTAACTGAAGTTTCCAAATGGAAATTATTTGTAAACCTCGCTTAACACTGTTAAAGTTCATTACTTCTGAGATGTTGCAAAACTATTATCGGTCCACTACCTTAAATTCCAAAATACCGTCTCTATCTATAGCTCTGTTACATGACACATTTGAAAACTGTTTTCAGGAAAAGATGGTGAATGTCACATGACCGAGGGCACCAAAAATCATTTGGAAAACTTTGGCAGTTTTCCTAACTTTGACATCCAAGTCATTGACAGTATACATGGCAGTGATAGTTCAACAGAACGGAGCGAAGGGAGCGGAAACAAGCGAAAGAGCGTCAGCTTTGCGTCAGAAGTCTCATTTCAGTCGATAAGTCCCGCGATATCTCCGAAAAAGCCTCTCAATGAGCCTGAAAGTAAAGAAGATTGTCTGGATGCAGATGTTGATGAAAAGGAGGGAAAGAAGGAAGAAAATGGTGAGGATGGAAAGAAAGAAGGCGAAACAGAAAAACAAGCAGGTAATTAAGTTACATATTGGTGGGCGGGGGGCATTCAGAGCACCACTCAGCTAATCTCACGATCAACCTCGGAAGTACATAGACAGACTATTTTTAAAAATTACGGGAAAACCTTGGAAAAACTCGATGACGTCAGTTAAAATGGCGTTAGCCCTTGAAACTGTGAGTGAAAATAATTGACGTAGCCAACGCTACTCATTTAAGTCACTGATGTGAATTCATCGAATCTTAATATTAATATCTTTAGATTCTTAAATAACAGCTGAAAAAATCTTAATTTTTGCGAATGATTCGTCATTCTCCAAAATTAAGATTTTTCAGCTGTTATTTACTGTAAGAATTATAAATCTGCAGTGCTAGTTTTTCTTACACTGTTTCCGCCTAACAAAATGCATGATTTTGTTACAAAACCATCTGCCTTTCATACATCCGAGGTATGTTGTAGTTTATGGAAATGGCCGAGTGATGTTCCAAATGGGGTGGGGAGGGGTCATCATTTTTACTCTAATGAAATCACCCTCCCTTTAGTAGCTGCTCCTCATACACTATTTATGGAGATCAAATTTATCTAGATTTTGATAATTTTGTGCATATTTTCTAATTTTTCTACCACAAATCTCATTTGAATTGGCTAAATGAGAGAAAAATCCTGCAGCAAAATTTAATTTTAACAAAGGATTTAGTTCAGTTTTCCATTGAAAACTAAGTACTTCTCATAAGTTCCAACTGAATGAGATTTTTTGCACATGAAATTCTGAGTCTGAAATATGCCTGATTTTGAGAATATTTTTTCTCTAATTTGAGGCTAATTTCCTCTTGTTTAGAGGAAACTTATGTAACTAAAATGAAGTATCAAATTATTATAATGCATCTATTTAATCTCCATTAAAAAAACACACAAGTGGCTGTTCCAATGATTAAATTTACTATGCTATAGGTGTATTTTCAAAACTGAGCTCTGACGTAGGCGCTGAGTCCATTACCTTAGGTAAATGGGGTATAATTAAAAAGCAAATGATAGGAATTAAACCTGATCAAAAGTAAACCTGATTTGTTCAATCAAATTAAGAAAGTACATGTGTGAGTGAATCATACGTTTTAAGCAATAGTTTTGGCTCAAAAGGCAAATTCTAAACTTTCTTAAAGCGTTCTTTTATCCAGTTTTATCTATTTCGAACAAATTGCATGAGAATCTAACAGTAAAAAGTTGATTTCACAGCTCACCGCACAAAATCTACCTATACTATCGTGTGTGAATTAATTCTTATTAAATTGATAAACACTGTAAAGGGTTGACCCAGTTTCATATATAGTATAATGAAAACTTGTAATCGGGGAAGTGAATTCACCATACCTGTATGCTTTATTTGTGGTAGAAGTTTGAGGTATACATGACTTAATTAAGGTATTTTGTTTAGAATTCAGTTTTGACATGGATCCTGTCAATAAATATGTTTCGTGTCATGTAGAGAATGTTTCATAATAATTTGGAACAGTTTGTAAGTAGGAATATACATGATTGTATTTGGGTATGGAAGTTCTTTTTTCAATAGAATTTATACACATTACTGTAGCCATGCCATTGATGGTATTCATTTATTATAATCTGAATGTCAACCCTTGCTGAGCTTTGTGGCACTTGTTTGTCTGTCATCCAATGTCCATCATTTTCATCACCAATTCTTATCTTCTTTTCCCACAATGTTTTTCCCTTTTTTGTTACATTACATTTAAAACAACAAAATGTGGAATTAATAGCACAAATTTGAATTTAATTCTTTAATTCATTGTTCCAGATGACATGTCCAATAAACCTGTCGATGTGACAAGCGGAACTGATAAGCAAAGTGAGGGTTGTCACGACAACCAAGGAAGCTCATCCAGTTCGGACACTCCGCCACAAGATTTCCAGATTGGTATGGATACCAACGATAATATTTGGACAGAGGATTTGATGCTGGAAAAAATAGGTACTGTATGTTGTCTGATTAGAGCATCCATGCCTCCTTCTTAGTAGCTCCCAACTTTGTTTACAAAGAAAGATCCTATTTATGTTGATCAAAATAATCTAAATTTTGAGAATGTTTAGAGTCTTTAATTAGCTCAGATTTTTGCAGAGAAAACTCTCTGTATTATGATCACCATGGCGTTATTCACATTAGTGTAGGCATTGGCATGGGTGTCTGAGTTGGCGTGACAAACTTTAACATTGGTCATATCTCTGTTGTCATTGAAGATACATTGTTATAAGGAATTTGACATGTGTGTTCACCATCACAAAATCTACAGGTCACAATGTAGGTTGTATATAAGACACTTTATTCAAAATTTGTTTGAAAAATCTGTATTTTGACCTTTTGAAAATTCTCTAAAGGTGAGAGAAAAATGAAAATGACAACCCTTGGGAGAAATGTCTAAGTGTTAAATTAAGATGATTTCAAATTTTGGGAGGGTCAAACCTCAACCCTGTGTTCAGGATGACAAAATTGGGCAAACTGATTGCAAATGCACATGCAAAATTGGATATGATTTGCAAACTATCTGCACTGCTTTGTCATCCATAGCACAGTTCTGCTTTACAGGTCAAACATAAGCCTTGTATTGATAACCATCCATATTTCATAGTCTGAAAACTTTTCTTACTTAATAATTCAAATTTTTATCTTATAACTATAAAGATATCCGTGTGATAACATTCCATATGACATTTTTTATGATATCACATGGATAATTTTAGAACAATGATATAATGTGGTTATTTTTAGAAACTTGAATTTCTGTTAGAAATTTTGACGAAAAGAAGGCAAAAAAGGGTTTATAAGAAATATAATATGTACTATGTTTTGTATGAAAAATATCTTACTTAGTCGTGGGAATTAATCAATTCTGCCAACCTCGTTAGATTTTTTTCATACAAAACACTAAGTTTGTATTATATATACATTTTCAGGTCTACTGGTCAGTGTAACAAAAGCCTCTGATGCCCTAATCGCTCATTTCGCCGAGTCTACGGACACTTTCGAAAAGGTAGGTGGAGACCGGGGGCCTGTTTTTACTTAACAACTTACGATCATTTTTTGTGTATGTCAAAAATTAAACTTGCTTCTTCAATAGTTACTAAATATGGAATTCTGCCATGCATCATCTTATTGGAATCGTTTTCGAAAGACAATTCCAATGCAATATTGCAAGGCAGAATCTAACAATGAATGGAAACACAAGGAACAATTTGTAGTTTTGACTGATGATTAAATTTTTTGTAAGAAGTTTGGTAAAACGTGCCCTTGATGAAGTTACAAGTATCCTTTATAAATGTAAATTTAGTTTATTTCATGTGAACGAAACTCTAATAATTATAGACCGATTTGCATGAAATTTTCTCAGAATGTCTCTCATCATGTGACCATGCGTCTATTGTCTACTGATCAGTGTCACAAAATCCTCTGATGCCCTAATTGAGCATTTTGCCAAGTCTACGGACACTTTCGATATGGATAGGTGGAGACATGATGTAGCTAGAAAACTTCTCTTTTAATGTTATAAATATAGTCCCATTTCATGTAAATACAACTCCTACAATTATCAACAGATTTGCTAGAAATTTTCACGGCATATACAATATCATCTTCTTTAAAGATTTTTTCCTCCTAAACTAGAAATCGAATCTTGATGAGACTCTACCAAGGTTGTTGAAAAAAAATTTAAATCCACCGTAATCTCTGGTAGCCATGGCAACTTAAAGGGGAAAAAAGGGGGAAAACTTCTCTGAAAGTCAGACATCCTTGATAGTTTGTATCCAGAATGATCTAGTGGTCCTTTACCAAGTTTGTTCATATGATACCCTTTGGGTTAAATTTTGTCTTTTTACATGGAATAAAATAGAAGAAATTCTTAAGAAATCTTCTCTTAATCCAAATGGTAGACAACTTATTACCTGGGTTTGTTACATCATCTATTGGACAGTCTTATAGTAAGATTATTCATATCAAAGCTATAGTTATGAGGTTTTAGAATAATGGCGAAAAAAAGTTCATATCATGGGTCAAAATAATCAGCCCAGCCAATGTGCACCCCTTTCTGCATAAAAACAACACTCAAAATATTTGGACAATTATCTTCCTCAAAAAACCAGTCAATCATGGCATTGATATAAGGTCCAAATTAAATCCTTGCAGACTCTTTCAAATCTTATTCATATAATGTCTAAAAGATCTCTCCTATTAGCAATAAAGGATCATCTTGGTCCTCTCCTTTAGAAATTTTATTAATATTTTATATTTGATATTTCAAAATATTGAAAATGATATTTAATGTCATTTTCAATATTTTTATTTATACTTATTATTTATCAATGTCTAGGCCTAGGCACAAAACAGTTGTAACTGCCTATAAAATAATAGGCAATTACAACTGTTTTCCACTGAGCAATTGATATAGGCCTCTTCACCCTTGTCATAAAGAATTTAAATCCTCTTTCAGAATTGCACTTAAATCAAAGAACTGAAAGCCCTAGAGTACAAGGGTGTAGATAACCTTCCTCTTTGAAGATAAAATTCATTAACGACTTGGTCTTGAAAGGGGACAGACAGGTGGTGTTGACAAAGATCAGACCGCACATAGGTGCAGGCTGATCTTTGTCTACACCTCCTGTCAAAAAAGGAATATTGCGGGTTCAGCATGACAAGTGTTAAAACAAATTTAATTTTTGAGTTTCTAATTCCAGCTACGATTAGGGAACTCTACAGAGACGCCAGTGATCGGTGACCTAGTTATTACCCAGCTTTGTACGTCCCTGATTCGTGTGATCGGGAACGGTCTAAAACACCACCTAGCTGGATTCCAGATGTTTGGACAAGTAACCATAAATGTATGGAAAGTGGTGGAAGCATCGGTGGAAATAGGTATAAAACTGTGATTTCAGTTAATAATTTTGTGATCAAAACAGGGTTCGACACTAAGGAGAGTCCGGGAGTCCGAGACTCCTTATTTACCAGTTGGACTCCTTCGATTTGCAAGTAATGAGTCCAATTGAATCAAGGGTAATATTACAATATTTTGATAAAACAACATTTACCAAAACTGTATATATTTTCACTACAAAAGTTGTTGAAGAAAACATTTGATAGCATCCTGTATTGTTTTGAGAAAAAACTCTTCTTTGGTAGAACATTGTGGAAAAAAAGAAATTGCTTATAAAAAGCGATTTCTTCTTTTCCACAATGTTCTCCCATTATGAAAATTTGGACTCCTTATTTTGAGCTTGGACTTCATGAATTCATGTGTTAGGAGTCCAATGGACTCCTTAATCTCAGGAGTTAGTGTCAATCCCCGCAAAATCATTCTAAATCATCTCTCAGTGCTCCCTTCATTCCAAACACTCACTAATATGGATAAAAAAACAAAAAAAAAAAACAAAAAACAATTGGAAATCAATAGAAAACAGTTAAATTAACAATACAATATTCGCCCCGTAACAGTTCTGCAACATTTCGGAACTCATGTTCTTTCACAATGTTAACCTATGTTTCTTAATGAAATCATTACTAAATCTTGGTTAAAGCTGTTAAAGTTAATAAATACTTTTGAATTGTTATGGGACTTTTATTGGTCCACTACCTAAATTTCAATTATTTAATATGCATCTTTCATATGTATTTCAGTTCCACAGTCAACATGCACAAGTTGTTTCTCATAATAAATTGACAGAATATGGCTGTCAATACGAATTCATCAGTTTGGGATAGTAATTATTTATTTGGGAAAAAAGTGCAATGCTTAAATCCAACATTTTTGCATAATCATTAAAGTTATATAATTCATGCTGTATATATATATATTACATACTTAGTGTTTTATATGAGAAAAAATATCTAACGAGGTTGGGAGAATTGATCATTGTTGAGGCTCTTGGGAGACAGTTATCAATTCCCACAACCAAGTTAGATATTTTTTTCATACAATACACTAAGTATGTATTATATATATCTTATAACCTCTATTTGTCTTGTTTTTGTCAAGTTTTCTGACTGAAATGCAAGTTTCTAAAAGTAACCGCATTATATCTTTGTTCTAAAAATAACTATGTGATATCATAATAAATATCATAGGGGATGTTATCATACGGATATTTGTATAGTAATAAGATAAATTTGGTTGACGATCAATGATTTATTTTCCTGTTTTTCAGTTCCACAGACGCGGGCTCTCTGTGACCTTGTATGTAAGGTCAAACAGACGACCTATCTAACATCATACCAACAAAGATTTGATGCTTTCATATTTGGTTTGTTAAAGTAAGTAAATTTGCAAGGGCGGTACTCCCTTTTATGCAATTTACACATGTGTGTAAAAGAAATAATCATCTGTTGAAAAATGCTGTTGATGAATGATCGTAACATCGTAACTACAGCTTATTAAACACATATCGCCTTTATCCTATATATTCATTGCTGGTCACCTTCTGAGTGCCTATAAATTTTAAAGTCCTAGATACACCTATGATTTGCTCTTGTTGAGTCTGAACTAATATTGAGCATAAATAGCTGTAGTCTAGAAAAGGATGTATTGGTTGTACTGGCATGAGAAATACCTGGAATCCATTGTTAGGTGCTTCAGCCACCACAATTTGACTGAAAGATTGTTAAGAGTGGAGTACAACACCATTCAAACAAACAAACAAATCCTACGTTAATGGATAAATTTCAAATATAATGGTTATCATTATAGATTTGCCATGGGAAATAGCTTTCCAGAAGGCTTCATTTACAATGTTAAGCTTTATCATACAATCAATCTTGTATTGTCCATAATATTAGCCCACAGAAAAAAATCATTACTCTCATATTGAATTAAGTGGAATTTTAACCCTTTTCTGACTTAGAAATGCCTCATAAAGTTTTTATGTGCCACTGTTGTTTATCAGTTTTATCTCTATATCGCCTTAGGCTATGGCTCGGAAACTTTGCACAAGTCATGCTTCTGTGACCATAATATCAGCCTCTAGACAAAGACTCAAAACTCTGATATTCAATTTAGGGGAATTTTAAACCTTTTTGGACTTAAAAATTTTTGGTTAAGTTTTTACGTGCAACTATTGTTTATCAGTTATAATTCTATTTCTACTTAAGCTACTGCTTGGAAACTTTGCACATGCTGCTGTGACTATAATCAGCCTCCAGACAAAGATTCTTTACTCTTGACTTTCATTTAATTGAATTTTCCAATGTCAATATTGAATTGCTGTTACTATCCAGCACTAGGAATAGTCGAGCTTCCATGTCCTCCGACAGCTCTTGTTCTTAAAGGTTCCATAAAATGTAAGCACTGAAAAATGATTGCATGGTAAATAGATTGATATGTTAACATATGAATATTATTTGGTCTCAGCTGCAAGAAATTATTATGATTTAGCCAAAGCTTTGTCATGAAGATTTAAATTGATGTTAACCCTTGTCATGCTGAACCTAGAATATTCCTGTATGAAAATATGGTATAGACAAAATTTAGCCTGCACATATCCCCATTTTGTCCCCTATTAAGGCAGAGATGTTTATGAAAGTGAATAAAGAAAGATTGCCTTATATTCTTGGATTCCCATGCTTGCAGTACATTGATTTAAATGCTATTTTGATAAGGTTTTTATTAGCTCACCTGAGCGCATCGTGCTCAAGGTGAGCTTTTGTGATCATTGAATGTCCGTCGTCCGTCGTGTGTCGTCCTCCGTCAACAATTTCAGTGTTTACACTCTAGAGGCCACAAATATGATCCAATATTTATGAAACTTGGTCAGAATGTTTGTCAGGTCACAAGGATGAACCCTATTGAAAATGGAAAGGATCCATGCCATATCACGGGAAATGGGGCCTTTAAGACCATTTTCTTGTTTACACTCTAGAGGCCACAAATATGGTCCAATCTTCATGAAACTTGGTCAGAATGATTGTCAGGTCACAAGGATGATCCCTTTCGAAAATGGGAAGGATCCATTCCATATCAAGGGAAAAGGGGCCTTAATGACAATTTTCTTGTTTACACTCTAGAGGCCACAAATATGGTCCAATCTTCATGAAACTTGGTCAGAATGATTGTCAGGTCACAAGGATGAACCCTATTGAAAATGGGAAGGATCCATGCCATATCAAGGGAAAAGGGGCCTTAATGACAATTTTCTTGTTTTCATTCTAGAGGCCACAAATATGGCTCAATCTTGATGAAACTTGGACAGAATGTTTGTCAGGTCACAAGGACAATCCCTTGTGAAAATGGGAAGGATCCATGCCATATCACGGGAAAAGGGTCCTTAATGACAATTTTCTTGTTTACTCTCTGGAGGCCACAATTACTGTCCAATCTTCATGAAACTTGGTCACAATGTTTGTCAGGTCACAAGGATGAATCCTATTGAAAATGGGAAGGATCCATGCCATATCACAGGAAAAGGGGCCTTAATAACAATTTTTTAGCTCCACTGGCTGAAAGCCACTGGGGCTATTGTCATGGCGTTGTGTCCGTCGTGCGTCCGTCCGTCCGTCCGTCCGTCCGTCCGTGCGTGCGTGCGTCCGGTCGTAAACTTTTCTTTAAAAATCTTCTCCTCAGAAACTACTGGATGGATTTCAACCAAACTTCACAGGAATGATCCTTGGGTGACCCTCTTTCAAAGTTGTTCAAGAAATTTTGATCCAATGAAAAACATGGATTTAATGGGCGTGGCTAATTTCCAAATATGGTAAAAAGTGAGTTTTCTCAGATTCTAATCAATGTATACCAATTAAATTTTACATGAATGATCCTTGGGTGATCCTTTATCAGTCTACAAAAAATCATTGTATTCAGATGAAAAATATGCATTTTATGGGCAGAGGTCATTTCTCTATATGTTATATAGTGGAAAATTTGAAAATCATTTTCTCAGAATCTGATTTTTGGATATCAACTTAATTTCACTGGAATGATCCTTGAGTGACCCTTTATCAGTGTACCAAAAATTATTTTGATTGGATGAAAAATATGCATTTTATGGGCAGAGGTCATTTCTCTATATGTTATATAGTGGAAAATTTGAAAATCATTTTCTCAGAATCTGATTTTTGGATATCAACTAAATTTCACTAGAATGATCCTTGAGTGACCCTTTATCAGTGTACCAAAAATTATTTTGATTGGATGAAAAATATACATTTTATGGCTGGAGGTCAATTATCAATATGTTAAATAGTGGAAACTATGAAAAACATTTTCTCAGAATGTAACTGATGGATATCAATCAAACATTTTGGTATAATCTTTGGGTGACCCATTATCATGCAGCCAAACATTATTTTTATTTGATGAAAAATATGTCTTTTAATAGCAGAGGTCATTTCTCTATCTGTTATATAGTTGAAACTTTGAAAATCATTTTCAACATCAGTAGAACCCCAAATCTAAATTCTAGTCAAAACTTTTATTTGCAAGAATTTCAAGCCTGTGGAGCGACACAAGCCATTCATGGCTTTCTAGTTGTTTTCATTTTAGAGGCCACAAATATGGCTCAATCTTCATGAATCTTGGAAAGAGTGTTTGTCAGGTCACAAGGACGATCCCTTGTGAAAATGGGAAGAATCCATGCCATATCACTGGAAAAGGGGCCTTAATGACAATTTTCTTGTTTTCACTCTGGAGGCCACAAATACAGTCCAATCTTCATGGAACTTGGTCAGAATGTTTGTCAGGTCACAATGATGAACCCTATTGAAAATGAGAAGGATCAGTGCCATATCACAGAAAAAAAAATTATGCTCTTTGCTTGAAATTTGCTTATTAAATGAGACAAAGATACGAAGGTGAGCGATATAGGACCATCATGGTCCTCTTGTTCAGCATCACAGGGGTTATTCTCTAAATAACATAAGGTTAAATGGCTCTTTCAAAACCAAGATTCATTTTTGGCTACACCATATTACATTGTTAGTCCCCTACCGGTGTTCACACCGGAGGGGACTATAGGTTTGCCCTCCGTCTGTCCGTCCGTCCGTCTGTCCGCTCAAATCTGGATCCCGCGATAACTTAATAACTAAGCAAGCGTTTTTGATGAAAGTTGGTATATGACTAGATGGCAATGTGTAGATTATGCACATCATTTTATTTTTGTTTTTCGACTTAAATTGAGGTTGCTATGGTTACAGAAATAGTGAAAATATGGCCAAAAATGGGATCCTGCAATAAGATAATAACTAAGCAAGCTAGTTTGATGAGACTTGGTATATGACTGTATGGCAATGTGCAGATTATGCACATCATTTTATTTTTGTTTTTAGACTAAAATTGTTGTTGCTATGGTTACGGAAATAGTGAAATTTGGCAAAAAATATTGGATCCTGCGATAAGTTAATAAGTAAGCAAGCTAATTTGATGAGACTTGGTATATGACTAGATGGCAATGTGTAGATTATGCACATCATTTTATCTTTGTTCTTTGACAAAAAGTGCGGTTGCTATGGTAACGGAAATAGTGAAAATATGGCAAAAAATGGATCCTGCAATAACTTAATAACTAAGCAAGCTAACTTGATGAAACCTGTTTTAAAATGTAAAAAAATTTATAAGCCATGTTAGTCAGGGTGGTGATGCAGCAGTATTAATCACCTCCAGTGAAAGTTCTCATTTCTTACCAACAAGACTGAAGAAAAACATCTTGGATCAGACAAGGTAACTGTTATTGATACTATTTCTTGCATCTGTCTATTGCTTCCATGAATTGTATAGTGGGCACAGCAGAGACAACAACTCATGTAAGTCTTGTTTAACCCTTTAACAAGACCTGGTTTTGACGTCCCTGATAGAATTGGCGTGGGAAAACATTGAGACAAACAAAGCCGGTAGGGGACTTATGCCCATGTCCAACATGGCTCTTGTTGAAAATTAAAATTACTATATAGAGGATAATCATTTGTTTCAGTGTAAGATCGATTAATATTTCATTGAGTGAACAACAAAAGCTATATTTTCACGAGTGGCAGAGCCACAAGTGAAAATATAGCTTTTGATGCTCACGAAATGAAATATTAATCGATCTTACACGAAAAACAAACGATTATTCTATTTCTTTAATGCAAAAATGAGACAAAATGTAAAATTTCTAGGTCATATTTTCGTAAAGCGCGTCATTTGGCACGTGCTTGCTATGCAACGTTCATTGTGACGTCACTTATTTCGCCCCGCATAGATGACGTCAGATGGGATGAAATGCACAAAAGCAGGGTATTAGTTTTTGATAATTTCACTGATTTTGCGGTGAGATTATCAAGTGATAATCTACTGTTATTTCTCGATAAACCACCGAAAAGCATTAAAGAAAACTATATATTTTTTCCTTTCAGTCTCAGACTGCTGGATTTCTGGGTGATCTATTTACGTCAAAAAGAGAAACACCTCGCCAAATATTACGAGGAAGACGCCATTTTGGTTCATTCGGATACAACGCTGAAAAAACATTACGATGACCTTGTGACCTCAATACAACCTCTAGCCGTGCTTCCATTCCAACTCAACACTGAATTCATCAAGGAAAAGGCACTTACAGATTCAAAGTTAAAATC
This sequence comes from Fragum whitleyi, assembly GCA_948146395.1. Taxonomy (NCBI): domain Eukaryota; kingdom Metazoa; phylum Mollusca; class Bivalvia; order Cardiida; family Cardiidae; genus Fragum; species Fragum whitleyi. The sequence goes on from OX411560.1 coordinate 29,339,907, forward strand.
ACAAGGAATGATTGGATCATTTGAAGAGCAGATAACCAATCAGAGCACAAGTTCATTTAAAAATTTATTTGAATCAACCAATGAGAATCCAGATACCACAAGTATGTTGGAACTGACAGCTTCAAAAGCTCTAAGCTGGTTGGCTAGTGCGGCTGGCTCATTGCCAAAGAGGAAATCAGAAATGTGTGATTCAAGGTCAAAGTCGATGGATTCAACAAGTTTTGTAGGCGATTCCTGTCAGTCAGATTCACAATTGTCTGGTTCACTGATTTTTTCCTGTGATGGAAAATCTTTACAAAGGAACATGATTGAAAAACAAGAAAAATTTAAGGATGCAAAATTAAGTCGCATGGATTTGGATCATATTTTATCTCCGAGTCAAAGTCTGATAAAATCTAGTCAAATGAGTCAAGGAAGCTTCTCATCTCTTCTAACAACTGTGGCTGCAAAACTGGATTTTGGAAAGGTAAATAACTCTAGTACAAAATCTACAAAGGGAGATGACTCTAATACAAGTGACTCAGCAAAAGGGCAAAGTGCAAATAATACAAGTGTAAACCAGTCTATGACTGCCTCAGCAACTAGTCTGGTTTCAAGATTGCTGCAGTTTGGAAGCGGTTCTAATTCGAACCAGTCTAACCAAGCTGCATATAAAAAGGGTGTTACTGAATACAGTTTTGAGGAAGAAAACAAAAACACTGTAGACAATAGTGAGAATGGTGAAAAGATTGTATCTGATGGTTCAAAAAGTGATTCTTCAGAGGAAGTAGAATCTAAATCAGAAGATTGTGTAGAACGAGTTGCCGCACAGGTTAGACAATCTGAGAACGCAGATAAAAGAAATTCAAAGCGTGTTTCTTTTGACATTGTGAATTTATTTGATAAACTATTGCTACCACAGAGCAATAAACCAGAAAATAAACCTGTTAGTAGAATACCGGTCCCGACAAATCGATGGAGCTGGAGTTTTGGTGCGTCAAAATCTCCAAATGTTCCATCAACGTTGTCACCAATTAAAAATCCTAAAACACAAATAAAATCAGACTCAGAAATTAACAAAAAAGAACATTTTCCAAAAAAAGCTTTAACAGGAAGTGATAAAACTGTAAAGGAAACCAGGTCACCTAGACTGGAAAAAGGCAAAACGGTTCCCCCTCCAAAACCTCCTAGACTGGTAGCCTCTCCTAATGGTTCAAAAGACAATTCTGTACCAGGAACAGAAACCAGTCTGAATAGAAAACCAAGACGGGAACCAAAGTCTGTTACTAATAATAAAACTGTTGGCACTTTGTAGATATAGATATTATTGGAATGATTGAGTGAAAGTGAGAATGAATAAATCAATCAACCCATCTTCATCAAAATTTCTTTTCTGTTCAACATGTGATGAGCCAAAAGTAATGTGCTTTGTTAAGCAGGGTTGTGGAAATCCATACTGTCACCACCAATCCCTGGACAAGTGAAATGCAATTTTCTACTTGTCCAGGTTAAAACTGAAGTTGTCCTGCAAATCTACTATCTACTCCAAGATTTAAACGGTATTTACTTGTCCAAGGACAAGTCGCCTTGAAAAATGTTCTTGATCACAGATAGAAAAGCAAATAATGGACAAGTCAGGCATAGCAATTCCACATCCCTGTGTTAAGATTTCTCTTTTCTAAAATGATGAAAATGATACATCATTTCATTATTGGTCGTTCAGAATACAGCGGAATCTTGTATATTGCAAACAAATGTAAGTTGCCGTAAATTGGGCTGTTGATAGCAATACATTGCTAATGTTATCTTGTTATGTATGTAACAGACTATATTATGGAAATTTGTATTTGCAAGTAAAACAACCTGCTTATTCTATCAGGGCCCAAGGTTATAAAACTTTTTTCTTGCTCAGCTAAAAATTTTCTCAAATTTCGATTTCAAATAAATGTATGAACTTAAATTATTTATAACAACTCATTGTTATCATCTTTTATTTACTTGCATTTATATAGGTATTGCAACAGAATTATGGTTTTAATCTCAAGTTGAAATTGAAGAAAATGAGTTATGAGTAATTGAGTAAAAAATGAGAAAAGTTTTTTAACCTCGGGCCCAGAAGTAAAGATACGATACAGCAAACTAAACTCAGTATGTCTCAATAAAACCTCTCTGAGCAGTTTCTCATTTGAATGGTCTTGACATGACAGTACTTTTAAGAAAACACAACTAAGGGTTGTGCCGTTATTGAAATATTTGATCTTAAAATCCAAATAACCCCTTTGTCTGTCAATCTGCCTATTGCTATGGTATTTGGGCATACAGTAAAATCTCAGTCGTTCGCACGCCGGTGGTTCCTAGATATGTGTTGGTTGGTATACATTCTTTGGTTCCGATTTTCTTCCTTCTTTATCTTTGTAAGAAAGCTCCGAGTAATTCGCATGTCGGTGGTTCGTAGTTCGTAGCCTGTGTGAAGTCCCGAGAGTTTCCAATAACACAAATTAATATGTTTAATCCGTAGGTGTGAATTGTAAGATCAATAGATGTCCTAGGCATAACAATAGACATTTACCTTGATTTTTACACCTGTTTATTGGTATTAATCAAAGTTACTGTTTACATCAATATTTACAGGCGTTCTTTGATTTGTAATTTTTGGCAGGTTTAATTGAATAAAGGATCAATCAGTGACCTTAATTATTGTATTTCATCTGGTTTTCTCATACTGATCATGCATAAATGAAAGTGCAAATCTTTGTAGACTTGATTGTCAACATGTCTTCCACACAGATTCATCGTAATGCCGAGATTTTATCGTCCATTGAATGAGTACTTAAAGTGATTTGATCCAAAGAGAAAATACTCTGATGTAGTGAATAATTGGCATGTAAATAATTGCCGAAATTACTTAATTTAGGATATAAATATGAACGAAACGAAAGATGATCATTGTTCAAGTGAGATTTGTTGCGGGTTTACTCTCTACAAAATGGTCTCATTAGAAGTTGATTTAAAACATATTCCATAGAACCTTAGACTAAAGCCACCAATATAAGGTACCTTAAGACCATGTCCGATCTGAGCCATCAAAAAACTACCGGAAGCTTGACATCGGTTTGTTCGTACTACGTTTACTTCGTATGAATTGTCCCGGTCCCTTGAGATACGAACTACCGAGATTTTACTGTATAATAATTTGAAATTAAGCAGTGAGTTGGAATTATTTTGGTTGCAATTTGAAAGATTCCGCTGTTTTTGATTGCATACAGAGTATGTTGAAGAGTGAAAGAAAAAGTGAGAATAATAATGTTTGCGAGGTTTTTGAACATTATATTATATAAATTGGTGTTTAGATTAGCTAGACAATATAATATAGAGTCACATTTTATTGGTGTATTTTTCATCTACATTAATACCATCATATGTTATATATTACTATGTGGTCTGTCATACTGTAATGAGTCATTATTGGACAGTGGTTGTCATTTAACATGAAGATTTTGATATGAAAATGTGTGTCTAACAAACCTCTTACCAGCCCTGTGTTCAGGATGGAAACGTTAGCGTAATGTTAATGAAATGATACCTTCCTTTGCATGTATGTGCACGTGCAAAGAAAGGAATCATCTCAAAATGTTCGAAAAACATTTTTACATCTTGAACGCAGAGCAGATGTAAATATTATAGGAGGGGTTGAATCTAAAGGGAGAAAATGATGATTTTTAAAATTATATTAAGGAAATTGCAACTTTTTATCTTTTTGAGTTAAAAAAATTACGACAAAATGTAGGCATTATTTTAAAGAATTTCCTATTTTTTCCGTACCAGTATTTTGTGAAACCCATATGCCATGAACATAACATACTTGTTACCTTGACAGCTTGGTGTGTGTATTAGTGCATTTGTTATGTTGTTAGTTAGTCTGTCAGGCTGTCAGAATTTTTCCAGACTATTACTCATATTTCTATGAATGGATTTCAAAATTGAATTGCCACAATTTTCCCTTCATGAGTAGATGGGATTTTTGAAGGGAATTATCAGATAGCTCCAAGGTGATAGTTTAAAAATAGACTCATCTTAATTATAGTCAAATTTTTCGCAGGCTTGTCAGTAGTTGTCCTGCGACAACCGACTAGTTTGTTTTTTATCAGCTCTAGTGTGCTGTATGGACTTACGTTTTTAGATTAAGAATTTCAAAATTTCTTAAGGTAGTGGACCCGTAATAATTCTGCAACATTTCAGAATTAATGATCTTTCACAATGTTGAAGTCATAAGGAAACCTCGGTCTACACTTACAAAGTTCATAGCTTCTGAAACATTGCAGAAATATTACAGGTCCACTACCTAGAGATCAAAATTTGAGATAAATCACACAGGATCACTGAATTTTTATGAAATATGATGAAAAATTTAAATTAGAATTCTTAAAAAATCTTAAAAAATTGTATTGTAAGGTAGTGGAACGGTAATAGTTCCTCAAACTTTTTTTAAGTCATGAACTTGAACAGTGTTAACCGAGGTTTCCTGCCAATTTCATTAGGAAACCTTGGTTAACATTGTAAAGACCATTAGTTCCGAAATGTGGAACTAATGTGGGTCCACTACCATAAAAGGACACCTGGTTAAGTGGTTTTCTTAACATATCAAATTTTCACCTATGATATCATTTGGACTTGAGTTTTGGTTTAAACCTAATTATTTTACATTGATTGAGAAACAAGTTTTTACAGCTTAGATTTATCCTTCTCCATTCTGCTTCCTGGAAATTTCATCAGTATTGGTGCCCAATTTGTGAGCCATTGAAAGAACCAAGATTAATAGCCACTCCGGGGAATTTAACTCTGGACCTTAAGGTTAAGAGGCGGACTCTCTACCTCTAGACCACAGACTTGAGTGTATCAAGTTTGGCTCTGTTTTGTTTCGAGAGCTTTAATTTGTGATAAAGGAGGAACTTAACCTTATAAGCGACAAAACCCCCCTCAGATTTGACTTGTTTGTTGTTCCCTCATATTCAGTATTGCGGCAAAGTCAAAGATAGGCAAGTGTATACAGTTGGTGACATCGTGAAATTGACATACATCTCAATCAAAACCATTCTTAATTGCTCATTCAGAGCTCCATTCCAAACACTCACTCATACCACTTAAAAATGCTTCAAAATGGCTGAAAAAGTTTTATCCAACTGCTACATTCAAATGAATATAAGTAGAAAAAAAGCATTATTTTACTTACATAATAGAAATTGTGAATGTCTGATTGCTTTGTGACAAAATATGAAGCTTTTTATGGAAATTGTATGTATATTTTATTTAAAAGGGGGTAACAAATATCAATAATTTTTGTTCACCCTTAACAAAATTAGTGGTAATGGATTACCTCTCTTTCATTTCACTCAATACACACTCATCACACTCATTCAATTTCATTCTATAATCATTCCAAAATCATTCACCACATCAATTTCACAATGTTGTTAACTGTAGATGTTCTTATTCTGTTATTGTTTACAAAAATCACTGTATTGTTGGTACTCATCTGAATATATCTGACTGAGTTATAGCCCTTTGATGGAGAAATAATATTATCCTTCATGTTGATATTGAAATCACATTATGTCAGTGATAATGCCTAGGTTCTAGAATTATGTCCCTCATTATAATGCCCCCCTCTACATGTCCTCCCCCCCCCCAATTATTGTATGAAAGATCACATATTACTCATATTAGTGACCGGTTGTACATAAAAGGACCATCTGGGAACTTGGTGAAGAATATATTTGAAAAAGAGATAGTTTCTAGTAGACCTGAACTAGAGGATGTGTTTCAAAAACTGCAAAGACAGACTAGGCTTGTGTGTAGGATGACAAAATGGTGCAAACAGTTTGCCAATTATACCCTGCTTTGCATGCATGTCCACATGCCAAGTGGGGTAAAATTGGCAAACAGTTTGAACCTTTTTGTTATCCAGAACGAAGTGCAGGCTTGATGTTTTTAGCACTTCCCAGATGGTCCCTTTCATGTGTAGGGTCACATTTTAATTGCTTAGCATGAAATAGGGTGTTATATCAGCCTTGCGTTCATGATGACAAAACGGTGCAAACAGTTTTCTAATAATACCCCACTTTGCACATGCTCTTGTGTCCAAAGCGGGAAATAATTGGAAAACTGTTTGCTCTGTTATATCATCCTGAATGCTGAGCTGTTTCATGCTGAGCCATCAGATTTTGATTTTGTAACCCATGTCATGCTGAACCCGGAATATTCCTGCTTTGACAGGAGCTATAGACAAACATCAGCCTGCACATATGTGCAGCCTGATGTTAGTCCACACCACCTGTTTCTCGTTTCAAACCAGAATTGTCAATAGATTTAGTTTTTCAAATAGAAATTGACCCACAGTTGGTACTTTCAGTGCTTTTTGTCCCTTGATTTTGACGAAAATTTTTAGCCAAAATTTATTCAGCATGACAAGGGTTAACATTTAGTATTTTAGTTCCTTTTCTAATTCTGACATTTTGAAATGTGATATAGAGAGTGATGTGCATATTTTTCTGTTGGTTTATTTCCAATAAGCTTGTATGGACAGCTTTGAAAAGAATTGTTTTTGTAAGGAAAAGTAAATCTATGTTTTCGTGTTTACGAGTCAATGGCTCAGCGCCAAACAGTTGTAACTCCCTATATGTTTATAGGGAGTTACAAAGGTTTTGCAATGAGCCATCAAAGTACAGTCTGTATATTTCACGTTTGTTCATTGAATCATTTAATTTATTTGAAGATTATTAGAGCTTTTCTAGTCTCTCTGGCTTTTACCTTGAATGTTAACAGCCCTGCATTCCGGATGACAAAACGGTGCAAACTGTTTACCAATTTTACCCTGCCTTGCATGTACCCTTGTGTGCAAAGTGGGGTAAAATTGGCAAAAAAGTTTTTGTCATCCTGAGCCCTGGGCAGGACTTATGCTATCCTTTAAATTTCAGGAGATATTGACCCCTGGACCACAAAATCTTTTGGGAGTCAAAAATGTTATTTTAAAGGGTAAAATAAAAGTGACTTGTATAAATGAATTAACATTAATTCTTTAATGCTTTTCGGTGGTTTATCGAGAAATAGCGGTAGATTATCACTTGATAATCTCACCGCAAAAGTAGTGAAATTATTAAAAAATTTATACCCTGCTTTTTTGCATTTCACCATATCTGACGTCATCTATGCTTGGCTAAATAAGTGACGTCACAATGAACGTTGCATAGCAATCACATGCAAAATAACATGTTTTACGAAAATATGTCATAGAAATTTTACATTTTGTCTCCTTTTTGCATTAAAGAAATAGAATAATTGTTTGTTTTTCGAGTAAGAATGATTAATATTTAATTTCGTGAACAACAAAAGCTATATTTTCACTTGTGGCTCTACCACTCATGAAAATATAACTTTTGTTTATCACTCAATGAAATATAAATCGATCTTACACTAAAACAAATGATTATCCTCTGTTTATTAAGTGTTGATAGACACTTTAGACACTTTATTGTTCTTGTTAATTCATTTATATAGTTCCCATATAAAGGTATGAAGAAAACGGATTTATATGATGTATTACATTCTATATACACTGTAGTAATTTAATGTTGCACCAAAAAGATTCTGTGGGTCTAAATGGCAACTTGCAGGGAGTTTTTGGGTCAAAATGGGATTTTTAGGGGTCAAAACCCTGGTTTAAGGGTTAAACACCATCCCTGATAAACACTGTTTTGCATATTCATACATGTGATTAGGTCTTTAGTTTCATACCTCCATGAAATCAACCAAAACTCTTTTCATCTCTTGAATTTGTCTAGCATACTTTTCTCCTAGTGTATAATATAATTTTTTCTTAGTGCAATATGTTATGTAATATGATATTTTCTAATTCATTCTGATCTGAAGTTTGAATCAAACTTTACAAATAATTGTAATAGAATTCAAGATACTAAGAGGAAATGCCCTTTATTTGGACCCTTTTACCATCAGACTGTAGATGGAATAAACATACAACAAATTCCATAATTTAAATGCTTTGTAGTTTACATCAAGGGGTCAGTTCAAAACTGTTGTAAGTGCCTATAGACATATGGGAAGTATATGCACCTACAATATTTTTTCACTGACCCCCTCGACATATAATTTCTGTAAGTCTGGTTTGATATACCCCCTCACCTAAGAAGTTGAGGGGGGTATACTGGTTTCACCCTGTCTTTCTGTCCGTCTGTCTTTAGACCCTTTTTGTTTCCGGAATCTAGAGCCTCCATCATAACTCAAATGGTCCGAAAACGGCTTATTGAACTGGGACAAAGCGCTGATATGGGTTATTAGACCACTTTGCTACAGATCTAGTTTGTCTAAGTTAAAATTCAAGATTATTTATGTTAAGTTTTTGTTGGGTTATTCTGAATTTTCTAAGAAGAGACAGAATCTCTTATTTGAAAAGATTTAATGCTTTCAGTGTGTGATATCATCCTTTATTTGTTATATTTATCTTTACCAGTCTTTATGTCCATGTGATAGTGTTTTGTTTTTGAAATGTAGATTGTCTCTCAACTTTTTATTAGATTTTATCCTACCCTGCGTTCAAGATTCCAAAATGATGCAAACCGTTTGCAAATTACACCCTGCTTAAGCTTTGCATGTGCTCTTGTGTTTGCTAAGCTGGGTATAATTTGCAAATAGTTTGCACTGTTTTGTCATCCTGATCGGAGGACTGGATTTATGGCATTTGTCGTTTGGCAACCCTTAAACTGATAGAAAGGTGTAGTTACATGGTTTCGATGGTCATAAGGTTGAAAGGCTACATGTGAAATAGAGTTGTGAAAATTATGTTTCGATTTACTTTTAAGTTTTTGATTATGGTTGTTTGATTTCCTGAAACTCTACCCTTTTACATTGATTGTGAAAAATATTGATACATATATGTACACCTACAAGTTGAAAATGTGCACATTAAGGAAGTGGAGTAGTAATAGTTAGGCAACATTTCTGAATGCATGATCTTTCACCACATTGACTGAGGTTTCCTAATGATTATCATAAGGAATCCTCAGTTAACACTGTTAAAGTTTATTACTTCGGAAATGTCAGGAAACTATTACAAGTCTGCTATCTTTAAAGTACATATTTTGTATGATGAGCATAATATTTTAAGTTTAGTGTTTGATTTGTGTTTGGAACATTTAAAGGTTACTGATTTTAATGGGTTTATTTCATGATATCAAACATAATCGGTTGTTTCAGTGTAATATCCATTTATATTTCATTGAACAACAATAGATATATTTTCACAAGTTGCGGAGCCACATTTGAAAATGAAGCTTTTGTTTGTTCATGAAATGAAATATTGATTGATCTTACTAAAGAAACACATGATTATTCAATTTCTTTAATGCATAAAGAAGACAAAAAGTGATAAAAATCAGAACAAATGTTCTAAAAGAGTGTGTCATTTTGATGGCTCAGAGTGAAATAGTTGTAACTCCTGGATGAAAATTCACTGTTATTTCTCGATAATCAACCGAAAAGCATTAAAGGAAGGTTGGTAACATTCATAGAACAGAAAAATAGCCAAAGACTCTTAACCATAGCTTTTTCATGAAGTAGTGGAAATTGCAGAAACAACTACAGTCTCAAGTAATTTCTTCATTTACACTCTGTTTGAAATATTGGATAAAAGAGATTCAAAGCAAATCTGGTTAAGCACAAAACAGTTGTAACTGCCTATAAACATATAGGCAGTTACAGCATTTTTGTGCAGAGCCATCAAAATCTTTTTTGGGAAAGAGTTGAAATATGATGGAATCGATGTGATTTCCATAAAAACATTTCCAAAGTAGTAAAATATGTTTTTTTTAAGCTAGACTATTTTTGAGAAAACCCAAGGTCTTGTGATTACCTTGGTGTTGTTTGCATTTATGTTGTTGGCATTGGTGTAGGTGTTGGCTTGAAAAACTATAACTTTTGTACTTTCTCTGATGTTATCTAAGACATTTTCATGAAACATGGCATATGTGTTCACTATCACAAGTGTTAACCAGAATATCAAGGGGGGTAACTGTGGAAGCATTTTTAGCTCGACTATTCGAAGAATAGGGGGGCTATTCCAGTCACCCAGGCGTCAGCGTCTGTGTCGGCGTCGGCGTAATGCTTTGGTTAAGTTTTTACGTGCAAGTGTTTAAAATCTCTGTTTCTATCAAAGCTATTGCTTTGAAACTTTGCACATGATCCTGTGACCATAATATCAGCATCTAGACAAAGATTCATTACTCTGATATTGAATTTAGTCGAATTTTAACCCTTTTCGGACTTAGAAATCTTGGTTAAGTGTTTATGTGCAAATGTTGTTTATCTGAAATATTTCTGTTTCAATAAAAGCAATTGCTTTGCAACTTTACACATGTTTCTGTGACCATAATATCAGCCTCTTGACAAAGATTCATTACTCTGATATTGAATTTAATGGAATTTTAACCCTTTTTGGACTTAGAAAATCTTGGTTAAGTTTTTACGTGCAAATGTTGTATTTCTGTAATATCTCTATTTTTACTAAAGTTATTGCTTTTGAAACTTTGCACATGCATCTGTGACCATAATATCAGCCTCTAGACAAAGATTCAATACTATGATTTTGAATTAAGTGGAATTTTAACCCTTTTCGGACTTAAAAATATTGGTTAAGTTTTTATGTGCAAATGTTGTACATCAGTTATAGCTCTATTTCTACATAGGCTTTTGCTTGGAAACTCTACACATGCTTCTGTTACCATGATATCAGCCTCTTGACAAAGATTTATTTCTCTGATATTGAATTTAGTGGAATTTTAACCTTTTTCAGACTCAGAAATTCTTGGTTAAGTTTTTACGTGCAAATGTTGTATTTCTGTAATATCTCTATTTCTACTACAGCTGTTGCTTGGAAACTTTACACATGCTTCTTTGACCATAATATTAGCCCACAGAAAAAGATTCATTACTCTGATATTTAATTTAGTGGAATTTTAACCCTTTTCCGCCTTAAAAATCTTGGTTATGTTTTTATGTGCAACTGTTTTATGTTAGTTGTATCTCTGTTCCTACTAAAGCTATTGCTTTGAAACTCTACACATGCTTCTGTGACCATAATATCAGCCTCTAGACAAAGATTCTTTTCTTTTGACTTTCATTTTATTGAATTTCCAATGTCGATATTGATTTGCTGTTACTATCCAGCACTAGGAATAGTCGAGCTTCGCTGTCCTCCGACAGCTCTTGTTGTAAGAGTTATGCCCCTTTTGGCAGATTTTCTGTATTATCAAGCACCTGCAGCAGAGCATTTGCACGCATGGGGGCGCTCTTGTTTTATGCTTGATGTCATTGAATTATCAGAATTGGAGAGCATATTTTTATTTTGTGTTTATGACCAGGATTGCTTTTATAATATTCAAGTGTTGTTGAATTGCTTTCTACTGAGAGTAAGTATGACCTGTCAGTCCAAAAAAGGACCACTTAGTGATCTTTGTGTGAAAATTATCTTAGAAAGAGATAGGACCCAAGCAGAGGTAAATCAGTATGAAGCAATTGTAAAGTTAACAACATCGTGAAATTGACAAGATCAAAGACTTTGGAATGATATTGGAATGAAATTGAATGAGTGTGTGGAGCCAGTTTTGAGTGAAATTTAAGGGAGGTAATCCAATATCGCTAATTTTGTTCAAGATGAACAAAATAAGCAATAACTATTACCCCCCTCTAACAAAATGTACGCACTTTTTAGTCCCCTACCGGTGTTCACACCGGAGGGGACTATAGGTTTGCCCTCCGTCTGTCCGTCGGTCCGTCTGTCCGTCCGTCTGTCCGCTCAAATCTTGATCCCGCGATAACTTAATAACTAAGCAAGCGTTTTTGATGAAAGTTGGTATATGACTAGATGGCAATGTGTAGATTATGCACATCATTTTATTTTTGTTTTTCGACTTAAATTGAGGTTGCTATGGTTACAGAAATAGTGAAAATATGGCCAAAAATGGGATCCTGCGATAAGATAATAACTAAGCAAGCTAGTTTGATGAGACTTGGTATATGACTATATGGCAATGTGTAGATTATGCACATCATTTTATTTTTGTTTTTAGACTAAAATTGTTGTTGCTATGGTTACGGAAATAGTGAAAATATGGCCAAAAATGGGATCCTGCGATAAGATAATAACTAAGCAAGCTAGTTTGATGAGACTTGGTATATGACTATATGGCAAAGTGTAGATTATGCACATCATTTTATTTTTGTTTTTAGACTAAAATTGTTGTTGCTATGGTAATGGAAATAGTGAAAATATGGCAAAAAATATTGGATCCTGCGATAAGTTAATAAGTAAGCAAGCTTATTAGTCCCCCACCGGTTACCGGTTGGGGGACTATAGGTTTGCTCGATTCCGTCTGTCCGTCCGTCCGTCTGTCTGTCCGTCCGTCCGTCCGTCCGTCCGTCCGTCACGCTTTTGTCCGGGCTATATCTTCTAAACCATATGTGCTAGCAACTTCAAACTTGGTACACTTATAGATCTCATTGAGGAGAAGTGTCATGTTCAAGATCCATAACTCTGCTACGCCCACTTTTTGAGTTATTGCCCTTTGTTGTTTTTACCCTTACATTCTTGTCCGGATCATATCTCCTAAACTATAAGTGCTAGCAACTTCAAACTTGGTACACTTATAGATCTTATTGAGGACAAGTGTCATGTTTAAGAACCATTACTCTGCCACACCCACTTTTTGAGTTATTGCCCTTTGTTGTTTTTACCCTTACATTCTTGTCCGGATCATATCTCCTAAACTATGTGTGATAGCAACTTCAAACTTTGTACACTTATAGATCTCAATTAGGAGAAGTGTCATGTTCAAGATCCATAACTCTGCCACGCCCACTTTTTGAGTTATTGCCCTTTGTTGTTTTTAGCCTTACATTCTTGTCCGGATCATATCTCCTAAACTATAAGTGCTAGCAACTTCAAACTTGGTACACTTATAGATCTTATTGAGGACAAGTGTCATGTTCAAGAACTGTTATTCTGCCACGCCCTTTTTTTGAGTTATTGCCCTTTGTTGTTTTTACCCTTACATTTTTGTCCGGATCATATCTCCTAAACCATAAGTGCTAGCAACCTCAAACTTTGTACACTGATAGATCTTATCAAGGACAAGTGTCATGTACAAGAACTGTTACTCTGCCATGCCCACTTTTTGAGTTATTGCCCTTTGTTGTTTTTAGTGTTACATTTTTGTCCAGAACATATCTCCAAAAGTATAAGGGCTAGCAACTCTAAACTTTGTACACATATAGATCTCATTGAGGACCTGTGTCATGTACAGGAACTGTAACTCTGTCACACCCACTTTTTGAGTTATTGCCCTTTGTTGTTTTTAGTCTTACATTTTTGTCTGGAACATATCTTCTAAACCATAAGTGCTAGAGACTTCAAACTTGCTACACTTATATATATCATTGAGGAAAAGTGTTATGTACAAGAATTGTCACTCTGCCATGTCCACTTTTTGAGTTATTGCCCTTTGTTGTTTCTATCCTTACATTTTTGTCCCGTACTTATCTCCTAAACCATAAGCCCTAGCAACTTCAAACTTTGTACACTGGTAGATCTCATTGAGAAGAAGTGTAATGCACAAGAACTGTTACTCTGCCACATCCACTTTTTTAGTTCTTGTCAGTTGTTGTTTTTTATCCTGACATTTTTGTCCGGACCATATCTCCTGAGCCATCAGTGCTAGCAACTTCAAACCTTCAAAATTGGTACACTTATAGATCTCATTGAGGACAAGTGGCATGTACAAGAATCATTCTTCTCCGCCCACTTTTGGAGTTTTAGCCATTGGTTGTTTTTACTCTTATATTTTTGTTAGGGACATTTTTTTCAAAACCTAATGTGCTAGCAACTTCAAATTTTGTATACAGTTATAGATCTAGTAAGTAGGAGATATATTATAAGAAAGGATTTTTTGTTATCCGGTGGGGGACTCCTGTATTGCATCGCAATACGACATGCACTTGTTTGATGAGACTTGGTATATGACTAGATGGCAATGTGTAGATTATGCACATCATTTTATCTTTGTTCTTTGACAAAAAGTGCGTTTGCTATGGTAATGGAAATAGTGAAAATATGGCAAGAAATGGATCCTGCAATAACTTAATAACTAAGCAAGCTAACTTGATGAAACCTGTTTTAAAATGTAAAAAAATTTATAAGCCATGTTAGTCAGGGTGGTGATGCAGCAGTATTAATCACCTCCAGTGAAAGTTCTCATTTCTTACCAACAAGACTGAAGAAAAACATCTTGGATCAGACAAGGTAACTGTTATTGATACTATTTCTTGCATCTGTCTATTGCTTGCATGAATTGTATAGTGGGCACAGCAGAGACAACAACTCATGTAAGTCTTGTTTAACCCTTTCCAAAACAAGACCTGGTTTTGACGTCCCTGATAGAATTGGCGTGGGAAAACATTGAGACAAACAAAGCCGGTAGGGGACTTATGTCCATGTCCAACATGGCTCTTGTCTGTTTATGTGTCTTAGTGGACCAACCAGCTACTTTTATATCCACACAAGTCCCAAAAATGGTAGAATAATTTGATTGATTTGAATTTAATATTAATCCTTTTGAACGATTTAGAAATGTTTTATAATGATTTTTAGGGATTTAAGTGAGTCTTTGGAATGAGTGAATGAACACTTAGTGAATGAATTAGAATGATTTTGATTGGAACGAGTGTCAATTTTACGATGTTTTTAGCTGTAACTGCCTCATAGTTACAACTGTCTCAGACTGAGCCATTGTTATTGTTTATTACCAAGTGTTACAGTTAAAAACATTGTGAAATTGACACTCGTTCCCATCAAAATCATTCTAAATTGCTCAGTCAGTGCTCCTTTCATTCATTCCAAACACTCACTCAAATCAACCAAAAAAGCTCCTAAATCATTAGAAAAAGTTTAGAAATCATTCAAGACAATCAACATTTGATTCAGATCGTTATAATTGTTCTACGATTTTAATGGCTGGTGTGGATTTTCAAATGTCTGATTAGACATTAGATGGAGATGCAAAATCAGAAAAAAAGATATATTTTATTAAAGGGAGATAATAAATATTACTAATTTTGTTCATATTGAACAAAATTAGTGATGTTGGATTACCTCCTATTAATTTCACCCAAAACTTGCTCCACACACTCATTCCATTTCATTCCCAAATCACTCCAAAATCATTCATATTGTCAATTTCATTATGTTGTAAACTGTATACTAGGGTCCAACAAAGAAAAGAATTGGACAGTTACTGAAAAGATTCAAACCTTTCAGCCTGCATGATGAGTGCAGCCTGACTCGGGTCGAAACTTTTAACATTTGCTAGATGGTTCCCTTTCGGATGACAGGTCAGATAATGAGGGCCAAGCGAGAAACAGTTGTAACTGCCTATATTAGTATAAACATATAGGCAGTTATAACTGTTTCGCACTAAGCCATCAACATGTTATATTATTCTGCATGACAAAGATTTACTGTGTTCTATTTATTTATTTGCTTTTATCCTGATTCTAGTCTTACATTATACTCTGATGTTCTTTGAGAAAAATAAATCATCATTCTTTTTAGTCTTGTGTTACTTTATTTGTCAAGGAATATCTTGCTGAATCTTAATTCTCTTTTCAAGTCATTGCCGATGATTTGTGAGATTTAAACCAAGTGTGTTAAAGTTTTTCCCGTAATGATTTAGAATGAAGCAGGTATGTCATTGCTTAAGAACAGACTGCACGTTTGTGCAGGCTGATTTTTAGCTCGACTATTCGAAGAATAGGGGGGCTATTCCAGTCACCCGGGCGTCGGCGTAATGCTTTGGTTAAGTTTTTACGTGCAAGTGTTTAAAATCTCTGTTTCTATTAAAGCTATTGCTTAGAAACTTTGCACATGCTTCTGTGACCATAATATCAGCATCCAGACAAAAATTCATTACTCTGATTTTGAATTTAGTAGAATTTTAACCCTTTTTGGACTTGGTTAAGTTTTTACGTGCAAATGTTGTTTATCTGTAATATTTCTGTTTCTATAAAAGCTATTGCTTTGAAACTTTACACATGCTTCTGTGGCCATAATATCAGCCTCTTGACAAAGATTCATTACTCTGATATTGAATTTAGGGGAATTTTAACCCTTTTCGGACTTAGTAATTCTTGGTTAAGTTTTTACGTGCAAATGTTGTATTTCTTTAATATCTCTATTTCTACTAAAGCTATTGGTTTGAAACTTTGCACATGCTTCTGTGACCATAATATCAGCCTCTTGACAAAGATTCAATACTCTGATATTGAATTTAGTGGAATTTAATCTTTTCCAGACTCAGAAATTCTTGGTTAAGTTTTTACGTGCAAATGTTGTACATCAGTTATATCTCTAATTCTATTAAAATTGCTTTAAAACTTTGCACTTGCTTTAATGATCATAACAACAGCCTCATGATTAAGATTCAATTCTCTGGTATAGAATTTAGTGGATTTTTAACCCTCTTTGGACTTAGGAAATCTTTGTTAATTTTTTACGTGCAAATGTTTTATGTTAGTTGTATCTCTGTTCCTACTAAAACTATTGCTTTGAAACTCTGCCCATGCTTCTGTGACCATAATATCAGCCTTTAGACAAAGATTCTTTTCTCTTGACTTTCATTTTATTGAATTTCCAATGTCGATATTGATTTGCTGTTACTATCCAGCACTAGGAATAGTCGAGCTTAGCTGTCCTCCGACAGCTCTTGTTGTCTATAATGTCTGTCCAAGCCCTGTGTACAGTTGGAAAGTTGTAAAGAACAGCATCAGCATTTATAGCTCGGCTTTTTTCAGGGAAAACCGGAGGAATTGCTCTAACCTTGGCGTCATCATTGTTGGTGTTGGGCGAAAACCTTTACATTTTTCAATATCTCTGTTTCTACTAAAGACATTCACTTGAAACTTGGCACACCTGTTCAAAATCAAAGGAGCAACCTATAATATCAAGGGCAATAACTCTGGTTGCATTTTGTGCAAATTCTGACGTTTTTTCGACTTAGATTTTCATCGACCATCCAGAAATTAATAGCCAAGCCTAGACACCCATAAGTGGGGCTCAAGGTGAGCTTTTGTGGTGGCATGATGTCTGTCGTCAATCGTGCATCGTCAACATTTACCTTTTAGACACTCTATAGGCCATGTTTTTTGACCAATCAACCTGAAAATTGGTTAGAATGATAATCTTGGAAAAAATCTCCATCGAGCTTTAAATTGGGTAAAGTAAGGTCAAAAATGTGGTCAAAGGGTCAAGTCTCAGAAAAACCATGTAGACACTCTAGAAGCCATATCTATAGCTCACCTGAGCACGATGTGCTCAAGGTGAGCATTTTTGATTGCATGATGTCAGTTATGTATCATCTGTCGTAAACATTTACCTTGAAGACACTCTATAGGTTATATTATTTGCTCATACTTTTCTTCTCAAACTAGCTGAAATAAGGTCTGAATGATTGCCTTAATGTTATTAATGTCAAGTTCAAAATTGGGTCAAGAGGGGTGAAAAAATGAATAAATCTTAGAAAAACTTGTAGACACTCTAGAAGCCATGGTTTTTAGCTCCACTGGCTGAAAGCCACTGGGTCTATTGTCATGGAGTTGTGTCCGTCATGCATGCGTCTGTGCGTCCGGTCGTTAACTTGTTCTTAAAAAATCTTCTCCTCAGAAAATACTTGATGAATTTCAACCAATCTTCACAGGAATGATCCTTGGGTGAACCATTTTCAAAGTTGTTCAAAAATTTTTGATCCAATGAAAACATGGGTTTAATGGGCGTGGCTAATTTCTAAATATGGTAAAAAGTGAGTTTTCTCAAATTCTTATTGATGGATACAAATGAAATTTAATATGAATGATCCTTGTGTGACCCTTTATCAGTGTTCAAAAGATTATTGAGATCGGATGAAAAATATGTATTTTATGGGCGGAGGTCATTTCTCTATATGTTATATGGTGGAAACTTTCAATATCATTTTCTCAGAATGTAAGTGATGGATATCAACCAAATTAAGATAGAATGATCCTTGAGTGACCCTTTATCAGTCTACCAAAAATTATAGTGATCGGATGAAAAATATGTATTTTATGGGCGGAGGTCATTTCTCTATATGTTATATAGTGGAAACTTTGGAAATCATTTTCTCAGAATCTAAACGATGGATATCAACCAAATTTCACTGGAATAGTTCTTGAGTGACCCTCTATCAGTCTACAAAACATTATTGTGATTGGATGAAAAATATGTCTTTCATGGGCTGAGGTCATTTCTCTAACAGTTATATAGTGGAAACTTTGGAAATCATTTTCTCAGAATCTTAATGATGGATATCAACCAAATTTCATAGAGGATAATCGTTTGTTTGAGTGTAATATCGATTTATATTTCATTGAGTGAAAGACAAAAGCTATATTTTCAATATATCTCGAGTCTCTGCCACGAGTGAAAATATAGCTTCTGTTGTTCACGAAATGAAATATTAATTAAAACAAACGATTATTCTATTTCTTTAATGCAAAAATGAGACAAAATGGGAAATTTCTAGGACATAATTTCGTAAAGCGCGTCATTTTGCACGTGATTGCTATGCAACGTTCATTGTGACGTCACTTATTTGCATAGCATAGCATAGCATAGATGACGTCGGATAGGGTGAAATGCACAAAAGCAAGGTATAAAATTTTGATAATTTCACTGCTTTTGCGGTGAGATTATCAAGTGATAATCTACCGTTATTTCTCGATAAACCACCAAAAACCATTAAAGAAACTGGAATAATTCATGAGTGACCCTCTATCAGTCTACCAAAAAATATTGTGATCGGTTGATAAATATGTATTAAATGGGCGGAGGTCATTTCTCTAACTGTTATATAGTGGAAACTTTGGAAATCATTTTCTCATAATCTAAAAGATGGATACCAATGAAATTTTATATGAATGATCCTTGAGTGACCCTCTATCAGTCTACCAAAAATTATTGTGATAAGATGAAAATATGCATTTTATGGGCCGATGTCATTTCTCTTTAATATGTTATATAGTTTAAACTTTGAAAATCATTTTCAACATCAGTAGAATCCAAAATATCTAAATATCTAGTCAAAACTTTTATAGCTTTACAAGAATTTCAAGCCTGTGGAGCGACTCAAGCCATTCATGGCTTTCTAGTTACTCAATTAACCTAAAAATTATTACAATATGATAATTGGTTAGAATGAATGTCTTGATGAAACCTATGTCAAGTTTGAAATTGGGTCAAGTGGATCAAAATGGAGGTCAATGGGTCAAATCTTAGAAAAACATTGTGGACATTCTAAAAGCTATATGTTTTGCTCAATCAAACTTAAAATTGACCAGAAATATTGTCTTGGTGAAACCCAGGTCCAGTTTGAATTTGGGTCAAGTTTGGTCAAAATGAGATCAAGCGGTCAAACCTTAGAACATAGCTTTTGACAATGGCTTTCTTTTAGCCATCAGTCAATATTTTTGAAGGTTATATGTGGGTAGAATTAAAATTCAAACATTTGCATTATGTTTTAGCTCACCTGAGCATATCATGCGTAAGGTCTTTTTTGTGATCTTTGAAGCGCTGTCGTGTGTCGTCAGTGTGCGCCGTCAACAAATTATAGCGATAGCACTCTAGACGAAACAAATTTGTTCGAATCTTCATGAAATTTTGTCAGATTGTTTGTGTGATCACGAAAATTAACCCCATTGAAAATTTGAGCGTTCCATTGACTACCGTGGGAAAACTGGTCTTATCAACAAATTCTTGTTGGCGGTCCAAAGGCAAGAATTTTGGCACAGTCTTTATGTCAATAACAAATATAGACTTAGGTCTTCTTTAAAAAAGGCACATTAGAAGAGAGTCTTATCAGTATTATAGTTAGATACATCGTCAAATTGACATTCACCTCGATCATTTGAAACCATTCTGAATCACTCACTTAGCGCTCACTTCATTCATTCGAAACATTCAAAGCGCTCAAAAACTTTAAATGTTATCATCCACAGCTAAATTCAAAATAACTTTAAATAGAAAAAAAAATCGTGTTTGCCCTCACATAACTGAAATTGCAAGCGACCGATTGGTCCGATTGGTTCTTGAAGAAAAAGGAAGCAATTTATAGAACTTGTCTACATATTTAAATGAAGGGAGGTAATAAATATTGCTAATTTAGTTCACTCTGAACAAAATTAGCGGTTTTGGATTACCTCCCTTGAATTTCACTCAAAACTCGATACACACACTTATTCAATTTCATTTCAAAACCGTTTAAAAATCACTCATCTTGTCAATTTCACAATGTTTTTAACTGTACATTATATTTATGAAGAATACTGCTAGTCAGAAGTCTACCAAAAGTGCCGTCTACGGGTGCTGGATAATGGGGGATGATAAATATGACTTACTCGTTGTAGTGTAAATAAGTTTTAAGTTTCATACCACCACGAAATCAACAAAAATCCTTTAATTCCTTAATTGAATTTAAATGATTTTCCATTTTAGCTCACCTGAGCACGATGTGCTCAAGTGAGTTTTTGTGATCGATCACCTTTTTTATCCGTCGGAAATCGTCAACAGTTCTTTAAACATATTATCCTCAGTTACCAAAGGGAGACTTCAACTTAACTTGGCAGAAATGTTCCTTGGGTGACCCTTCTCAAAACTTATTTGTGGAATTTTGATTGACCCCCAAATATGGGCGTGATAGGGTGTGGCTTATTTTGACCTCAAAATCTTCAAAAATCTCCTCAGTAACCAATGGGCAGATGTCAAACAAACTTGGCAGAAATGTTCCTTGGGTGATCCTTCTTAAAAGTTGTTTGGAAAATTTGATTGATCCCCAAATATGGGCCTGACAAGGCGGAGCATCTTTTCACTTTTAATTTTTCAGAATGTTTTTTCTCCCCAACCAATCCGGCAATTTCAGTTTTTTTAGCATGTATTTTCCTCTCTTTTTAGTTAAATGAAAATCTATTCGGTCCGGAAATAATGTCTTGCGTGTTTGGGGCAATTTATGAACAACATCATCTCCTAACAAAAAAACTATTTTCAATGAAACTTTGCCAGAAGTTCATTTTGGTAACCCTTTCCATTTCCTTGTAGCCGATCTGATTGGGCCTCAAAAATGGGCATGACAGAGTATATTTTCACTTTGAAATCTTTAAATTACACAGATCTACTCAAACTCTAATTTAATTGAATAAAACTTTCCCATAATATTACTTTGGTGGCATCCGTGACTGGACCAATAAAATTCAGGTGAGCGGTTAAGGTCCTTTTTGACCCTCTTGTTTTATAATTACTGTGTTCAAAACCCACGCATCGCACTCATTCAATTTCATTCCAGATTCATTAAAAAGCATTCATCTTGTCTTTTTCACGATGTTCTTAACTGTAGCGGGATTAACAGCGGGGCTAAAGTATGTTGTGGATTTCTTTTGTTAGGAAAGCCATGGAGCTATAGTTTCAGTGGTCAATCTATAATTGAAGCGGTATTGTCAAAAGAAGCGGTAAAACCCCATTCAAATAATCACAATAATTGTTACATGTGTCTTAAATTGAAAATGCACCTGCCGTACGTAATGAGATAAAATGAGATATGACGAGATAACAATTTGTCATAGTACAGGATCACAGCTGTATCAACGTGGGTTATCTCGAAGCGGAAATGACGTCACACCCTACACTCTCTAGTCCAAAATGCAATTTATAGCTTAATTTACCGTAAGTAACATCGTGAAATTGGCTATCATTCCGATCAAAACCATTCTAATTTAAACCATCCAAAAACGCTCCGAAATAAAATAATATAAAATCAACAACTACTTTCAATACAAAAATCGGTTTATAAAATCCACGATTTCCCCGCTAAAATTGACATTTGTAAGCGTACTAAGGCTCTTGAAGACATGAAAAGATATTCACAGAACCTGTATGCATATTTTATTAAAGTAGGTAATTAATATCCCAAATTTTGTTAATTCTGAACGAAATTTGCTACATTGGAATAACTCCCTTTAAAATCACTCAAAACTTGCTCCAAACACTCATTCAATTTCAATCCAAAATCATTCCAAAATCATTCATTAGTCGAGCATTTTGAACTATCGTTCGTCGCGATCTGCATGAGTAACGTCGATCGTCAAACGTTACGCTAACGTTGCTTGGTTGTTGCGGGACGTTTAATTTGTGCTAAAAGTAGAACTCAAAATTTGGATAATGATATTAGTGCTTCAAACTCAAATATAGTCATTATAATGTAAGTAAACTCGCTATTACTGTAATCACAAGTCACAATAGTTATTCGAGTGAATATAAATCAATCGTGCTTTTCGGCGATACATCGGGAAATAACTGCAGATTTTTATCTGAAAAAAAAAAAAAACAAAAAAAAAAAAAACACCACACACCTTATTCAGTAATTTTATCTAAAAATCATATCCCGCTATCATTGATTTCACCCTATCTGACATCATCTAAGCAGAGCCCGAAAATCTCATCATTAGTAACGTTGCATGGAAAGCACGTGTAAAAAAACGCGCTTTAAAGATTTTTTTCTTAAAATTTTCACATTTTGTCTCATTTTCACATTAAAGAAATAGAATAATCAGTATGTTTTTTTTCGACTAAGATCGATTGATATTTCTGTCGTGAACAACAAGCAATCTAGTTTCACCCGTGAAATAAATTGATTTTGTTGTTTACTCAATGAAATAAAAATAGATCTTGCACTGAAACAAACGATTATCCCCTGTATGTTTTGACACACAAAAATATTCTTTTCTGTAAAGTTCAAGACCAATGAAAATTAAACTCATAACTATGCACCGAATTATTCTTATCAAATGACCGCTGTGAACCAATGATAAAAGAGTCATGATATTCAAACAATCAATAGAATTAGAAATTAAACGGAAGGTAAGCAATCGGCCAATTGTGGTGAAACTTGAATGAAATGAAACTCATTTTGTCCACAAAATAACATCTGCCGAATGATAACAAAATGTAAACCAGAAACGAAAAACAAAAACAACATCGCGAAAAGGAGAATAAAACTATTTTTAACAAGTTTTCTTGTATCCCTGTTTAACAAACGGATTTTTTAAAAAGAAAAGTGGAATTAAGTTAATTTCTTTTTTCACCATTTTTAACTCGTGCCAATTTTTTTTTTAAACTGAACGAGGCTGATAAAAATGGGTGCATATGGAACTATTTTAATTCTAATTTGGATCATAACAGTTCTTCGAGGTAAGGGCGATGAAGAGATTATATGTTGATTTCATAAAGTTATGGAAATAAAGATCTTATTACTCTGTATGAATACTCACAACATACTCATGTATGAAAGCAGTTAGGTTGTACTTTCATTCCTCCATAAAATCAACGAATAATCACTTCTTATCTTATAACTATACAACTATCCGTATGATAACATGCTGTATGATATTTTTCATGATATCACATAGTTATTTCTAGAACATGATATAATGTGGTTGTTTTTAGAAAGTTGCATTTCAGTTAGAAACACCGACAAAAACAAGAAAAATATAGGTTATAAGATAAATATAATACATACTTAGTGTATTGTATGAAAAAATATCAAACTCGGTTGTGAGAATTGATTATTGTCTCGGCAGAGCCTCGACAATTTTCAATTCTCCCAACCTCGTTAGATATTTTTTTTCATATAATACACTAAGTATGTATTATATATATATATGATAATCCATATCATGAAACAAAAAATGACTTGTATTACCCAAAATGAAACAGATTTCTGATGGGACAACTTATCGCGATTTAAAAATAGGTGAGTTCTAAAAATAGTTTTATTGAGATTTAAAACGTTTTTTCATCTGATCAAAATGCACGAATCTTTGATATATCAATAATTCAAATAATTCTAGTAGAAATTATAACATTAACATCAAATTCCTGGGAAATTACTATGAAATGAATTTATTTCCATTTTCATATTACACGTCACTCAAAGAAGCACCACCTGGGAACTGTGTAAAATAGATATTTGGAAAAGATTTTTTCTTTTTCACTAAAGGTCAACTAGGGGAGGGGGGGCGCATATGAATATTTCTCATACAAGATGTTAAAATAACCTTCTAATTTCAGAAAACCAATCAAGTGCAAAATGTTTCGGCCATAGTCAGCCTGCAGTGATACTGAAATGTTCTCTGCAGCAAGATCAATAGTTTCCTCAGCAGGGAAATTGAAATTATTCTCAGCAAAAATTACAAATTACCCTCTTTATAGGTTTAAAAAAATTCTATCTTTGGATATCAAAATCTTTCTCCGCAGCAAGATCCAAATTTTCTCCGTAGAGAAATCAATTTTTTTCTCTGCAGCGAAATTGAAATTTTCCTCGACATCAAGATCAAAATTTTCTTCGCAGCGAGATCATTTTTTTCACCATGGTAATATAAAAAATCAAAGCGCTGAAAGCACTGGAGGTGGACGTTTCTGGTGGCACTGTTACGAAAAAAAAATGAGACGAAAAAAGAAACCACCCATGAACATATATGATAAATGTAAAATGCTTCGACCCAAATTCGGTAAGTTTCAATGTTAATGCAAGCTTCAAGGGAGCTAAACTGACATTGTTTTGTTGAGCCTATGTTTACGGTTCAAAATTCGATAGGAATATGGCATCAAAACCTTTTTTTTTTGTTCAAGAGGTATGTGTGGCGCGTCGCGAAAAAAGGGAGCTCCCGAAAAAGAATTCGAAAAATATCTCGGTCTCAATACCTGTGATCCAGAGGTCGTATTTTCAAAAGTCTTCTACGAAATATCCAGATCGCTCCTTTTTGATTGGCGGGTCAGTTTTTTAATCAGGAGCATGGAGCCCTCTTTTTTTGCACATGAACTATTTACTACATACGTAATCTAAAAAATATTATAAATTTAAAAGCAACTTAGAGTGTGCTAATGAGTGTTAATGATAAAAAGGTAACTTAAATGTACACATCCACAAATGGCACCAAACAACGTTCTTAACATTTTTTGTCTTTCTGTGAAGAAAAGAATGATCTAATGTGGGAAAAATGATCTTGCTGCATGAAAGGTTTTTCTTCTTGCATCTCTCTCTCCCTCACACACCCCTCTCTCTCTCTCTCTCTCTCTCTCTCTCTCTCTCTCACGCTCTCTCTCTCTTTCTTCTTTCTCTCTCCATCTCTTTCCTTTCTCTCTCTTTCTCTTCCTCCCCTCCCTCTCTCCCCCCTCTCTCTTGCTTCTAGTTAAGGAATAAAAAAAATTTAAGACATTTTTTGCTTAGGAACATTTTTATCTCGTTGAAATCAGTTGATCTTGCTGAATAGGTAAAAATATACTTAACTCCAAAAGAAACGTCCACAAAATATGAATTGAAATATTTTGTTTTGGCCGGAAGACAAGAACAGTTCCCGTAGTAAAATCTTGTTTTCTTTGAAGCAGAGAAAAAATACAAATGAAGGGAGATCAAATTCTTCCCAAATACAGAAATAAGTTTTCATAGGAAGAAAGTCGAAAATATTATTCCGTAGCATTAACAATGTTTTCAGCAACGGGACCAATCTTTTTTCTGTGAAGCAAGGGGAAAACATCTTGTAGCAACATTACTAACTACTTCAACACTAGGAGCATTTTTTTGTGGGAATGAAAAAAAAATGATAATAATTAAAAGAACGAAAAAACACCTCCGAATAATCTCCGTTGCAATTTTTTTTCGAAACAAAATCTAATTCTTTTTATGCAGCAAGACCCATTTTCCCTACAGCGAAATTTATTTCCTTGATAAATAGAATAAATGTTTTCTCGGTAGTAATTATATTTCTGTTCTGCTGAGAAATAAAATCAAAGCACTAAAGTACTGATGATGGACGTTTATGTTGGCATGCTAGAGTGATTCTTCCATTTGTTGAGCGACGATAAGTTTTACATGTAAAATTACGATAAAAGGGAAATGACCTGACGAAAGTTCCCATCTTGCTTTAGATATACATTTCTCAACATATACTCAGAACATAAAGTTAAGCGCCACTAAGTTTTAAGTTAATAAAATTTCTATCGAAAACTTAAATAACGTATCTATGTTGTCAAACGGTTAGAACAACCTTGTAGCTATTGATTAAAAACGTTTCGGATGCACTTGCATATTCAGCAAGTCTCGTGCAATGGCTGTAAAGCCAGGACTCGTGCAAAGTGGAAAATCAGCTTTTCTGTCAGAGATACTTACGTCGTGTAGCTCGTGCAATTGTTTACATTTCGATTTGAAACTCAGTCATGGCAAGGCGTAGATTGTCTCATATGAAAGATGGCGAATAATTGGAATGCGAGATTCTGGAATGTGTCACCACAGTGTCATAACACGTTTGGTACAAAAACACGCACAGACAAACGACGTTAAGGACCGTGTCAGATCTGGACGCCCTAGAGTAACGTCTATTCGAGAGGATAGAGCACTTTTGCGTCACGTAAGACGTCTGCCCTTCACCAGTGCGCCGGTACTAAGGGACAACTGGAATTCACACAGACGATCTCTATTTCAACAGTGCGAAATCGACTTCGGATGGCTGAGTAAAAGGCACGAAGACCCCTGAAACGTCCAAAGTTACAACAGAGACACATCAATGAACGTCTAATATGGTGTAGAGCGAGGGCACGTTGGAACTTGGCATCATGGCGTCGGATCCATTGGTCAGATGAGTGCAGGATGTTGTTGCATGTCACCGATGGCCGAATTCGTATTTGGAGACAACCTAACACCCGATTTGCACCAAAGTACGTCCAACCAACCTATCAGGGTGGCGGTGGCTCCGTTATGATATGGGGTTGTGTCTCCTACGGCTGTAAACTGGACCTAGTGACAGTTCCAGGAACATTGCCTGGCGATAAATATCGCGATAACATCCTTTTTCCTGTTGTTATTCCACATTTTGACAATCACCGTCTTCGAACATGACCAGTGTACATGGATGATAACGCCAGACCCCACAGAGCAAGAGTCCTGGCGGACGTTATGCAACGTGAAGCCATCACCACCATTCCATGGCCGGCTTGTAGTCCCGATCTTAGCCCCATCGAGCACCTATGGGACATTTTAGGGCGCCGTATACGTCGGAGAGAGCCTCCTATACAAAATGTGGTTGAGTTAGAAGCAGCACTGCCCCAGGAGTGGCAGGAAATCCCTCAACACATCATCCAGAGGCTGATTCGTGGTATACCGAGGAGGGTGCGCGCAGTGATCAATGCTCACGGATCTTACACACTCTACTGACTAAGATGTGACTGGAATTAATCGCATTTGTGTTATCTGACTTCTAAAACCAAGTTTCGTGTCATAGACAACACCGTAAGTCGGCTTTGACAATAGTTTTTCATGCTTAAAAAAAGGTAAAAATACGTCATTTACATTTCAAGGTACAAAGTCAATAGAATTTATCACCACCCATTTATTGTTGTGAAATTGTTAAGTCAACATACCATTTTCAACATTGGAACTCAATATTTACATCTCTGTTATTTTGAATTAATGCAGGCTCCCTGCCTTTAAAAATCTTCTGTCTAAAAACTGGTGCCGCTTAACTTCTTGTTCTGAGTATATATCGTCGATCGTTAACAGAAGTCCTGTAATTACAAGGTTTCGATAACTTTCGGCAATATGCCGGGTGTAGTTAAAAGAGTGATTGTCTGATCCATTGGGTATAAAAGGAAAGAAATGACAATTAGATTATCTAGGTATCATTATTTTTTGCAATACTAATCGATTCTCCGTGGTACAATCAAAATTCTGTTGTTTTCTGCTTGAAAATTCAATAAAGGGATAATCAATTAATGTTCCGCGATTTTCATTCTCAAATGAACAAAAAGAAAGGGTAAGCACGAAAAATAATTGCAGATACTCGCGAGATTGAATGTCGCGTTTTGAAAAGTCACGTAAAAACCCCATTGCATACACCTTTATTGCACGACCTATCTGCTTTACATTACCTGCTCGCGTTCTATCCATATTCATGTGTGTGATCTAGGTTATTATTCTATTATTATAAGTAGTGTCAGGGAAGGTTACCATTCCAGTAATGCCATTTAGCAAGTTTTCATTGATGACCTCCCATAGACCATTGGAAAACAAGGGACAAATTACTCACTCTGCCTGAAAAGTAGTTCTACGCAAGCAAAACATTCAGTATCGGAGGGTAGCGTAGATGGGACAGGTTTACCAGTCTAATCTCAGAATTGCATATGATTTCGCACGAAAAGATGTGTTTGAGGTTTCAACAAGTTTTGTAGAATCCTTGTTTCACTCCATTTTTAAAATGCATAGTTGTCAGACGGACACAATTCATGAAAAACAATAAATTGAATCTAAGTGAGCACTGCTGTTTTGAAAACCTATTAACATCTTACAGGATTGTTCTAACGCGGTATTAACACTGGTGAACGTAAACGGCCACCCAAAATGGAAGCAATGTAAAAAAGATTTAAATGTAACAAGACAATTTTTTCACAACGAGATTAACCATCTCTAGGCATGAAGACAATTATTTTGCCTGCAGTTATATTTTTTTTTAAATTTTGCTGAGAGATCAAATGTTTTATCTGAAAGAAAATCTTGTTTTTTTCTTGTCAGCAATTTTTCTTCACGTGGAGATCGATATTTTTCTAAACAGAAAGACAATAAATCATCTCCGCAGTATTATGAATTTTTCACTGCAGCAAGATTACAATCTTTCTCTATCTATTAAAGTAAAATAAACGTGTTGCTATGCAGCTAGATGAATTTTTCTTGGTAGGTAAAACAAATTTCTGCAATATTATATTTTTTCTTCAGGAAGAACAAAATGTTTTTTCAATAGATGAAGCCAATACTTTTTTTCTCCCCAGTCAAATACCCCCTCCCCAAAATTATCTTTTCCTTCTACGAGGTCATTTTTTTTCTCGGTAGAAAGACTAAACAATTTCTCCGGAGAACATGTAATATACATTTTTTCTATCGAGAGAGAAACTTTTTCTTTCATCGGAAGAATAATTTTCTCTATGAAACAAGATTTTTTTGAAAAAAAAAAAAAAAAAAAAAAAGGTGGGACCCAGGTCTTTCTTTGCAGTAAGCCAAAACCTTTCCACCGTAGACACTGATTAAATAAATATATTTTTTTTTAAATTATCTATAGTTTACAATGATATCAAATTTAAAATACATTTTAGACAAAAATGATACCATGATTAACTGAAACATTTCAGTAGAATAAGCATGAAAATACATGTATTTATCACCGAAACAAATGAAATAGGAGACAATAACGCCAAATTTACCTTTAGTGATTTATTTTGCTGTCGCAGCCGAATGTTTCTGGCTTTTTCATATAGATAATAACATGATTACAAGACAAAACAAGCTTTATGACAAAACTAGAATTATGGAATACTTGACCGAGACTTCGCCGTCTTCGCAGTCAATTACAGACAAAAAGCAAACAAACAAACTTACAAAATGACCTACGTCGCCGGAGTGAAATAACACCGTTGAATATTTTTGATATTAAACGGGTGTTATAAAACTAGTGGAATAACTATGCAAATGAGCTAAGAACGAAGAACAACGTTATTTTTTTGTTAGGAAAATGACGTCATAATGGATCTGCTGGCGTCAATTTACAACGGCGTTATATGTTTCGCGGAATAACATGAATCGGTAAATATCGTAATTTTCTCGTTTAATAACCGGAATTCGGGTCATATTATAAATAGAATATAAAATTTGTGCTCGTGAAATACAGAATTTATTAAACTCGTCATCTATAAACAGACAAAAACTCGGCGTAGCCTCGTTTTTATCTGTTCATAGATGACTCGTTTAATAAATTCGGTTTTCCATGAGCACTCATTCAATATATAGATCTACTCTATATATTTATAAAGCAACCTATTTCGCCTATTCCACTATACTTTCATTACTCTGATTTCATCATTTCAGGGGAGACAATCGACGGTTGTCCACCAGTAGACCCGAATTGTCACCCTTCATGTATAGAATATACAGCTGAACATTGTCGATATTGTAGATGTTCTTCAGGTTTGAACTTCCCTTATTACTTTATGGGACCTCAGGGTTCCTAGGCGTTTCGACGACTCAATACTATAATCAAAGGACTGAAAGTCCTGAAAGGCGATTTTGCCGCCATATTTTTGTCAGGGATGGGGCGAATTGCATCTCGATGTAATTGGTTGAATTATAATAATTTTGTCATTGAATTCTTTGTTTCCGGTTTGATCCTTGACAATTAACGATTTTGCTAAAATCTCTAAAAAAAAAGGCAACGAGAAAAACATTTTGATTAAGCGACGTCAATACGTATACACTGAACGAACTGATTAATTGCCTTTTGTTTTTTTCCGTTTTAGTAATTATTGAGCCTATGCTTGACACTTGGAACAAGTTGACATCAACGTAAGGGGAAAACATTAAGCATCCCAGGCAGTTACATAAAATTACTAAACACGACCTAGCTGTCGATAGATTCTTTGAGACTTGATTTATCTACAAATCGCAAAGGGAAGACTCTGGTCAGACTGTGCTGTAGGACAGACTGGCCAGAGTCTTTGCTTTAAGCCCATTCGAAATAGTTGAAAATGACACGCACAGACCCAATTGGTATCTGAAATTCGTATTCGTTATATAGGGAAAGAAAACTTAAGACGAATACATTTATTTTTAAATCCTATTGTTTAAAAGAAACTTATGTTACTTCGGTGTATTTGACCATTTATTATATACTAGTACACGAAGAGATCTATGTTTGACAGAATTAAATGAGTTTAAACGTCTTTCATGAAGAGATAACTGTTTATTAATCAAATGACAAAGGACGTGTAAAAGGATGAAAAACGTATGGTGGTCGTTTTGAAGTTCATTTCTGTATTCGCATGTTCGAAGAAAAATAGTTCCTACGATATGGAAATGAATTATTGATCTACATGTAGGTGTTTTAAGAAATCATTAAAGGAAACAGAACAAAATACACGTATATGCACATCTTTTAGATAATGGATATCAGTTTCTTCTTTTAAGAATATAAGTACATGTACATAGATTCAGTCCAAATAAAGGATTTTTTAATATTTTGAAATTATCATTAGATTTTTAAAGTGTCTTCTTTAATATTTAGTCATGACAAAGACATTTTGAAATAAATCCTTTACCCTAAGGATGGACAGAACTCCTCAATGACGAAACTGATCTCTTCCATCCGGTTGAATGATTTAAATGCTATATGGTAAGTAATGGTTCAGAGATATTTTGAGAAATCGTTACACCTACACCGAAAGAAAATAGTTCTGTGTTCAGAATGTAAACGTAAACAAAACGTTTTGGAATCATTACCCTGCTTTGTACGTGTACCCAGATGCAAATCGGTGTACACTTTCTTGTCGTTTTTGCATCATGAATGAAGGTTGGCGTACGTGGAGCGGGAATGATTTTGGTCATTTAAATATTTTGCATTTAAGGTTTTTCCGGGTCAAGTTCATCCTCTAATTTCGGTTCAAATGACTGGAGTTCCGGTTCCGGTGGAATGTCAGCTGACCAATCCTGGGACAACGCTATTTCCGGTGATGACTGGTCCTCAAAAGTCAATTCAAACTCGGACTCATGGAACAGCGTAAACGGCGGATTTTCGTCCGGAAATCATTACGAAAACGAGGCAAACGTAAAATACGTCATAGTGGAGAAAGAACCTGACACTTACATTGAAGAAAACAGTGTCTTACCACGACCTTTTATGGGGAGTGGACCAATGTCGGGTCCAATATCAGTTCCTGTGGCTTTACCATTTTCTCACGCATCACACTCATCATCGGATCTTCTTCCCGGGTCATATTCCACGACAAACACCGAGTATTCCTCAACTTCCGTTATCCATGTTCCGCTTGTAGCTCCAGGAATTCCGAGATATTGCGTTAGGTGTCCGATCTTGAACTGTCCGGGCACATGTGAACGTATTGATAATTATGGGTGTCATAGCTGTCCGTGCGCCCCCTCACGGTACCAGACCATGCCGATTAACAGAGACTGTTCTAGGAATACGGTGGAACGAACCTGTGACCAGGTGGAGAGATGTAAGAGGTCGTGTAAAGACGGGTTTACTGTGGGGGATAGAGACTCATCAGGGTGTCAGACCTGCAGCTGTATTAGATTCGGTATGTTAATCGATGTGTAATTAGATTATTACCATTATCAAATTTATTCTTTTGGAGGTTATATTTTAAAAAATCGGCATGCTTCAGTAGAAAAAGAAAATCACACTGAACAAGTTTTTGAAATCGTGATTTGTATGCCCAAATTTTCGAGTTCGTATTAATATAAGTTTAATGAACATTCAATAATATTTCATTTCCTCGCCCCTCGCCCCTCCCCCCTCCAATACAGTGAAATGCAAAGATACATTCACTTCGTCTTTTTCTAAAGCATAATCCGGTTCTAGATAAATATAGCCTGGTACATTTAAGATTAATTCTCTGGCGTTTGATAGGATAAAACATTAATCGTCAGATGATTTTTTCTTCTGAAATAAAACAGTATGAAAACTTTATTTTCCATTTTTTTTGTAATAATTGCTCGATATTTTAGCTCCCCGACCAACACCCAAACCTCAAGGCAAGGAATGTCCGGGAACTCTATCTTGTATGTTAAAATGTAAAGACGGGTACGTTCTTGGCGACAAGATGGCGAACGGCTGCCCGTCTTGTAGATGTCTCGGTAAAGGGTCATCCGAGAACCATCACTCTAGTAACAGTGACTATGGTAACGGTAACAATGGCATCAATAATAATCACAACAACAATAATAGTGGCGGAAGCTGGTCGTCAAGTAATGGAAATAGTCATGGAAACACGGATAGTGGTGGCTCAAGTGGATACGGTGATATGTATTCAGGTACGGTGTACCGATTTGGTCATATATAATTCGTACTTGGTGCTTTAAATAAAAAAAATCTAACGAGAGGAGAATCGATTATTGTCGAGGCTCTGTCGACCGAGTTAGATATTTGTTTCATACAATACACTAAGTCCGTATTACATTTATCTTATAACCTCTTTTTGCTTTGTTTCGTCGATGTTTCTAACAGAAATGTTAGTTTCTAAGAATAATCGTATTGAGTCATTGTTTGAAAAATATCCATTTGATATCATAAAAAATATCATATGGGATATTGTTACACGGATATTTGTATAGTTATAAGATAAAAAAAAGTTTATTCTTTGTGTCTTGTATTACAATGATTTTTGACATGACAGACATGAATCTATTTGGCTAAGTATATTAGGCATTTTAGTTTCGTTAAAATGTTTATATAAAACGTTTATGTAAATTGACGACACAGGGTTGACAGAATCTATACTGAACGCAAAAAGTTTAGTCGCACTTTTTATAACGTCACAGAGAAGACAACCAACGTAACGAAACAAAAGTTTCTATTTGAAATATATTTGCCATCCTATTGGCCTACTTTTTGTCATAACTTTTTTAATTTCACTCTCAGACATACGTCTGACATGGCGTAAATGTGGATTTTACGTACTAAGTTGATAGCTGCGTGTAACAAAATGAATTAATGTTCTTTTTTGTTTTATTGTATTCCTCTTATTCCGCCTAAACATTAAACACTAAAATGCATTGCATCCTTCGAAAAAGAGCGAAGTTGTGGCATGACGTAAATCAAACGGATACCGCATGGACATATCGAATGCGGTGTGCATATCTCGGAGGTGATGAAATTGCATTTAGCTTCTGCGACTATCGTTTTTATTATCATACGGTTCATTGCGAATAAATATTGACATATTACGACCCATTTTCGTTTAACAGATCTTGTAAAACGACAATAGGAGGGCAGCCGGACGTCATGCCGTTACGTTAAAAATGGAATGCTTTCATTATCCCAACTAATTGCAATTGGTAAAAACACAACTTAGGATCATTTAAGTTTTATTTTTTATCCATGGAAACCTATTGAAAAGAACCTACCTGTAAACAAGTTAAATTAACGCCAACGAGCCGTCAATCGAACGTTAGTGATCGCTTAACCAGAAAAGCGCAATTACTCAATTTCTTAGGTTAGAAAAAAAACAGAAGAAACTTTTTTCCTTCCTGATTAACAATATTCTGCAAAATTATCTCTGATAAAACGATTGTTGCATTTTTGTGAGTTAGGTATAAAGATGATGATGAAGAAACCCCAGAAAGGTCCCATACTCTAACCAACCTTTTTCTTATTGAAACAAGATACCTGAAGATGACGTTGATCGCAAGAAACATTTTTTGTGATACAAATTTGAAGTAACGTCCCTTAATTAAACTGTGTGACTTTTCCATTCTACCGGTCTGTTCAAAATTATGTCATTGAGGTTGGCTACTTTCGTCTAACCTAACAAAATTATTGGATTATGGGAGGAAATTGGACAGAATTATAATTAATGTCATTCATTTCGTGAAAGATGAATCGCATCCTGAAATATATCCCATCGAAGAGAAAACGACTAAACTTTTTGCGCTCAGTATATATTGAAAATTAAAATCGCCGAATCACGTTTTGATTAAGCCATGTACTATTGTGTCAACAAAAACGCAGTATACACGCCTAGAATTTCCTATGCAGTAACATGCGTTTCGATCAAAGGTAATAAATGCCTATTCGCATCAAAGGGGTTTAATGTAATATCGCTTTTAAAGTAAACAGCAATGTACTTCTTCCATGAGATAAAAAAAAATACAAATTCATGAATATGCGGAAATGGTTGCACGCATGCAAACGGTTTTTTTTAGCTAAGTTTGGATAATATTTCCTCATACATGTATAAATAATGTTTGGAAATAACACGCACTTGCTCTTTTTCTATATTCACTAAGGGACTTATATGCAGACCATCTAAAACAACAAGATAAAGAAATTTTAACAAATTAAAAATAGAAGTAATGTTTTCGAGGTACCTGAAAGTAAGCCATACATAAAAAAGGACCCGGTCAATGGCAGCAAAAATGTTGATTTTCTTTATAAAAGATGGTATTTTCATCAACATAGAATATAAATAAGCTATTCTTTCAGGTGTTTCTAACGGCATCGGTGATGGAAAATGTAAACCACCCATGTGTTTGGACGGCCATATGTCAGGTTTGTAAACAGTCCTGTCTTTTATTAAAAATGTATACCTCCTATGAGTTTAGATTGTCACATTTTATGTTCGATATCATTTCTGAAATGAAATGCACACCACGTTTGTGTTTAGACGGTCATATGTTAGATTCGTTATCATTCCTGTCTTTAAAAAAGAATTAAACCACCTATGTGTGAAGTCGGTCAACTGTCAGGTATGTTAACGTTCTTGTCTAGAATTAACATGTACACCACATATATGTTCAGACAGTCAACTGTCAGGATAGTTAACGCTTTTGTTTTTAATTAAAATGTATACCACCTATGTGTTCAGATGGCATATGTCAGCTGCGTTTAAGTTTTTGTCTATATTTAAAATGTAACCACATACATGTATGTGTTCAGTCGCCCAACCGTCAGGTCCGTTAACGTTCTTGTCTATAATTAACATGTTTACCACTTAGGTGTTTAGACGGCCATATGTCAGGTTTGATTATCGTCCTTGTCTATAATTAAAATTTAAACCATCTGTGTGTTTAGACTGTTACTGTCAGATTCGTTATAGTTCTTGTCTTTAATCAAAATGTAAACTATCTATGTGTTAAGACGGCCATATGTCAGGTTTCTTATCGTTCTTGTCTATGATTAAAATTTAGATCAAATCTCAGATTATTTATAAGTCCTGTCTTTGTTTTAGACGGATAGCTCAATCACTAACTAATACTATGAAATTTTGATCAATGTCGATCGCGTTTTATAGACACTTTTTTAGCTTTAGACCTCTAATCTTTCAGACTACATATCAAATTAGAATCTTAATATTTTTTTTTTTCTTTGGAAATATTGCTTAATTCCTAAGGATCTAAGTTATATCCTCTGAGATTTCATATATATAGATATATGACCCGCCACTCAAAAGAGGACCATTTTTGAACACCGTAGAACTTATATTTAAAAAAAGAGTTTGTTTCCAGAAAATTTTTTCCGAAGGTCTCATTTAAAAAATCTTATCTTAAATAATGATTCTAGATTAGGAAAATTAGCAAAAAGTTTCAACACTGCACAATCTGACTGAGGTCGGCCTACCCAGATGGACCATTTTCGCCTGAGGGGTCTCACACAGTTAGTAACATCATTAAATTGACATTTACCTCGATCTAAACCATTCTAAACCACTCGCTCAGCGCTCAAATTATTCATTCCAAACACTAACCCAGACCATTAAAAAACGATAAGATAATATAAGGAAAAGATCAACAACTTCATTACAAAACAAAAATTGATAGAAAAAATCCACGATATTCCTGACATAATTGAATTTTGTAGGCATAATACGCGTTTACGAAGTCACAGAAAGCAATTCATAAAACCTGTATGCATATCTTATTTAAGAGAGGTAAAATATCGCTAACTTCGTCCATTTGGACAAAATTAGCTATATTGAGTTACATTCCTTGGATTTCACTTAAATCTCACTCCACAGACTTACTCAATTCCATTCAAAATCATTCATCTCCTCAATTTCACAATGTTATTTAATGTAGTTGGTGAAGCCATGGAGATGGGCGAGACAAGTGCAGGAGGCGGGTCTATGGACAGAGGCTCCTCCTACGGAAGTATGACGTCATCAGGTGGCTCGACAGATTCCGGAAATTGTTATCCGATGTGTGCAAGTGGTACAGGTAGATACATATATAAGACGTACTTAGTGTTTTGTTTGAGAAAAAAATATCTAACGAGGTTGGGAGAATTGATAATTGGCGAGGCTCTGCCGAGACAATTATCAATTCCCGAAACCGAGTTAGATATTTTTTTCAAACAATACACTAATTACGTATTATGTTTATCTTATAACCTCTATTTGTCTTGTTTTCGTATATGTTTCTTACAGAAATGCAAGTTTCTTAAAATAACCGCATTATATCATTGTTCTAAAAATAACTATGTGATTTCATAAATAATACCATACAGGATGTTATCACACGGATATTTTTATAGTAATAAGATAAATATAATAGTCGTTTCTGTATTTCGAGTTGTCAGAAATGTCTTGAAACTTACTCTCTGCGGTGAGCGGTGAGCGATTGAAAATCACCAAAGTCCCCTCGTTTAACGAGTGTGAAAGAATAAAGATTGTTTAACATGGGTAATATTTACTCCTCCTTTTCTGCCTGACAAAAGCAGATGAAGTACGTGATATTATGGGACAAATGACAACTTTGTAATATCAATAACGATGAGATATATTTTCTCTATAGATGGAGGTTCGTCTATGGGCGGAAGTGGATCCGGTAGCTCGATGACGTCAAGCGGTATGGGCGGAGCTAGTGGCGGATGTAGTGGGCCGTTCTGTGCCACGATGGGAGGCGGAATGGGCGGGATGGGAAGTGGAGGAGGCGGACTGGGCGGTATGGGGAGTGGAGGAGGCGGGATGATGGGAGGAGGAGGCGGAATGGGAGGAAAAGGTAACGCCAACTTTCTATGACATCGAAGTGGTATACATTTCAGATGGAGAAAAACGTGTATTTTATTCTTTTATTCGTTCATTTGTAAATTCATAATACAAAAAATTTAGATTTTTATAGAAATTTATGATGAAAATGATGGTAAGTGAAATTCTAATGATTTAAACTGCTTGATATTTTTCAATGGCCAGTAATGTCACGCTAAAGGATGATAATTTCCCAATAAGGAAGGAATTATTAAATAAAACGATACAGTTAAAACATCGTGAAATTGACATTCATTCCGATCAAAATCATTCTTAATCATTCACTCAGCGCTCTATTCATCAATTCCAAACACTCACTCAAATCGAACAAAAACGCTCCGAAATCATTAGAAAGCATTTAAAACAAAACCTTCAACAATAAATTCAAATCGATCTATTTATTCTACAATTTAATTAGCTTATGTTGACTTTCAAGTGTCTGATTTGTCCACGAAGACGTACAAGCAGAAAAGTACGTAGTTTTAATAAAAGGGAGGTCATTAACATCGCTAATTCTAATCAGCGTGAACAAAATAAGCAATATTGGTTTAACCCCCTTTTAATTTCACCCAAAACTCGCTCCACGCACTCAATCATTAATTTCAAATACTCACTCGAATCACTCAATAATTGCCTGAAATCGTTAACAATTCGAAACCGTTTAAAACGATCAGGTTTTCATCGAAATCAATCAAAGTATTCGACGAGTTCTTTAAGATGTTGTGGATTATACAGCGTCTGATTGGTTCAATATACGCAAGGACACACACAATCGAAAATAAATTGATTTTTATGAAAGGGACGTAAAAATCATCGCTAATTTCGTCTAATTTGGACAAAATTAGCGATATGTATTACCTCCCTTAAATTTCATTCAAAACTCGTACCACACATTCATACAATAACATTCCAAATTCGTTCAAAATCATTCATCTTGTCCATTTCACGATGCTGTTGACTGTATAATTTATGAACATTTTCCGTTTCAGGGTTTAGTCCATTCGCGGCGGCCATGTCGGGTATGAGCCCCGGTATTGGTATGGGCGGTGGGGGTGAGTAATTGTTTGATTTGAGATAAAAAGAAAATATCATTTGTTTTCGTGGAAGTATGAAATTGTTAACCTAATTACTTTGTGTGGATAGGCTAAGCCGTTTCATAATTAAGTGTGATTAGGTTTTTAGTTTTATACTTCCATGAATTCAAAATATGGACATGAGTCGTGGAGGTGAGTCTTTTGGAAGTACTTTGTTTCGACCAAAATAAAGGATTTTCCAATGCATAGTATAATAATGTTAAAAAATAGTGAATTCACCGAGTGCACGATATTGCAATGATTTTGGAATGAAATCGAATGAGATAAAAGAGGGTGTACTGAAATAATGGGAGATAACCCACTATCGCTTATTCCGTTTAAAAGTAAATCATCTTGGCGATAGTCTAGGAATATCTTTAAATTGACAAGTTGTATGATTTAGGAATGGTATGGAATGAAAATGAATGACTCTGATAAGCGAATGTAATTGCTAACCTCGTCCAATTGGACGAAATCAACGATTGTTTTTGCAACTCTTTAATGAAATTTACTTACTTATTAGCTCACCTGAGCACATTGTGGTCAAGGTAAACTTTTGTGATCATTGAATATCCGTCGTTTGTCGTCCGCTGTGCGTCGTGTCTCGTCTGTCGTCTGGCGTCAAATTTTAGTGTTTACTTTCTAGAGGCCACAAATATTGTCCAATCTTCATGAAACTTGGTTAGAACGTTTGTCAGGTCACAAGGATGAGCCCTTTTGAAAATGGGATCCGTGCCATATCAAGGGGAAAGTGGTCTAAATGACAATTGTCTTGCTTACGCTCTATAGGCCACAAATATGGTCCAATCATCATGAAACTTTGTCAGAATGTTATCCAGGTCACAAGGATGAATCATATTAAAAATGGGAAGGATCCGTGTCATATCATAGATTAAAGAGCCTTAATGACAATTTTCTTGTTTTCAGTCTTAGTGACCTCAAATCATAAAAGTACAAATATTTGTTTTAACAAATGAGACAAAGATACGAATATGTGCGATATAGGACCATCAATGTCCTCTTTTGTTTATTATTGTTATTTCCCGGTCAAATCAGACTCTTAAAATTCAACCGAAGCCATTGAAAATCATTAATTGATTTGATTTGATCATTTCGAACGATTCCGAAGCATTTTTCGAACAATTCCGGAGCGTTTTTGAGTGTTTGAAATGTATGTATGGAGCGCCGAGCGAGTGGTTTTGAAAGGTTTTGATCGGATTGAGTGACAATTTCAGGATGTTCTTCACTGTACATAGATATCTGTGGCCTCATGGGCTTAAACAATGCAAATAATTAAAATTATGGAATAATTCGATCGATTGGAAGGGGATTTTTTAGAACTTTAAACAATTCGAAGCGTTTTTTAATGATTTCAAAGCGATTTGAATGCAGTGAGAAAGCTTTTTTTGGGCCTAGACCCAGCTATGTAGACAAACCGACATCAAACAACAACAACAACAATAACAACAACAACAATAATAACAACAACATATTTTCACTTCATTTCTAGGTGGAATGCCCAAACTTCCAGGCAGCCAATCGGCAGGTAATTTAGATAACGTGTTTAATTTAATTTTTTTTGTTTGCCCATTTTATTCTACAATTGTCATAAACATTTAGAATTCAATAGATAAATAAATTAACTCCGTTAAATTTATAGAAAATGAATTAGCTCCAGCATATGTCAACTAGTACTTGAAATACGAAAAAAAAAAACATTGTGCAGAAAAGTAGAATAATCATTCAAGATTCAGCAAATCAGCCAAGTGCGAAAATTTTCCACCGAAGTTAACCTGCGCAGTCCGTGCATTCTGACCAGGGTCGACGTTTTACGCATTAGGAAGATGGTTCCTTTTCGCTAGACGGTTAACATCTATAAAAAAAAATCATGTCGACTGTCGATAAAAGTAGAGAAGTAAAAAAACCAAAACCACAACAACAACCGACACTGAATACTGAATACCTTAGCCATTGTATTGACCTTGTAGTTTCGGCCCGTCCTACCAACTCAAAATTTATTGAAAATATACGCTTACCTCATTTCAGTTGAAAATACAGCTTACAATCACGATTGTTTTGGGGCAGAGTGTTCTGCCAAAAATGGTTTAAGTAAGTATTAAAATAGTATACATAAAGAATAGCATGTTAAATAGAGGATATTGAATTTATCGGGTCATATTATAAAAAGAATATAAAATGTGTGCTCATAAGATACATATTTTATTAAACTTGTCATCTAAAACAAATAAAAACTCGGCGCAGCCTCGTTTTTATCGTATTACAGATAACACGTTTAAAAAATTTAGTATTCTATGACCACTCATTCAATATCCTCTATGTAACATACTATTCTCAGAGCGAATAGCAACGCTTTTTTGTAACCGCGAAAATGAGGTCATAATGTATATGTTGTGACGTTACTTTGAAACGGAGTTATAAGTATCGCGGTATGTTGGTTGAATTTTAGGAATTTCGACGAATGATGTGAGTTTTGAGAAATAATGAATGGAGCGATGAGCGAGTGATTTCGAATAGAGTTGATCGAGATGAGTGTCAATTTCACAATGTTACTAACTTAAAAATGGCTGCCACTTTTCTAAACCCCAATATTGTTATCTCATATGAAAGTTTCTAATTTATAAAATAAATTTCTGACCACTTTGGTTAGTTGTAAACCGTTTAGCACAAAACGCAGATTGGAAGAATTAGAACAAAGTAGGTGCCAAACGTGCTTATGTAACTGATGTCGTCTTGTCGTATTTACGCCAATCTGTCCGTAAAATTTTTATTGTATTTAGTTCACTTCATAGCGAATTAGGTTCAACGTATGTTAGACATGCTTTTATAACCGATGACGATGTCTTAGATCTTACTCTTAGTACTTTACTTAATTTTAGAACTTTCAAACTGTCCCTTGTTAGTTCATTATATGGGTACCTTGACAAACACATCTTAGGACAATTAAACTCTAGCGAGTGTAATACATGCCCATGCGATTGATGTCGTCATCTGACGCAAACTGAATATTCAATTTATTTCAGAACATAAGGATTGTCTGACCCATGTTGGTCCCAAGTTTGTTTATTGTATGATTACCTGCGACAGTTACTTTTTTTTTTGAGAATTAAACTCTAGCAAATGTCAGACTTGAATCGTGAAAATGATACCTTTATGTAACGTCATGACGTAAATTTAATTCTTATTATGCACTTTACTTCAGAAGGTAAATAGCGTCCCCAGTTGTATCACTCTTTGACAACCTGTTACGGCTATACGCAAGGAGAAAACGACTCTATAGAACGTCAGATATGCCTCGCGCAATTTATGACGTCATGTGATTTTATGAAATAAGCATAATTTTCTATATTTACTGTATTTCAGAACATAAAGATTGTCCCCAGTCGGTCCACTGTATGATGACCTGTGATAATTTAATGTTGGGAGAATTAGACTCTAGTGGTTGTCAGACATGTTCACGCAATGATGACGTCATGACTTTGTGATGCTGAGACTTATTCTTTTTATTTACTGTATTTCAGAACATAAAGATTGTCCCCAGTTGGTCCACAGTATGATGACTTGCGACAGTTATATGTTGGGAGAATTAGACTCTAGCAAATGTCAAACTTGCACATGAAAATGATATCCTCATGTGACGTCATGTCGTAAATTTAATTCTTATTATGCACTTAACTAAGTAAAGGTAAATAGCGTCCCCAGTTGTATCACTCTTTGATAGCCTGTTACGGATATGCGTAGGGAGAAAAAGACTATATAGAACGTCAGATATGCCTCCCGCAATTTATGACGTCATGTGATTTTATGAAATAAGCATAATTTTCTATATTTACTGTATTTCAGAACATAAAGATTGTCCTCAGTTGGTCCACTGTATGATTACCTGCGACAGTTACATGTTGGGAGAATTAGACTCTAGTGGTTGACAGACATGTCGACGCAATTGATGACGTCATGACTTTGTGACGTTGTGACTAATTCTTTTTATATTCTGTATTTCAGAACATAAAGATTGTCCCCAGTTGGTCCACTGTATGATGACCTGCGACAGTTACATGTTGGGAGAATTAGACTCTAGTGGTTGTCAGACATGTTCATGTAACTGATGACGTCACTTGACATTATGACGTAAACAAAGAAAAACATTTCAAGAGTCAAATCTGTTTAAAGAAATGAGAAAAATGTGAAAAATGATAAATTTAAAAGAAAAAGAAAATACTATTTAATTTTTGCCGAATTCTGAAGGACGACATTCGAATTTTTAGTGGAAGGTTCCAGTGTATTCTTGATATATACGGATTATAATTGAATGATTTTGATTTTTACCTCGAAATAAAGGAGACTTTCGGATATATTTTCTCTTTTTTCAAAGAAAGGCCTTTTTCTGTCCGATTATAGAACGATATATTTTATTATTAATTCGGATTTTCCCTCCCGGTATTCCGTGATAGTTTTATACTATGCATGCCTATGGGTCAGTGCAATACTATTGTAAGTGCCTATTAATATATAGGCACTTACAATAGTGTTGCACTGACCCCCTCGGTGTGTATTTCCCATTCAGTTAGTCACATCGTGAAATTGACA
This sequence comes from Fragum whitleyi, assembly GCA_948146395.1. Classification (NCBI taxonomy): domain Eukaryota; kingdom Metazoa; phylum Mollusca; class Bivalvia; order Cardiida; family Cardiidae; genus Fragum; species Fragum whitleyi. The sequence continues at coordinate 29,383,314 of OX411560.1, forward strand.
CCTTTTCCAATCAAAATTATTCCAAATCATTCACCCAGTGCCTATCATTTATTCAAAACACTTAACCCAATCACACGAAAACCTCCGATAATGTTCAAAATAGCTTCGAAATCGTTCAATGTGATCAATATTTCAATCAAGTCGATCAAATAACTGCATGATTTTTAATGGCTGGTGCTGACACAAATTCAGAAAAGTATATAAATTTTCATTAAAGGGAGGTAAAAAATATCGCTAATTTAGTCCAATCAAATTCTTTACGGCCCAATCAGACGATTAAAAATACACATCAGTCAATAAAATCGTCGAATGATTAATTCGATTTGGATTAAAAAGTGATCGTTTTAAGCTATTTCGGAACGTTTTCGGGTGATTTGGGTGATCGTTTGGAATGAATGATTTGAGCGCAGAGTGAGCGATTTTGATCGATATCGATTGTTTCTTCCACGATATTAATACCTATTTAAACCCCGGATATCCTTGTAACCTCTTCTTTCGCTCTCTTGGTTTAGAGCGGGAAAGACGTAATTCCTTACAAAGCACACATATATTCGGATACATCGTTGTTAAGCACACAGCTTGAACTGATTTTATCTACTCTTGCTACAGAAAGCCGCCGGCATAGTGCAGTTGGTAATGTCAATCAAGAGGTCACTGGTTCGATCTCCGACTGCGGCAACCATTCTTTCCGACCATTTGTCTCTCCTCAATGGGTTGATAATTGTAGACCTATGTGAGAAGGCAGCTGGAGGCTAGGAAAGGATGTGATGGTTGAACTAGTGAGAAAAATATCAGGAATCCGTTTTTATGTGCTCCAGCCGCCGCGATATAACTAAAATAAATGTTGAAAGAGGCGTTAAACACCATTCAATCAATCAATTTTTCTCTCTCTTGGTGTATATATGCATAGAGCCGGAAGGACGTTAATCCTTTTAAATCACAGGTACATCAAAAGCACACATATATACGGGTACATCGTTGTTAAGCACGTAGCTCGAAATGACTTTATCTAATCTTGCTATAGAACTTTATGCCGCTGGAAAAGTCTTTTTACTCAAACAAGGTTACTTTTCCTTTTTTTCGACTGAACACCAAAACTCAAATGATGAGCAAGAATGGATACATAAACTGGAAACACTGTTATTTTTAATTAGAGGTAATAGAAATGCCAAATCTACGAAATTATCGATATGGTATTACCTCCCCATGATTTCATTCATAACTTGCTCCTGATTTATTACATAGAAAATGTTAGGATATTCATTGGTTAATGCTGACCTGGCAAACATTGATATCTACGGCCGCTCCGGTATACCTTCTATTATTTCCCTCGGGCTGAGTTCACATAGAAGTATGCGGTATACGGTATACGGTATTCGCTACACGGTATTCGCTATACGGGCAGGGCGGTTCACATTGGCAGCACGAGCATCAAATGCGTTCCTCTCATGAGTACGATAGATAAATTCAGCAGATAATTTGCTCTTGCTTTTATTACAGTTAGTAACATCTTGAAGTTGACATTCACCACGATCAAAACTATTCTGAACCGCTCTATCGGCGTTCCATTCAATGCTCAAGGATCGATCCCAGACGGCGGCAGTCATCGTTTGCGACTATTTGTCTCCAAACTATGGGTCGATAACTGTAGACCTAGATCGAATAGCAGATTGGTGTTAAGAAAAATGTAATGGTAGCACTGGTGTGAGATTTACCAGAATTTAATTGTTAATTGCTCTAGCCACGCAGATATGACTAAATATATTGGTTGAAAACTTCATAGAACCCTAACAAACAAAACAAAGTCTATTCAATGCATTCAAAAGACTCAATATTTCCTTCAAATCGACCAAGCAGATACACGATTTTATTGGCAAAACTGTAATTCAAAGCGTCTGATAAGTCCGCGGAGACACACAAAAGACAAGTTCACGAATTTTGCAAAAGGGAGGTAATATAATATCGGTAATTTCATCCAACCGTACGAAATTATCAACACTATGTCACCCTCCTATAATTTCATTTAAAACTCGCTCTCCGGCTCATTAAATTTTGTTCAGAAATCGTTCCAAAAGTCATTCGCCTTATCAATCACACGATATGGTCAACAGTATCCGAGGTGGAGGCGGATAGAAAGAAAGAAACATTTTGGTACGGAAGCACTTTGAAACGCGGGCGGGAGGAGAGCACGAAAACAAAACACCCCTCTAGAAATTTCGTTTTGCAGGAAACCTCATTGTATCGATCTATCCACTGTATCGATCTATTAACAGATTTTGGGATATTTTCATCCAAAGGCAACCTTTCCAGAGTTTACATAAATTACTAGGCCACGAGAAACTTATGATGCATTTGATGTTAATAAAAATTAGAATGGTGATATGTTTTTGCCTTCATTCACAAACATCATTGTAAAATTGTTCTTGTAGAAATTTCAGAGCTAGTGGTAGTTAAAAAGATTTTAAAAGTTATGGAAAATTATTATTTCCTGAAAAAGAACAGTCGTTATCCCTAAAAAAAATGCATTCTATTGGTACTAATGGGTCTCTGTATCGTAAGTTTCGACATTACTTCTCATAATACATTGATACAATGGGGTGACTTCACAATTCACTAATTTTAATATAGCTGCCTGCTGTTTGCATTCTTGTGCCTAATAATTGTGTTGCTACTACTATTTTGTCCTTTTTGGAAGACAAAACATAATAACATGTAGACATATTTTCTAATTTAGGCAGATCGATTATTATCATTGCATTTATCACTTAATGCTAAGTAGATCGATATAGTGGGGTACCAGGCTAACTTCATATGTGAAAACATTTATTTACTTTTCATTTCAATCAGAAAACTCAATAAACTTGTGAAAAGCTAAACTCTGACCAGCAAAATCAGTTGTCACACACTGCACGTCACCGTATACCCGAATAGTCTACTCCTATGTGACCTCATCCTAAGGCTTTAAATAGGCAATAGAGATATTAAGCCTAAAGGTTTGAAGTATAAATCCGTATTACGGTTTCTTGCCTAGGTATATGACGACTTATTCCTGCGGCTCGGGTGACATCGTTTTTTTCCAGCCGGGAATAAACGTCTTATAACTAATATTATCAAATCTTGCTACAAAAGTTTCAGGCGCTGGATAGAGGAGATAACCATTAAATTGAAAAAAATCTGTATAGGCCAATAAAGGTTACTTTTCCTTTTTAGACAGAACGCCAAAACATGATTACATTGTACTGTGAAATTCACAATCATATCACTCAAAAGCATTCTTACACTAACTTACATCGTGAAATACCATTTACCTCGATCGAAACCATTCTAAATCCTACGCTCATCGCCAATTTCATTCCTTCTAAACACTCATTCAAACCATTAAAAACCTCCAAAATATCAACTTTTAAAAATCGCCCAAATCGATTGACCTTTCATTCAAAGTGACCGAATTTTCCATGATTTTAGTGACGGGCGTGGGTTTAAAAGCATGAAGAAAAACAAACAATCAAATACGTATTGTGAAACATAATTGACCTGTCGCTCATTTAATATTCCTGTTGACCTTCATTGATATTCGGAACCCACTTCCTTATATAGATTAAAAATAACAAAAGTTACTCTTAAATAACAAATTAAACCCTGTTTTTTAATTGACGAGATATAGCTATAGGTGTAAGGTCAGAGACTTGCAATATAAGGGTCCGGAGATCGAAACTACCTCTCGTCTTTTTCTTTTCTTTTTTAATACGATGGTATTTTTAAGGCCTTTTAGATCTTATGAAAAATATAGAATATTATTAATAATAATAATAATAAAAAATAAATAAATAAACTAGGCACAACTTACTTATTTTTTAAAAGAGAATTAACAGAAGTAACGACAAGCAATGAAATGTATAAAAGAAAAGAAGTAATAGCATAATTAGCATTTCATCTAATGAACGAAAGAAAATAATTCAATTCAGTCGCTACTTCAGAGAAAAAAAGCAAAGTTGACGATCAAAAACCTCGAGACCTCAGCTTGAAAAAGGTCACAACAGCTTGTTCTTTTCATGAAATTAAAGAAATGAGAGATTTGATAAAGAAAAAATACTGTCAGTACAAAATATTATAATCAAGAAATAAATGAGACAGTAAAATTGTCTTTTTATTTAACAATAATAATTTAAAGTTAAAAATTTGGAAAATAAATTTATTACATCCGACGCTGTGCGGGTTCGAACCAGGTCTGTCAGTTTAATGATACTAATTGCCGAACGGTTTAGACCTCTGCGGTATAGACCCAATTCTAACATTTGCATTGTTTTATTTGATCTCAATGTAAAATTCTGAAAGTGTCCTCGCGGATATTTACCGAAAGGAAACGAAAATTAGTTAGTGGCAGGTAAACTTTGTTTTCCAATATCTATTATGAAAGGAAGATAGAAATATCGATAATTGAGTTCAATTTTATCGATGTTATTTAACCTTTCTTGTATTCAATTTAAAACTCAGTCATCGCATTTATTCAATTTCATTCCAAATTCATTCTAAAATCATTCACCTTGTCAATTTGACGATGCTCTTAACTATATGATTTGAGCGTTGGTGAATAATCAAAACATCGTAACTACAGCTTGAATAAGCTGTAGTTTCGATGCTTTGATCATTCATCAACAATATTATTCAACAGAGGAATATTTCTTGTACGCACTTGCGTACATTGCGTAATTGGAGCTACGCCCTTCAAACTGAACATTCTTGTTTCCTCTTCTTCCTCTCTCATGGTCTATGAATCATGCCCATAGTAGGAGGAACGTACATCCCACAAATCACGCATACATACGGGTTAATTGTTGTTACGCTCGCAGCTCAAACTGATGCGAGAGAACTTTACGGCGCTGGATAAGGGAGATAACCGTTGTTTTGGAAAGTCTGTATAATTAAACAAGATTACTTTCCCTTCCTTGGACTGAACACCAAATTGTTATTTTCTTTATTTTTTGTGGTTTATCGAGAAAAAATGGTAGATTATCACTTGATAACTTTATCGCGAAACGATTAAAATTATCAAGTAAAAAAAAAAAATAGATAAATAAATAAATAATAAAAAAATACTCTGCTTCTTTCATTTCTTTAAAGGAAAGTGATAAACTATCACTAATGTATTTCATTTTGAACGACATTTTATATAACCACCAATCATTCCATAAAGGCTTATCACACTAATTCAATTGCATTCAAAAATAGTTCACAAATCATTCAACTTTTCATTTTCACCGTCGTTACATTGTTAACTCTACAGTTAGTTACAACGTGATATTGACATCCATGTTAATGAAACCGTTCTAAATCGCACACTCAGTGCTCAATTAATTCATTAATTCAAAACACTCACTTAAACAATTCAAACGCGCTCAAAATTACTAAAAAATATAAGATCAACAACTGCCTTCAAAATGAATGAAGCAAGAACCAAAGTGCGATTTCACTGACGTAACTGGAATTTTCAGCGTTTGATAGGTTCTTGAAGAAATATGGAGCTATTTATAAAACTTTTATGCATATGTTATTAAAGGTAGGTAATACATATCGCTAATTTTGCTTATCCTGAACAAAATTAGCGGTATTGGACTACCTCCCTTAAATTTCACTCAGAACACGCTCCGCTCACTCATTCAACATCATCCCAGCATCATTTTAAAATCGTTCACCTTGTCAATTTCACGATGTTATTACCTGTACAAAGGAGCCGCCTTGTGGACCAAAGAAAAACAGAAATTCACTCTATTATATCTGCGGCGGACCCAGGTTTTATTTAAAGGGGGCATGGCGGCGTAGTATTCGAGTAATTAGTTCCATAGTATCATTTTTTCGTAAGTCAAAAATTGAAGTTGCTTCTACAGAAGTTACTAAATTTGGAATTCTGCCATGCATCACCTTATTGGAATCGTCTTCTAAAGACGATTCCGATGAGTTATTGCAAGGCTGATTCTAACAATGAATGAAAACACCAGGTACGAGTTGAGATTTTGATTTACGATCATTTTTTTTTCGTTAGAAGTGTAGTAAAACGGGCCCCGTTACTTATTACTCAAATTCTGTAAAACAGACATATTTTATTTGTAGAATGTCAAATTCCTGTGATTCGAACACTACAAAAAGGGAACCGGTTTTCTTGTGTTGTAAAATTATGATTGAATTTGTACGTTACAATTAAAGTAATTTGGATATAGAGGTGATTCATTCGACCCCCTGAACCCCCTCTGGATCCAACACTGTATACAGTTAATAACATCGTGAAATTGACAAGGTGAACGATTTTGGAATAATTTATGAATGATGTTGAATGAGAGAGCGAAGCGAGTTTTGAGTGAAATGAACAAAATAAGCAATATGAATTACTTCCACTTAATAAAATATGGATAAAAGCTCTATAAATAGCTTCCAATTTCTTCAAGAACAAATCAAACGCCTAAATTTCATTTACGTCAGAGAAATCGCGATTTGGTTCTTGCTTTGTTTCTTTTTGAAGGTAGTTGTTGATCTTATATTTTCAAATAATTTTGAGCGATTTTGATTGGTTTGAGTGAGTGTTTGGAATGAATGAATGGAGCGATGAGTGAGTTATTTATAATGGTTTTGATTGAGATGAATGTCAATTTCACGATGTAACTTACTTTATCTTATAACTTTACAAATTTCTTTATGATAACATCCTGTATGATATTTTTTATGTTATCACATAATTATTTTTAGAACACAGATATAATGCGGTTATTATTAGAAACTTGCATTTCAGTTAGAAACATCGACGAATACAAGACAAATAGAGGTTATAAGATAAATATAATACGTACTTAGTGTATTGTATGGAAAAATATCTAACTTGGTTGTGAGAATTGATAATTGTCCCATCAGAGCCTCGACATTTTTCAATTCTCCCAACCTCGTTAGATATTTTTTTTCATATAATACACAAAGTACATATTAAAAATGTATAAGTTCCTGAAAAAGTACAGTCAATACCACTTGAATAGGTAATCCGTCACAAAAAGAGAGTCATCCATTTATTGCGGTTGACAAGCATTCATAATGAAAGAGGAAAACTCGCCAACAAAAAGTCTAGGATCTTATTAGAGAAAAACAAAACGAAGGTAACTTTATTTCCGATCCAAAATTACAGCTATCTTCTAGGAATGGCGGCCAAATTATGTCCGACGGGTGCCAAATGTCATTGAGGCCTACGTCATTTGTCTTTCAAATAAGGCTGGGGTCATAGAAAAATGTGGGAGAGAAAATTAAAAAAGAAGAAGAAGAAGAAGGAAAAAAACTGTGTTCAGGATAACAAAACGGCGTAAACAGTTTGCCAATTATACCCCGCTCTGCATTTGTGTGCAAAGCGGGATATAATTGGCTAACCGTTTGCATATTGTCACACTCAATGCAAGGCAGGACACGGGAAATTATCATTATGACAAACGTCATTTGTCTTTCAAGAAAGGATAGAGTCATTGAAAGATGAATGAGAGAAAATGGTATCAAAACGGTCGGGACACGGGGAAAGAGCTGTAACGAGTACTCAAGTAACCGGATATCGGGTAGGATAACATTCAAAACGGCCGGGGCACGGGGGAAGAGTTGGAACGAGTACTCAAGAAACCGGATATCGGGTAGGGTAACATTCAAAACGGCCGGGGCACGGGGGAAGAGTTGGAACGAGTACTCAAGTAACCGGATATCGGGTAGGGTAACATTAAAAACGGTCGGGGCACGGGAGAAGATCTGGGATAAGTACTCGAGTACCCTGGTATCGGGTAAGGTAACATTAATAACGGCTGGGACATGGGGGAAGAGCCGGGATGAGTACTCGAATACCCGGATTTCGGGTAGGGTAACATTAAAAACGGCTAGAACATGGGAGAAGATCTGGGACGAGTACTCGAGTACCCAGGTATCAGGTAGGGTAACATTCAAAACGGCTAGGACACGGGGAAAGAGCTGGGATGAGTACTCGATTATCCGGATATCGGGTAGGGTAAAATTCAAACGGGCGGGACACGGGGAAAGAGCTAGGATGAGTACTCGATTATCCGGATATCGGGTAGGGTTACATTCAAAACGGCTGGGACACGGGAGAAAAACTTGGGCGAGTACTCGAGTACCCGGGTATCGGGTAGGGTAACATTCAAAACGGCTGGGAGAAGGGATAAGATCTGGGATGAGAACTCAAGTACCCGGGTATCGGGTATGATAAAATTAAAAACGGCTGGGACACGGGAGAAGATCTGGGATGAGTACACGAGTACCCGGGTATCGGGTAGAGAAACATTAAAAACGGCCGGTACACTGGGGTATAGCTGGGATGAGTACTCGATTACCCGGGTATTGGGTAGAGAAATATTCAAAACGGCTAGGACACGGGAGAAGATCTTGGATGAGTACTCGATTACACGGTTTTCGTATTGGGTAACATTCAAAACGGCTGGTACACGGGGGTATAGCTTGGACGAGTACTTGAGTTCCCGCGTATCGGATTGAGTAATATTCCCACCAGGAGCTAGTTTCATAAAAAGCAAGTTTTGTCTTACCGATTACTTATCACATACATGTATTTAGGAAAAAATCACGTATCACCAATCTATGAATGCCTAGGTGAAGTAATTGTTATTGAGAAGATTTCAAAAGTCATTGGTAAGACAAAAATACGTCTTAAATGTTTTGATTAAACTGGCCCGCGGGTCCTCCAGCCGTTATAGCGTAGTGGCAGCGCGTCGGACTATCATTCAAAAAATCCCGGCTTCGATTCCCGACGGCGGCACTCATTTTTACCGACTATTTGTCTTCCATCAAAGGGTTGAAAATCGTGGACCTTTTTGGGATAGCAGCTGGAGGGTAGGAAAAGATGTGATAGTTGTACTGGTGTAAGAATTACCAGGAATCCATTTATAGGTGTTCCAGCCGCCGCGAAATAACATAAATAATGTTGAAAACGGCGTAAAACTCCATTCAAACAAATAAATCCTACCCGGTTCCTGAATTACCCGTTAGTCGACTAATGTTTCAGCAATCTATACCTTTGGGCTCAATTTCAGAAAAGAATTGAAACAGTCTTCAATTCTTTTCTGAAGTTGATTTGCTGATGATCCTACTGACTTTCAATAGAGAATTTTGAGAGTGCTGACTACCTTGTGACTCGCAACACCTGCGTCTCTTAAAATCATTTCAGAATTTAAATGTTCGAACATAAAGAAATTCTTGATCTGCGTTTATATTTAGTTGATTTAATAAATATATGTTCAGTAATCATCGGATCCCCGAATACCCGTAGGTAATGAGATCTCCGGTAACCGGGTTCAAAATTTTGACTCGTCCAAGAAGTTATATTAAGTAAACAATTCCAATTAATGACAATCCAATGTTGTTTCAATATCTCCCTACTGAAAAATCTAAGGCAACCTTTTTTCTATAAATCCGTTCTCTGTGACGTCATCGATCATTTGAGCTAGACATATGCATTTAATTGGGTCACATATTCACTTCAGTAACTAAGCTAGCTTTATGCATGTCTGAAACAGCCTAAACACAAAAACGTTTTTGAATATGAGTAAGTTTTAATTATTTCAAAGACCCTAACAAAAAATAAGCAATGGCTGCATAGTTTCAAAAAAAAATCTTGCAGCTGACATAAATACGCATAATGCACCTTCAATTGACCTATTTATCCTCTTCTCTCGGCTGCATGTTATGAATGTAAACACCTGGTTAACATTTGGTTTGAATACGTAATGAGGCTGCACATCCTGTGCTAAGACAGAACTCAAATGATGCGGACGGCAAAGTAAGAGAGAACGGAGAAAAAGAAATCGGGGACTAGTCAGACTTAAGAAAGCATGATCTCCTTTCATGTTCACCCCGACGACGGCACTCATCCTTTCCGATACTTTGACTTCCAACAATGGGTTGTAGACCTTTGCAGGATAACAGCTGGAGGCTAGGAAATGATGCAATAGTAGTACTGGTGTGAGTAATACTAGGAATCCTTTGATGAGTGCGCCAGCCGCCTGGATTTAAGCGAATGATAGATAAAAGCGGCGTTAAATCCCATTCAATCAAACAACCATATCGTGTTAAACGTACAATCAATCTGTGATCACCTAGAGATGCGCAAATCTTCGTGAGTGATCTCTACAATGCATTCAGAGTGACATCTATACAATCAACAAATACTCGCTTAATATTTTATAATTTGAGCCCTTGTGAGACATTTCCAACAACTTGACACATGCATGAGGTGCAAACATTTACCAGCCCAGACAGTCACACAGTATATTTAGTAGATCATCAAGCTGTCTGCAGATACCTGGCGGCATTATTTATCTACAAAACGCAAAGTAAAGACTCTGACCAGACTGTGCAGACGCACAGACTGGCCAGAGTCTTTGCTTTGCACACATTTGAAATTGTTGGAAATGTCACGCACCAGCTCATTTAGTACTATGAAACAAAAAAATGTAACGTCTTGTCAAAAGTGAAGTAGATTTCTTGCGTGACTACTTTTTAAAGAAGCTTACAGAATATCTACGCTTTCAAAATTGATTTGATTGTGTTACGTACGAAGTGTCCTCAACCGAAGCATATCTGAAAAATATCCGACGCGGACAACAATATTCAAATAATTGGTTAACAAGTCTAATGTGCTAGCAACTGAGCCAAAAAAAAAGACCTTTCCTGACGCAGGTGTCAGACATTGAATTTAAACCAACGAAGATATACAGGGCAATGGTGAGAGTCGTCTCCCAAAACATTTGGGAAATAAAAATAATTTTTCAGTCAATCAGAGTGCACAAAAATTGATGGAATCAACTAAAATTGTGTTATTAAACAATGTGCCGCAGAAAAGGGCTTTCAAGTAAAAACTTCCCGTGGAAGCGTATTTGGAACAACGGATTGCTAATATTCCTTTTTAGAATCGTATTAAAGTATCTTGAAGATGGAATCAAAATATCAAAATCAAGGACATGAAAAATATCGTAAATTGCCAATATCAGATTGTGAAACAATTGCATGCGCGATATCATTCTAAAACGTCTTTGCATTGATTGACATTAAGTGGATGTAATATACAGACAAATTTGACAGTAGATGCCTTATCTTGACAAAATTGTACTATTTATTGATCGACATCGTTTGTGTCAATCCGAAGGTGCCAGTCTAAAAGCGTGGCGTAAGTACATTGTTAAAGGTAAATGCCTACGGAACGGAAAAAAGTGGGATATTTTGGAAATGGGACAAGGAATTAATGGCTATTGGACCAGTGTCGTTTACTAGAATGCTTACGCCTGTCAAAATTTAAGAACTGGACCATTTTCTTTTCAATTATAATATTTTCATTTTCGGTTAAATGCAGCTCTCAACGGCCGCAGTAATATATAGCAACGGCTGATGCGTCTACCTATTGTTTCTTGCTGCTTCATATATCAATACAACAACAAAATTTCATCCGACTTAGCGGAAGTACAGCCTATTAATTGGCAATTACCACAATGACCTTTTTTGAGGGAACAGCTCGTTACAGACTGAGGTAACCGGACTCTGTCTTACAGTTAGTTACATCGTGAAATTGAAATTTAACTTTATTAAAAATTATTCTAAATCGCTCACTCATCGGTCTATTCATTCATTAATTCATTAATTCATTAATTAATTCATTCATTCATTCATTCATTCATTCATTCATTCATTCATTCATTCATTCATTCAAAACACACAAAAACGCTCCAAAATCACTAAAGGCGATGAGATCAACAACTACATGTACTTCCAAAAGAGATAAAACTAGAAAAAGTTCACTGACAGAATTGAAATTAAAAGCGTCTGATCGATTCTGCAAGAAATAGAAACTATTTATAGAACTTTTATGCATATTTTATTAAAGGTGGGGTAATAAATATTGCTAATTTTGTTCATTCTGAACAAAATTAGCGATATTGGATTATCTCCCATTTATTTCACCCGAACTCACTCATCGTACTCATTAAATTTAATTCCAAAATCATTCCAAACTCTTTCATATTGTCAAATTTACGATGTTATTAACTTTTTTATCGTTACAGTTAAGAACATCGTGAAATTGACAAGGTGGATGAATTCCGAATGAAATTGCGTGAGTGAATCTTGAGTTAAATTTAAGGAAGGTAATGTAATATCGCTAACTTCATCCAAATTAGACGAAACTATCAGTATTGTTTTACCTCCCTGTAATGAAATATAAGTGTTTGTCTATTTGTGTGTCTTCATAGACCAATCAGACACTTTAAAATCTATATCAGCCAATAAAATAGTTGAATAATTTGACCTATTTGAACGAAATGTTGATAGTCTTGAACGATTTCTTAGTATTTATGATTTATTTCGGAGCGTGTTAGACTGATTTTGGTGGTTGTTTGGATTGAATGAATGGAGCGATGGGTGGATGCTTTAGAAAGATTTTGACCGGAATAAGTGTCAATTTGAAGATGATTTTCTTAATTGTATATTCAAAAGAATACGCATCTACACAGCATTGTTCGTTGGTCTTTCTTTCCGCCATTTAAAGACACCGATATCGTTTTGGACGATTTTCTCAGAAATATACATAGATATGACGAAGTCTTTGTTTTCCTATAAAATTTCGTAAAATAACTTAATGGAAGAGTATGGACATATTGTTGGAAAAAACAAACCAAACAAGACAACAATATTAAAAAAAAAATACCAAAAAAAAAAAAAAAAAACAAAAAAAAAAAAACAAAACAAAAAAAAAAAAAAAACCGCACACATATATATTACATGACGGTTGTTAGACAGCATTATACATTTCGAAAATAAAAAGTCCTTGTCGATTATTGTCATCTTTTGGAGTTCAATATCCAAATTTAATGACAGATGAAGTGATCACGTGGTGAAGTATAAATGGATTTTTAGCCTTTTCGATTTATTGGTGCATTCTTCCAATTTATCCGAAATTAACGTGCGTCATGAATGAGATGATATCAATTATTAAAAGAAATTAAATAAAACAGATAGATGTAATCACTATTAATTAAAGATAAAGTTCGGGTTATTGTCTTTTTGTATGCATTTTCATCCGACTTGACACCATACTTCTCGGAAAGCTTACACTGTTAAGAACATTGTGAAATTGACACTCGATTTCGTCATGAGAGACTAAGAAATATTTTTTGTAATTCATGGACGTATGAATTACAAAATTCTTACTACACTTATGGATTAATACGCGTATTCATACAATGTTATAAGGCTTTTAGTTTCACTCCACCATGAATTAACAAAACACTACTTTTATGTCTTAAATAAAATGTTTTTTTTTTTTTGATTGGTAATTTAATTTGTAACGTAGGAATATTCTTACGCTTTGTTTTGTTTTATGTCAAAGATTATATTTATTTCAGACAAGTGGTTTTAAAATACCTAGGGCCTTCCATCAAGTGAGATCTCAATTTGGTACCCATATTTAATTATAATTTTTAAACACTAAAGGTATTGACTAGAATAGCTCCCATCCCCATGAACTCAAGTATTGTGAAATGCGCCGTTTAAAAAAGAGAATATTTTCTCTCCCCGGCCGATCGTTTTTTTTTTTTTTTTTTTTTTTTGAGAATATTGGAGGTACTTATAAAGAATGATGTAGTAAAACATGAGTTATGTATCTTACTTTTTTTTAACTTAACACTAACTGACAGCTTTGGAGCCAGGCTAGGTATTGACCTAACGTTTAATATACGCAGAATCGACGTATCTAGGACTTTGTATTATACGCACTCAGAAGGCGACAACCAAAGATTATAGATAAAGGCGATATGTGGACTGTAACAAAAGATGAATGTCCTCCGTCCACTCCCTTTTTAAGATTTTAGCGTTGTTGAATAATCAATACATCGTAACTACAGCTTGAATAGCTGTAGTTTCAATTTTATAATCATTCAGCTACGATATTTTTCAACAGATGTTTATTTCTTTTACGCACTGGCGTAAATTGCGTAATGGGAGTTACGCCCTTGCGTAGTGTCTATAGAGTTTTTTTCTCCAAAACTCACAATAATCTTTTTATATAACTTATTTAGTCAATTGTTTGTAAGGGCGATGATTGAAGGCTTAGAATGTTAAGGGTTTCATGAATACTATATACATGAAATGCAGTTTAATTTCATTTTATGGTCCATTGACCACAACTTCATTCAGTGTACTTAATGGTTCGGATACGGAAATGGGGTAAGTTAAACTTGACATTTTAAAAATGCAATCGAGATATTCAGGGGCAAATTTTATCAAAACGTTTAAGACGCACTTTTGTCTTACTGATGATTTTCGAAACGGTAATAACCACAATCAATTTTTGTAGGTATTAACAAATTGGTGATGCATGATTTTGTACTAAATATATGGTAAGACAAAAACACGTCCTAAATATTTTGATGAAACTGGCCCCTGGGGCATATTTCATCAAAAAATTTTAGACGTACTTTTGTCTTGCTGTTGACTTTCGAAACAGTAATAACAACAATCGCTTTATAAAAGTATTGATAGATTGATGATACGCGATTTTTGTCCTAAATATGTGGTAAGTTATCGGTAAGACAAAAATACGCCTTAAAAGTTTTGGTGAAACCGGCCCTAGGATCTGCCAAGACAAGCTCATCTTAAACCGATTAATTGAATTGTTATTCAGCGAGCCTCGGCGAGCTTGATAACTTTAATATTATAGACGAGGCTAGGATCAGCTTGTCTTAAATAAAACCGAGTAACAGATTTCTCACATTTACAATATTTCGTACCTTTAAAAACAACTTTTGAAATGCTGTTATGAGAGAAATATCGCGAAACGCGCGTTATATGACGTTGTGATGACGATATTTAGATTCACATGTGTAAGACAAAGAAATCTCTGACGGCTGCTCGTTATATAGTAGAAAATGGGAAGCTATGTGTAAAATACTTTATCATTATATTCGTTACCCGTCACGCGAAAAAAGACAATCTCGAAAGTGCGAAAAGTGTCGACCATTATCAGACTACGCGATCTGTGCAGAGTGACTAGGATCGAAACTTCTCGAAAATAACATACATTGTATTTCTGAATCTAGAATGATAATCTTACCCTTTTATGTAATCATTTCTGCAATATGCCTTCTATTTGACCTATGCTGGAAGCATGGTTGTGGAGGTGTTTCTGTGTCTTTATGGACAAATCAGACTTTTAAAGCCACTGTGTAGAGTTAAAAAACGCTCTCTTTTTTAATATTCTTTGATTATTTTTTCTTGATATAGTCTCATCAAAGATGAGTTACATCAAAATACAAATAAATCGACCAACGGCGGCTTTTCGTGAAACGCATAATCTGCCGTAAAAAGTTAAAATATGTAAATGAGATTTTGGTCACGTGAGATACGCCCACGCACAGGAGCGGTAATAGAGCTGTGTTCAAATTGCAGTCCAAAATGTTTCGGGTCATAAATATTCATCAAATAAGGCATATATTTAGACCATTCCGTCATTGCGTCATAATCATTTGCATTGCCGAATATTGGAATGGCTAATTCATGCTCATCTTAAAGAATAAAAGTCTAGTTTTTTGTGTACATTGTCGTCTAAGATTATAGTAGTACGTTTCGGAAATGTTCACGAACGCAGACGGAGGCTTTAAATCAGCCAATTAAATCATGGAATGATTTGATTTATTTGAAAGAACTCTCTATTTCTTTTAACGAGTTTGAAGTGTTTTTGAAAGGTTTCTGAGCATTTTTGACAGGTTTAGCTAACTGTTTGAAAGGAGTGAATTGAGGTCAACGTGAATGATTTAGAATACTTTTATCGAAAAAAATTTTGTCAATTTCTCAATGTTATTAACCGTAAGTAATTATCTTAATTCAATTCAATCAAGCAGTATTTCTTCGACTTTGGACATGGTTTGCAGTTGAGAACATTATGAAATTGAAATCTAACTCGATCAACACCATTCGCTCAGCGCTCGAACCATTCATTCAAAACACTCACTCAATTCATTCAAAAACGCCCAAAGTCGTTTAAACCGGTTCGAAATCTTTCAAAACATTAAACATTTCTTTCAAATCGATCAAATTATTCCCGATTTTATTGATAGGTGTAGGTTTTAGAGTGTCTGTTTTGGACGCGAAGACACAAAAATTGAAAAGTACGGATATTTTTTTGTAGGGATGTAAAAATTGTCGCTTATTTCGTCCCATTTGGACGAAATTACCGATAATGTGTTATCTCCCTCGAATTGAATTCAAAGCTCGCTCTACCCACTCATTCAATTTCATGATTAATCAATTCCCAAATCATGCACTTTGTCAATTTTACGATAATGTTAACTGTACTTTTCATTTTTTGCAGATTTTCTCAGCAATTGCTTGATAATCGTAGACCTTTGTGAGATAGCAGCTGGAGGCTAGGAAAGGATGCGATGGTTGTATTGGTGAGAGAAATACCAGGAATCAATTGTTAGGTGCTCCAGCCGCCGCGATATAACTGAAAAAAAAAATGTTGAAAGTGGCGTAAAATCCATCCAATTAATCATGTTTTGCAGATTTACGGAACCCTATGAAGGTCGCCAAAAAGATGTCTAAGTCAAGAGCATGGCGTGTCCTGGTAGTGATCCTACCAACTGCGTTTATACTGATGGAGATTATTGGATACAGTCAGCGAAACAACAGCTCCGTTGACAGTCAGGCTTTTACTAAAACATTCGTGTTTACAGCGAGGCATGGTCGAAACGTATCAAAGATATACAGCGATAATGACCCAGTAAAGCGAGATCCTGTTGAAGATAGCGATCACACAATACAGTTTAAAAAGAGACTACCTTCGTGTCTAATAATCGGTGCTAAAAAGAGTGGAACAAGAGCACTTTGTGAATTTCTTGGCATTCATCCAAAAATAAAGACAGTGTGTACAGAGGAGCATTTCTTTGATTATGACAGTAATTATAATAAAGGAATTGAGTATTATCTGAACCATATGCCAAAATCGTATCCCGATGAAATTACAATAGAAAAATCGGCTGGGTATTTCATAACAAAAGGAGTGAGAAAACGCATACACGCTTTCAATTCAAGTATCAAATTAATTGTTATTTTACGACATCCCGTAAAGCGTATGATATCAGATTATTGGCATGAACGTCGAGTAAAGGAAAACAGGGGCAGCAGTCGTGCTAAAGTGAAATTCGAAGACCTGGCCTTCGACAAAACGGGTGGTATACGTCTAGATTATAAACCTCTTATTGTAAGCATGTACTACATCCATATTAAACTGTATCTTCATTTTTTTCCACGACATCAAATACACGTGGTGGATGGAGAAAACTTTGTCGTAAACCCGGTCGAAGAGATAGCTAAAGTTGAAACATTTCTTGGGCTGAATCATTCTATTACCAAAGACAAAGTGTATTTCGATAAGGTTAAAGGATATTTTTGTCACAGAAAAAGTGGCGAAAATGTGTGTTTAAAACAAAGTAAAGGACATACCCACCCTCCTATAGGAGAGGAGTATTATCAGAAACTAGGGATTTTCTTTGAGCCTTATAATATTAATTTATATAAACTCTTAGGACAAATTTTCAATTGGTAAAATACATGTACACTATCCAATCAGTAATCTAGATTATGCGTTTCAGAAAATATAGCCAGTTTGAAGAAGTATTCCCAACTTCTTCGATTGTGATTAACTTTGCTTCGTATGAAAAAAAAAACAAAAACAAAAAAAAAAAAACCAAACTTGTATTTGTTATTTAATGAGCTACTTTGGAACGCAACAAAGAAAACTCAAATATTGAGAAACGTTTATTTGTTTTCAGTAAATTACGCACTGGTGTCCTCAAGGTTCGATTCTCTGTTGGACCGACTAAGTCATTGTTCGATCCTTCGTTCGATCAGTGCGGCTTAGCAACCTACTCGCAATTCCTCTTCAACTATTGTACTTTCTCAACTGATTGATTCCTTTGATGCACTAATGTGAAGGATACTTGACGATAGACTTGTCAAATATTTTTCAAAGAAATTAAATCGACCATTCCACATCGTATGCTTCAAGGACATCTTACCCTTCGAATCGAGGCACCGTTAACCTCAATTAGAGTACAAATTCATAGGCGTATCTAGGACTTTGAAATTTATACGTACTCAGAAGGCGATCAACTTATACTATATAGGATATAGACTATGAGCCAGTATACACCCCCCCTCCCCCCCCCCCCCCCCCCCAGGGGGAATTTTCGGGACTATGTTTTTTTGAAAGTCCAATGTCTACTGAGTATATTCTGAAAGTCTGCAACTTGGCGGTTGGGGCTTTTAGGAATTATTGAGGTCAAAGGTCAGCAAGTGCACTTTTTCTATGAAAGAATAGATGAGCTTGATTTGAAATGGTATATTCAATTATCTTTTCATGAAAACTAGCAGGAAATGGTTCTGAATGTATCACTAAATATTTTTCTGCTGGGAAATTTCATTTAAGGGCTTCTTTATGACAATTTTAATAAAATCAAAGTACTGAAAGCACTGAAATCGGTTCGTATATATGAGATTAAACCATAGACAATAGACCATTCTAGACCAAAGAATGATTTTTTCCTTATATTTTCCCATCAACTTAAACAATAATTTGCCCAAAGGTAATTTGTATCATTTGCCATTTGATTACTGTTGCATTTGTTGGTTTTAAAGCTAAGTTCATCTAGTGAATATCATATACATGTATAAACGTAGAAAATTTGAAAGGAGAACTTACTTTTTGTAAAGTTTCTCCAAATAGAATACACAATTCGTACAACTAAAAAAATATTGAAAGTATCAACTGTGGTAGCTTTGAGAGTAAATTGCATCTTCATAGATTTAATCAAAGAACTGAAATGACTGTAAATCTTTGCATATGTACATGTTAAAACATATGAAATACACGTTTCTACTCTTAATAGTGGAGTATACCTTTTTCTTTCTTTAAAATCTTGTGTTCTGTCTAATTGTGTTCACAGTAGTTGTGATTCTTGTTAGATAAGGTAAAGATATAGAAGCATTTTATATTGTACTTATATTCATAAAGAAAGTATAGATGAAATGGGACAAAAGATACGTTTTGCATATTTTTGTTTGTATGAAGCATTTAATTACATTTTCTTATTACAACACTAATAAATTGTCATTTAGATATTGAGTTATATAAGCTTTACAGAATAATAACTATTACTTTTATAGATCAAAGTACTGAAATCACTGAATATCAAAGATAATAAAGAGACAAAATTTCTGTCTCCAAGGAGCTTCAATTCCATATTTCTTTATTGTCTAGCAACAGTTACCCCAATTGTGTGAGTCTAGAAGGAAGCCATGGTGCCATGTTTTTTCTTGGATGTAAAATATCTTTTCTTACAATTTCTCCGCCCATTAATTGCACTTAATTATTTACATTATTCCAACTTTAATGGAAAAAGCTATGCCCCCAATGGATATTTACATTGTTATATTTTATGAAAGTGTACTGCAATTATATCATCATCATTATCATCAGTTTTCAAATATAAGCTTACATGAATATTTCATTTATATAGAAGTTGATGAAAATGATAATTACATCAGCTATAAGTAATATCATTGATCTTATTAAAGAGCCAACAAACAATTATTTTAAAAAGTCACATACTTTCCTTAAAGTTTATGCTCAGAAAGTATTTTTTAACAATGGCCATTTGAAGATTTTTCTTTACAATCCTCTTTAATATGCTTTGTGTGTGGACATAAACACTATTAGAATAGAGTAGGGATAGTTTGCTTACATTGCACACCATACATCCCAATTTACTCTTCCAACTAACACAGATATGTTTATTTTATTTCTGAAATAAATCATCTTGTCAGATGAGCATAAACATTATCAGTTTGGTAATTGTGAAAGAGATATTTGAGGCTTTTCATTCATGCTAAACTTCTATAGCGAATTCTAAAACTCTTCTTTTAAGATTTTTAGAATTGATGTATAATGTCCTAGTATATTATGACAAGAATTAGCTTTTCAATTATTATCCAAAATAGAATAAGGCCATGATAATCTGGGGCATGACTATCTCCAAATATAAATTGTGTGGCATTCACACACTCACTTCTGGCCAGATTTTGAAAGCAAAATACTATTAAAGGGTATTTTAAAGAATGATAAAGCTTTCTTCCAGGATGCCCACCAACGACTTTGGAATTTAACATAAGTGTTTGTTTTCTGTTTCTTACCATTTTTGTTAATATCATTAATATGTATATATATGGATCATACTGAGTACTGTTTAGCAATAACTTAATTTTGATGAAATTCTCTCAAGTAATGTTTCAATACTATTGATATTTTGCAACTGATTAAATAAAATCCTTGGTAAAATGGAATTCTAGTTTTTTTTACCTACTTGACTCATTGTTCTCACAAAAGTGTTTTTTTTATTATTATTTTCAAATCCCCCTAGGTGTCTTTTTCTATCAAAATGTTAATGCTTAAGACGGGAGATCAAGACTCTTAATACTTTGATTAAGACAAAATATGAAGTTTTATGGAAACAAAGAGAAGCTTTGGAAAAGAGATGGTTACAATAGCTCTAGATATATCTTTTCTCTAAGACCAAGGAAAATTCATTGACCTTATTCCAATATCATTTTACTAACCACTCTTATAAACGAGTATGTGATGACCATTAGTTTGAATTAGTCTTAAGTTATATCAACTGGTATTGTTACAAGGTTATAATCTTAAGAGATTAAATGATTTACTATTATACATCCATTTATAAATCAATGTCGATGTAATGCCCATTTTATGTATGAAAACCAGTCATGAAATGCAAATTGTATTACGTAAATCATATTTGATTTGTTACACTAATTGATGTAAGATATTTTCATATAGGAAAAAAAGTTCTTTGGAAGAAAACTTTTTTGTCAGATTTCAAAACTTTCAGTACTTTGATTTTTACAAAATGAATCTAAGAAGTGTACACAAATCAGTTGGAATTTGAATCACTTTTTAACTAGATTTAATCATGATGTTCAGAATATAGAACAAACCACAGAATTAACATTACTGACAAGAGGATGAGACATGCAATTGGGGGAAGTCATCACAATGGCTTGCTTATACCAGGATTTCTATAAAAGAAAAGTAACAAATCATATTTGCCCGCTTCACAGTGTTTTTTCAGAAAATCAATGATTAGGAAATTTAAGTAAATTGAAAAGAAATTCCAGATTATAATGTAAATATCTTTGTGATCACAAAAATTCATATATTTGGTACTTTCACTGCTTTGATTTTCGAAAAATAAGCCTGTTCTCTTCAAAAATGGCTCGAAACTTTTGGAATGTAAATTACCTGTTAAATGAGCTGAATCATGGCGTTCAGAATATTGTAAACAAAGAACAAATATTAACAACAAAAGAATGAGACATTATGTAATAAATGGAGTGAATTTATCACAATATCTCTCTTTTACCAGAATTTTGATCAATTATTGAGAGAAGCTTAGGTAAGCAAAACTAACATTGCACATTTGAAAGATCAAAATTATTCAATTGAATAACAACTATAAATAATTATGAATGAATTGGAAAATAAATTCCTGATTATTGAAAACCTTTAAAACCTTATTATCAAAACCTTTGATAAAAAAAAAACAACATATTTTGGTACTTTCAGTGCTTTGATTAGCTAAAATAAACAAATATGTTCTCAATCGGCTTCAACCTTTTTTTGTTGCTGTGTATATAATTGAATAATTACATTCTGAACATGATCATACCAAATTGCTAGTATCTAATGACCATATGTTTTACTTATATTTTGGTATAGTTCTGACATTGGCATACTCAGGCTATTATAATATTCAAATATTGAGCACATTTAAGCAAGCAATATTAAAAAAAACTTTGTTTATATGCTTTGGGTATCCTCCAGCATATCTAGACCAATATAAGTATTGGAACAGAGAGCAGAAAACCTTTTAAATCTTGTAGAAATCTATATAAGCAAAAATTGTCGGTTTTCAGTACTTTCAGTGCTTTGATCTGCTAAGAATAAACCTGATAAGTGCTCAAATGCCTCCAAACTTTTCTTTTTTATTAACCTATAAAAATTATCTTATTCAAAATATAATGAACACCAAATAACAAGCATATGTTGACAATTGGTGAAATATGAATAATGGTATAGTTATAGCTTTGGCTGCTCACGCCATCGCTTTAATCAGTTTTTGAACAAAATTCAAGCAAGAAATGTGTAATAAACTTTGTTTGTAGGCTTTATGGTGACCTCTAGCATGCTTAGGATAAAGAAAATCATGTTAAAGGCAGAAAAAATCTTTTTAAATCTTATTAAAACTTTTATTAGCATATAAAATTATCGTTTTTCGGTACTTTCAGTGCTTTGATATGCCCAAAGCCTCTCTGAAAATCACACAAATGTATTTAATCTTTGAAATAATGTTTGGGGTATTGAATGATGTTTAAAAAGACCCAAAGAAATTACTAAATCAACCAATTAAATATCAATTTCTAACTTGAGGTAAAGATTTTTATTAGAGTGTACTTGGTGACCTTTGACCTCAATAATTCTTAAGAGCCCCAACCGCCAAGTTGCAGACTTTCAGAATATACTCAGTAGACATTGGGCTTTCAAAAAATCATAGTCCCGAAAATTCCCCCTGGGGGGGGGGGGAGGTTTCACCCTACTGGCCCATAGCCTAATAAACGCAATAAATGGACTGTGACAAAAGATGAATGTCCTCCGTTCACTACCCTTTACTAAGATATGAGCGTTGGTGAATAATCAAAAAATCGTAACTACGGCTTAAAAGTAAGCTGTAGTTTCGATGTGATGATCATTCAACACCGATATTTTGCAATAGATGCGATAGATGATTATCATTTGTACGCACTTACGTAAATTGCGCAATGGGAGTTACGCCATTGAAAATTGATTGTTGTGAGCCATCATGATTTACAAATCTGCGAAGGGGGATCTTACAAATAAAGAGTTTTATAATATGACCTACGTCGCCGGAGTGAAACAACCCCGTTGAATATTTTTGATATTACACGAGTGATATTGTACTAGTGGAATATGAGCAAATGAGCTGAGAACGAAGAACAACGTCATATTTTTTGTTCGGAAAATGATGTCATAATGGATCTGCTGACGTCATTTCGCAAACGGCGTTATATGTTTCGCGGAATAACATGAATCGATAAACATCGTATTTTTTCTCGTTTTTTTCACCAAAGTCGAGTCATATAGTAAATGGAATATCAAATGTGTGCTCATCAAATACCGAATTTATTAAACGAGTCATCTATAAACAGATAAAAACTCTGCTCAGCCTCGTTTTTATCTGTTTATAGATGACTCGTTTAATAAATTCGGTATTCAATAACCACTCATTCGATATCCTCTATTCAAAAGACTTCTTCAGGCATCAAGATAACCCTTAGTCATGTTTTTACCCGACTCAAAAGGTCATTTAATTTGAGACAACTTGTCTTTCAAGGTTAAAAAAGAGCGAAAAGACTTCCTCAGTCGAACCCGTGTATAGTCCGTTTGACTTCTATATGGACCAACCTTTTCATCAATTACATAAAATTGCGTTTGAATAAAAGATTTGTATGTAGTAAAATCTTAATTTCAGCTTAATACCATTCCAAAAAATTTTTTTTGAAAATAAAATGATTTCAAAATAATGATTTTGTCTATCGAGTTAATGTTAATATTTTCGCATTATCCTTTCTTAAACACGAGGGGTGATGGAGGCTGTTCAATAGTAAGAAAATGTCAACAAATATAGTAAAAACACGTGGTTTTATTCTAAACTTTTGACAGATGAAATGTCCATTATTCCTTATTTGGACATGCTAATTAGCATATCGACGGTCATGTCATCTTAAAACTTAAATAGCACGTGATTTTTACCGTTAGTACTCGCCTTTTCATCAAGTTTTCCTCGTGAAATTCCCAACTACTTCGTTTGATAATGCTTTTTGATTGGTCTTAAAATGTAAATATAGGGTTCATCTCAGAATGAATAGAATCAATAATCAATTATCTGGTCAAACAGTTTCTGAAGAAAGAGAGAATATACACAGATTTGATATCCAACGGTAGCAAAAGTCTTAGACAAACTTAATTACATTGAAAAACTCGATTTTATAGTAATACAATTCACTTAAAATCTTACTCTTTTGACTCGGCCCCTATGCAAATCAGTACTATATTTGGTTATACAATTCGCTGTTCCGTTTAATACAGTAACAAGTAGGTATGAAATGCTGAAAGTTAACATGTAGACGGACGGACAAAATCATTATTTTACATTCAAAAATTCTGAAAAACAAAATTCGTCATGGTATTAGCTCGAAAAAATGATATGACAAGAAAAATATGCGTTTCATTAATTAATTTCTGAGATTTTCGGCGAAATGTTGGTCCATATAGAAGTCAAACGGACTATACACATTGACAATGACTGTGGTTTTCGGAAAGAATTCAAAAAAAATTTAAGTGACCGTCATATCTATGCAACTAGCCAACATCATAACTTAAAAATTTAAGGCCTCTTTATAGTTCGTTTACAAAGAATTGGTTTGCTCGGCAACTTTACACTTGACCCACAATCAACGAGTCACAAGTTGGACGTCAGCACATTGGCTTCCAATTCTTATGTGTACCCACTTATATACAGTTAATAACATCATGAAATTGACAGGGTAAATCATTTTGGAATGAATTTGGAATGAAATTGGATGAGTGCGATTAGTGATTTTTGAGTGAAATTAAAGGAAGGTAATTCAATATCGTTAATTTTGTTCAGGATGAACAAAATGGCGATATTAATTACCTCCCTTTTATAAAATATACGTACTTTTCTGTTTGTCTGTCTTCGTGGACCAATCAGACACTCTCAAATCTACGAAGGCCTATAAAATCGTAGAATAGTTTGATCGATTTGAATTAAATGATGATCGTTTTGAACGATTTCGAAATGTTTTCTTATGAATTTGTATCGTTTTTGATCGATTTGAGTGAGTGTTTTGAATTATTGAATGGACCGCTGAGTGAGCGCTTTAGAATGGTTTTGATTGAAATGATTGTCAATTTCACGGTGTAACTAACTGTATCTTGGTAAAAAGGAGCAACGAGGGGTCTTCGCTCTTCGCTCCCGTGGTCTGGTCGGGATTCGACCTTGGACCCCTCGATCCCAATGTCTTTTTTTTTTAAGCTTAATTTTCCACGTCCATAGGTATGTGAGGGTCGTGGGCATCCCTCTACATACCTTACAATTGCTATGTTAGTATGGAGATGTTAGTAACATAATTAAACATGAAAAGGACAGTTATCAAAATAAAGTTTCATGTCTAATTTCATACTTATTATATTGGATATTTGTTTTATTAAATTTTTGGTAGTATTTTATTATTTGCAATACTAATTGTCGAGCTGACGACTAAAGTATTCTGATTACAGCTATAATAAGCGGGAATCACAATAGTTCAGTGGCCTACTGACATTGTGATTAAAAACTTTGTTCGTTTATAGTATGTTTGTAATAAAAAAATTGACAAATATGTTTTTGACAGTTTGGTTTTACATAATATATCGATTTTTTTCTTTTGAGTAGCAAAGATTGAGGATTAAGTTAATCTTATATCATAAAAAATGATCTTTTATCTTTGTTAAAAATTTTGTTCTAACATCTAACATAAAGTATACCATTTGTATTTATCAATGCGTTATCAATTACAGTGGTTTAAAGCTTTTTTGTGCGAGTGTGCGTGAGTGCTTATGTATATATTCATGTGTGTGTGTGTGTGAATGACTATATGGGTGCTTGTACACTTTATTGTTGAATATGAGTATCTATTGAGTTGTATAGTGTGTGTGGTGCATCGTCTTGATTCTTGGCCCTTACGGGATATTAATTGATACGCTCTCTACAATTGAAAGGTAGACACTTTCGCGTGCGTAAGAGTGTGTTGATTTATATATTTTCAGGTGAAAAAATAAGTAGTTTTTAAAACCATATATGGATGGTTTTATTTGTTTATTCCTGCATTGATAAATATACTTTTTCATTTCTAACAAAAATCTGTCAAATTTAAGCTTTGAATCATCTGATCCTAATATCACATTTCGACAATCGACTATAAGTCTTTCATCTATATTCCTTAAAACTAGATATCTGGTTTATTAATGGTTTAATTATTTCACAGTAGTAGAACAGATGCGAAATCGTTTCTTCATGTATGCCGCAAAAACTACATTTATTGTCATTTCTAATGTTCATTTTATAAAGGAGTGAATTGGTTGCAATTATTCTATGGGTATTTCTGGTTTGAAACCATTGACTGTATGATCCCAATGTCACCGTCCTAACTACTTGACCACGCCCTCCACTTTTGTAGAGACCCAAATGGCCCAGAGACGGGCTACTGGCTATAAAGTTATTCCCCAGTTTAATCTTATATTTAAGTAATATATCAATTTAAAAAAACAAAGTATAAATCTGAAATCAACCTAGCTGAATTTCTCTTCTTCATTTAGGTTAAAGCAAAAATCCGTAAGGCCACTTATTCCCATTTTTTTTCCCGACGGATCAGCCTAACTTTCAAAAGACACCTACCATACAACCCTGGTACAGTAAGTTACACCTTGAAATTGACATTCATCTCAATCAAAACCATTCTAAATCGCTCACTCAGCGCTCCTTTTATTCATCAAAAACAGTCACTCAAACAATATAAAACGCTCAAAGTTAATAGAAAAATACGATGTATAAGAAAACAACTATATTCATAATGAATAAAGCAAGAACCAAATTGCGATTTCACGGACATTATTGAAATTTTAAGCGTCTGGTTGGTTCTTGAAGAAATTGGAAGCTTTTTATTGAACGTTTTATGTATATTTTATTAAAGGGAGGTAAAACATATCACTAATTTTGTTCATCCTGAACAAAATTAGCGATATTAGATTACCTTCCTTAAATTTAACTCAAAACTCGCTCCTCTCACTCATTCAACATCATTCCGAAAACATTCCAAAAATGCCCACCTTGTCAATTTCTTGATTTTGTTAACTGTATCATCATATGAAAGTTTCAAGGAAATCTGTTAATAATATGGACCTAATCGCTTAAATAAGAACAGAAACCTCATTGATTATTTAGATCGTATCGGGTTGAGGTCAGTTAGTTGGCAAGAAATTTAACCATTTCCCGTTCTTTTTTTAATTCTAGACATGTCCAAATTCAAAAGGATTTTCACTATGAAATCGTTTGCTACCTTGAACCAAATTACTATGTTGTAAAAAAGTTTGAGAAAGAGGATTACAAGCAAGTTTTTCTTTACAACAATTTTTCTAAAGTATTAAATCTCAGCAACGTAAATTCAGATCATCATATGTATACAGGAAAGTACGTCGATATTGCCCGAGCGACCACGTCTATTAAGCGACCAATTGTATAAAGCGATCACCATAAAAGTAATCTTCACCATAATCAAAATTTATGAAAAAGAGGACATTTTTATCGAAAAATTGGTTATTGTTGAATCTTATGTTGTTAGAACCCATTAGAATCGTCTCAATAAGACGATTCTAATGGGTTCGAACAACATAATATATTCAGTACGACTTGACCGACAGTCTATAAATGGTATCAAAATGATTTGTCACATTTATCCAAAATTTCGTATTAAGCGACCATTCCCATAAACGACCGCTTTTTGGTGGTCCCTTAAGTGGTCGCTTAACACAAGTTTTACTGTATATTTTAAATAAACCTAGAATGTAGCGATTTAATATCCTTAAAAGGAAATAGATTTAAGCCTTCTCTCGAATCAACCCTTCTCTATCTAGTAAATCTTAATTCACATAAGTTTAAATCCAAGAGCCGTTCAGTGCTTTGATTTTATAATAGGGATGGTAGATAACATTATACATTCCGAACATAAAAGTCCTTGTGGATTATTTTCTCTTGTATGAGGGTCATATTATGCAAATTCCATGACAGATGAAGTAGTCACGTGACCCGATATAAATGGATTTTAAGTCTCCCCGTTTTATTGCTAAAAATCTTCTAATTTATCCGAAATTGACGTTTGTCATGAAATGAGATCACGCAAAACTTTAGGGGAAATCAACTACGATCACGATAAATTCGTGGAAAATGATTTTAAAAGTATTTTGGAAACATTTTGGATTGGAATGTAATGTTCCTTTGTCTGACATTTTCAACAATTTCACAAGTGAGAAAATAAGACAAAGGGCAGCATGTGCATTTGCACAATCTCTTCAATACATCTTCAAAACAAAGCCACTGCCTTTCACCCAAAACTCGTTCCAAACAATCATTGTATTTCATTCCAAAATCATTCCAAAAACGTTCATATTGCCAATTCCACGATGCTGTCTAGTGTAGTCGCACAAGCAATCTGTGATATCTTTAACTATATACAGCATCTTGCTTGTTGATATTAACCTATAAGATATTTATGAAACGAAAAGCCAAATCACAACTATCTATGAATTCACTTCATGTTTTCATACACTGTGATTATTTTTTTCGTTTTTATTACTCAATCAAGAATTTCTTTTTATATTATAACTATACAAATATCTGTGTGATAACAACCCGTATGATAATTTTTATGATATCACATAGTTATTTTTAGAACAAAAATATAATGCGGTTATTTTTAGAAACTTTCATTTCAGTTAGAAACATCGACGAAAACAAGGCAAATAGAGGTTATAAGATAAATATAATAAGTACTAAGTATTTTGTATGAAAAAAATATCTAACTTGGCTGTGAAAATTGATAATTGTCTCGGCAGAGCCTCGACAATTTTCAATTCTCCCAACCTCGTTAGATATGGGTTTTTTTCTTATAATACACTTAGTACGTATTATATATTTATCTATCTATATATATATATATATATATATATATATATATATATATATATATATATATATATATATATATATATATATATATATATATATATATATATATATATATATATATATATATATATATATATATATATATATATATATATATATATATATATATATATATATATATATATATATATATATATATATATATATATATATATATATATATATATATATATAATTAAAAAAAAACAAACCAACAAAACAAAAGAAAACAAAACAAAAAAAAAAAAAAAAAAAAAAAAAAACATAAAAAAATCCGGTTAAGTCCGCAGGTCCTACGCACGTAATATTTTCGGATATTTTGGGTTCGCAAGTCAATGTGACACAAATTAGAACGAAATTTTGAAAACAACGTGGCAAATGATAAAATGACCAATATTCGTAAATCTACGTAACACTATACTCTAAAATGCCTTTTTCAGTAATTTAGGTATTATAGAAATTCAAATATTTAAACTGAGAAAAGTGATGACGTGTGTGTAATTTCCATATGTAAATAAAGGGCTTTCCTGGCTTTATATACATATATTTGTCGGTATTTTTAATTCGCGGCGGACACTTCACCCTACATAAGGAACATGTCATTCGTGGCGTACACTACACGTTTGTTTTCATTGTGAATATTTTTTTTTTAAAATTGACATATCAAAAGTTTGCTTCTTGTACCAGCAACGTTAAAGGAAATTATGAATATCTTTTTTCGTCAAACCCACCACCGATACAGTAGACGTCGCACAAAACAGATGTATTTCACCGCTTCAATTTTCGTAAGATCGATTAAGTCAAATTCAGAGGCAAATTCTAAAGAATCTGAATATCTATGTATAAAAAGAGTAACATCAACAGTAAGTAGGCAAATCTTCTAAGTGATATAATTGATGCTTATTGCAGTTAATGTCAATCTTAATTTGATGAGAAATTAAAACGACACTGCACTACCTACCTTGCGATGATATGTTCCTCCGCCATCTTGTAGGGGTTCCTGGCGTACTCCCTATCAGTTGTTACAGTTTAAAACATGGTGAAGCTGATAAGTTGAATAATTTTGGAACGATTTAGGATTGAAATTGATTGAGTTTGTGGAGCAAGTTTTAAAAGAATTTTAAGAAATGTAATAAATATCGCCCATTTCGTCCAAATTTGACGAAATAAGCGATGATCTATTACCTCCCTTTAATAAGAAAAATCGTATTTTTCTGTTTCTGTACCCTTTGAACTAAATAGGCACTTTAGAATCCACTTATGATAATAAAATTGTGCAATGAATTGTTCTATTCAAATGAAATGTTGATCCTTTTGAACGGTTTTTAATCGTTTTCGGACAACTTGAATTTTTAATGGTTTGAGTGAACGTTTTGGATGAATGATTGGAGCGCTGAGCAAATGGTTCGGAATGGTTTTGATCGCGATGTGATTAGCTGTACAATACTGTGAGGATACCGCGGAAGTTTTAGGAGAAGTTTTAATTGCTTTGCATTTCTATATGAAAAAGAATCGTCTTTAAATGAATCTAATGTAGTAATAACAGGTTATAATAAAAAGAGCTTTTAAGAAATATAATAACCTTTCATAATGAATATTTACATAATGAAACCGTTTTCGGTTTTAATTCATGCACAGTATTACGTCTCACAGTTCGGATTTTACAGTTTAAAACAACGTCAAATTGACACTCAAACCTCTAAAAACTATTCTAAATCACAATCTCGGAGCTTCGTTCATTGTATTCCAAACACTCGACCATTTCGCTCTGGTATCAATGTTTCTAGAGGCGTTTACCATTATTTTAGCGTCAAAATAGACAGTAGAGGATCGGGGTAGGAAATAATTTTGAGCGGACTTGGCTAAACACTACACGAAATAGCGAGGCTAGAATAATGCAAGCTGCTCCAATCATGCGATATCTGTTACATATTTGTTTTTTAAGATGGCATTATTATCCATGATTAATGCCATGGCAGGGCGGAGCCTAAGTAACGGGTCGTTGCACTCAAGGTTAAAGGAAATCAGCTTTTATCTAAAATAACCTACTTCTAAAGACAGACGACGTAAACAGCTCGAGATTTTAAATCGTAGATTGGTTACCAAATCCTCGTAACTTCAGCTTAATCAAGCTGAAGTTACGAGGTTTTGGTAACCAAACAATGAAATGTGATCACTCTCTCAAAGCACGTGAATCCTTTAGGTTTTAGGATACAGTTATTTGCACACGTTAAGTATAGGATAGAAAACGAATGCCGTGGTATATGGGAAATAGACACGAGCTCTAGCTCGAGTCTATTTCCCATGTACCGCGGCATGAGATTTTCTATCTGACTTAGACCACGCTTTTCTAACATTGTCTGATTTTTTCCCCAAACCACTTTACATTGAAAAAAGGATAAAACTCGCTGTAGTTTTACTGTTACTATGTGTGAATACGCTGAAATTTCTTATAAAACTATTTTTTTTATTGCAGATCTTTTGCATTTTTGCCTCTGTAGAAAGTCTTTTCGAAAAAAGCACTAATATAATTTTTTTGTTGTACTTTTGAAATGACTCGGCACGCAAAACCTGTCGGGATTCACGTGCACGACACACTACCATCGTATATCTATAATTACAGCGCTCGAAGTTGTATCTTTAATGTATACTTTTGAAATACTGTTCTCTGATTGGTCAATTCGCTTCAAGCGTGGTCTAACGATGATTACCGACTAAAATTTGAAAGAACCCAAACTATTAAAAAGTAAACTCGCCAAATTACCTCACGACTAAGCCCCGCCCTGCCAGTTCCCTTATTACGCAGAATAACGGTCTAAGTGGGTAGGGGATGTTCACACTGTAATATTCCATCATGTAATTGAGACCCAACCTAGCCAAAACATTCTAAATCGCTCTGTCGGCGACTGACATTCATACCATTCAAGAGACTCATTTAACTCATTCAAAATGCCCCAAAGGCTTGCTTTCAAAATGCCACGTCAAGATTCAAAACGCCGCGAATCTTTTATTTTTCAAATCGATTAAAAAGAAACAATCTTATTTGCTGGCGCGGATTTCAAAGCGCCCTTGAGACAAATCTATCAATTTAAAGAAAAATTCATAAAAGAATACTCGTTTTAGTATAAAGGGGGTACATAGATATATGTAAGTCTATTTTCAACCATTTGAACGAAATAAGCGATGTTAAATTATCTCCCTTTATACACTATGATTTTTTTCTCTAGTATTCATAGACCGATGAAACCCACATCTTAATTACACTTACACCTCGCGTATTTATACAGCGCAGTACATTTTTTGTTATTCTTCCTTCCCTAAATTGAAAAGATCTCTTTATTTCTGTATTGGGTATAGAACTAAAGATTGTGAAATATATGCAATAAAAAACGAATAGATTTCTTTTAGGGCGGGTTGTATTGATACTGTTTTTTTCTTGCTGCAATCTTCCTCCCAAAAATCTCGTGCACAAAGAAAACATTTGTGTGAACGAAGACAGCATTTAAAATTCGACCTTCAAATGTAAGGAATTGACTTTGTTATAAAAATACGGAATTTATCCTCAGTTGAATACAAGTGATTTTCTATTCAATAAATCGAGCGCCCTCTGGATTTAACAAAAGTCGTCTGCGGGTACGTAAACATCTTTATTTAAACACGTGCACAATCGAGTAATCCATATTTCTGTAAAATTCTGTAAAATTCTCCAAAATCGTCTGAATTAAGAAGATAATAGGACAAAGTCCCCAACTGCAGATCATTTAAATGTGACCCGTCACGCGAAAAGGGACCATAAGGGTAGTGCGTAAAGTTTCGACCCTAGTCAGACAGCGCTGGATGCGCAGACTGACTAGGGTCGAAACTTCTCGCAATGCGCATATTTTTCTGAATCTATAATGTTCAATCTACCTTCTGGTGAAAGAATTTATGAAATGCGACCTCTGCTTGACCAATGCTGGACCCAATCTCTTTTTCAAAATGTCAGTAAACGGAGTTCCAAGATGGTCCCTTTTTGCGTGATGGGTCATATATATATATATATATTTTAAACTCGTCATCTGTTTATAGATGACTCGTTCAATGAATTCGGTATTCCATGACCTCTCATTCTATATCCTCTATATATTGCATGCTATCACAACTCCTCGTAAATGAAGAGATTTGCATTATTCTTTCATAGAGTTAACCTTATCATGTAACAGTTAAGAAACCCATTCGGATCAAAACCATACTTAATCGCTCACTCAGCGCTCCATTCATCAATTCCAAACACTCATTCAAACCATTCGAATCCGTCCAAAATCACTTAAATTGTTAGGACCAACAACTACATTCAAAATGAAATCGGTAGATAAAATCCAATATTTCACTGACATAATTGAACTTTGTAAACGTATGATGGGGGTCGTGAAAACACAGAAAGCGTTTCATTGAACC
Organism: Fragum whitleyi; assembly: GCA_948146395.1. Taxonomy (NCBI): domain Eukaryota; kingdom Metazoa; phylum Mollusca; class Bivalvia; order Cardiida; family Cardiidae; genus Fragum; species Fragum whitleyi. The sequence goes on from OX411560.1 coordinate 29,416,775, forward strand.
TGTATTTAATCGAGGCCCTTGGCCTAGTGTATGGGACGGTGGCTTTAGGATTGAAGAGTCCTGGGATCGAATCCGGACCGGTCAATGGAAATTTTTCTGAGCAAATAATTAACTCCGTGTTGCTCCTCTGAACACAGGTGTATAAATGGGTACCTGTGAGAATGTAAGTCTAAGTGCTGTGGTTGACAAGGTGCGCCGTATGTTAACAGCCGAATTGTAGTTCTTTGATCGGGGTTAAAGTATACTGTCGGTAGAATATGCCGTGCATTGAAACAGACTATTAACCAAACTTTAACTTTAACTTTAAGGTAGGTAATACATATGGCTAATTTTGTTCATCTTTGTGATATTGAATGAGCTTGAGTAAAATTAACCAGAGGTAATACAATATAGATAATTTCATCCAAATTGGACGAAGTTATTGATATTTCATTACCTCCCTTTAATAAATTATATGAACCTTTTCTGTATGTATATCTTCACGGACCAATTGGACGCTGTAAAATCCATTGAAATAATAATAATAATAATAATAATAATAATAATAATAATAATAATAATAAAAAATCCTACAATAATTTGATCGATTTGAATTAAATGATGAAATCTTTAACGTTTTTGAAATGTTTTAAAATGATTTCCGAATTTTTTTAATCGATTAGAGTGAGCGCCTTTGATGATGAATGAAGCGCTGAATGAAATGATTTAGATCGGAATAAGTGTCCATTTTCCGATGTTATCAACTGTATGCTAGTCGAGCGTTGCAGGCCTCGTGCTCACTATTTGAATGTGGGACGCATATTTCAAGGTCGCATTATCATGTGTATACGAAATTCCTCAGGTGAGCCTTAATCTCTTAATTCGATCTCATTGATTTTTGTCTATCTAACACTTTGTTTGTATAAGAATTGAGTGTTATCTTGAACCAGTTTCTCTTTTCATATATAAGACATGACGTTTCATGTTAGGACATTAGGGGTAAGTTCATATCGGACTCGGTTTCGACCCGAGTTAACCGGGTTTCCATCAGAACGACCTCGGTTTCGACACTAGTGGTGTCATTCTAACCTTTCAACCTCGACGCTTCTGATCCCAGGTCAGGCTGGTGTTACTTGGGTTCCAAAATGGCGTCGAAAATAGTGCACAACAATTCGATTACATAAAACAAATGTTCTCTATTACTTTAAACGACAAATACTTTTTTTTCTTATTTTATATAGTATTTTGCACGAGTTTATCACATTTCTTAATGGGATAACGATATTTCATGGTTGATTAGTTATTGTAGCGGTAAATGTGAAGTTTGTTTACTACCACCAGTGGGTAACTCCGGTCACAGGAATGTCCTTTCTGCGCATGCATATTACAGTCAATTTTAGATTATTACATCATCTCACACGACTCCCGGGCTGCCATTTGAATTTCCCCTAAATTAAAACGACACTGCACTACCTACCTTGCGATGATATGTTCCTCCGCCATCTTGTAGGGGTTCTTGGCGTACTCCCTATTACGTGTTACAGTTAAAAACATGGTGAAGCTGATAAGTTGAATAATTTTGGAACGATTTTGGAGTGATATTGAATGAGTGTGTGGAGCAAGTTTTAAGAGAATTTTAAGAAATGTTATACATTTCACTCATTTCGTCCAATTTGGACGAAATAAGCGATGATTTAATACCTCCCTTTAAAAAAGTATTTTTCTGTTTCTGTACCCTTTGAACTAAATAGGCACTTTAGAATCCACCTATGATGATAAAATTGTGCAATGAATTGATCGATTTGAATGAAATGTTGATCTTTTTGAACGGTTTTTAATCGTTTTCGGACCATTTGAATTTTTAATGGTTTACGTGAACGTTTTGGATGAATGATTGGAGCGCTGAGCGAATGGCTTGGAATAGTTTTGATCGCGATGTGATTAACTTTTCTATACTGTGATGATACCGCAGAAGTTTTAGGAGAGTGTGTAATTACTTTGCATTTCTATATGAAAAAGAATCGTCTTAAAATGAATCTAATGTAGTAATAACAGGTTATAATAAAAAGAGCTTTTAAGAAACATAATAACCTTTCATAATGAATATTTACATAATGAAACCGTTTTTGGTTTTAATTCATGCACAGTATTACGTCTCACAGTTCGGATTTTACAGTTTAAAACAACGTCAAATTGACACCCAAACCTCTAAAAACTATTCTAAATTACAATCTCGGAGCTTCGTTCATTGAATTCCAAACACTCGACCAATTCGCTCTGGTATCAAAGTTTCTAGAGGCGTTTATCATTATTTTTGCGTCAAAATAGACAGTAGAGGACCGGGGTAGAAAACAAATTTGCGCGGTCTTGGCAAAACACTACACGAAACAGCGACGCTAGAATAATGCAAGCTGCTCCAATCATGAGATACAGTTAAAAACATCGTGAAATTGACACTCATTCCGATCAAAATCATTCTTAATCATTCACTCAGCGCTCCATTAATTCATTCTAAACACTTAATCAAATCGATCATAAACGCTCCAAAATCATAAGAAAATATTTAAAAATCGTTCAAGACTTTCAACGATAAGTTCAAATCGATCTACTTATTCTACGATTTTATTATCTGGCGTGGATTTTCAAGTGTCTGATTGGTCCACGAAGACGTACAAACAGAAAAATACGTAGTTTTCTAATCAAGGGAGGTAATTAATATCGCAAATTTTGTTCAAATTGAACAAAATTTATGATATTGGATTACCTCCCATTAAATTCACTCAAAACTCGCTCCACACACTCATTCAATTTCATTCCTAAATCATTCCAAAATCATTCGCCTTGTCAATTTCACGATGTTCTTAACTGTATCTGTTACAAATCTTTTTTTTTTTTTTTGTTTTCTTGTTTTTTTTTTAGATGGCATTAACGGTATAAGAGGGTAGGGGGTGTTCACACTTCCATGCTACTTTCATGTTACATCATGTAATTGAGACCCAACCAAGCCAAAACATTCTAAATCGCTCTGTCGGCGCCTGACAACCACACCATTCAAAAGACTCATTTAACTCATTCAAATTGCTCCAAAGGCCTTCTAAATGCCACGTCAAGGTTCAAAACGCCCCGAATCTTTTATTTTTCAAATCGTTGAAAAAGGAACAATTTTATATGCTGGCGCGGATTTCAAAGCGCCCTTGAGACAAATCTTTTAATTCAAAGAGAACGTTCATACATGTATACTCTTTTTAGTATAAAGGGGGTACGTAGATATGTGTAAGACTATTTTCGACCATTTGAACGAAATAAGCGATGTTAAATTATCTCCCTTTATAAACTATGATTTTTTCTCTTGTATTCATGTACTGATGAAACCAACAACTTAATCACACTTACACCTCACGTATTTATACAGCGCAGTAATTTTTTTTTATTTTCTTCCTTCCCTAAATGAAAAGATCTCTTTATTTCTGTATTGGGTATAGAACTAAAGATTGTGAAATACTTGCAATAAAAACGAAAAGGTTTCTTTTAGGGCGGGTTGTATTGAATACTGTTTTTTTCTTGCTGCATATTTCCTCCCAAAAAATCTCGTGCACAAAGAAAACATTTGTGTGAACGAAGACACCATTTCAAATTCGACCTTCAAATGTAAGAAATTGACTTTGTTATAAAAATACGGATTTTATCCTCAGTTGAATACAAGTGATTTTCTATTCAATAAAACTTCGGAAATAGAAATCGAGCGCCCTCTGGATTTAACAAAAGTCGTCTGCCGGTACGTAAACATCTTTTTTCAAACACGTGCACAATCGAGTTATCCATATTTCGTGAGCCGCCGTCATAGCGCAGTTGTTAACCTTCATTCAAGGTCACAGTTCAAGGTCAAATGATCAGGTGTACTTTGTCTTGAGCATACCTAGCCGCCGTTGGCAGCGCGTCGGACTGTCAATCTAGAGGTCCCGAGTTCGATCCCCGACGGCGGTACTCATTCTTTCCGACTAATTGTCTCTCACCAATGGGTTGATAATCATAGACCTATGTGAGAAAGCAACTGGAGGCTAGGAAAGGATGTCGTGGTTGTACTGGTGAGAGAAATTCCAGGAAACCATTGTTAGGTGCTCCAGCCGCGGTGATATAACTGAAAAAATGTTGAATGCGTCGTAAGACTCCATTCAATCAATCAATCCATATTTCTTTAAATTTCTTTAAAGATCGTCTGAATTAAGAAGATAAAAGGACAAAGCCCACAACTGGAGATCATGCGAAAAGGGACCATCTGGGTAGTGCGTAAAGTTTCGACCCTAGTCAGACTGCGCGGTTTGCGCAGACTGACTAGGGTCGAAACTTCTCGCAATGCGCATATTTTCTGAATCTAGAATGTCCAATCTACCTTTCAATGAAAGAATTTTTGAAATGCGACCTCTGGTTGACCAATGCTGGGCCCAATCTCTTTTTCAAAATGTCAGTTTACAGAGTTCCAAAATGGTCCCTTTTTGCGTGATGAATATATATATATATATATAAAATTGATAACTTTGTAAAATTGGATTCACCTCGATCAAAACCATTCTAAATCGTTCGATTATAGCCCCATTTATTTTATACCAACGTCGTGAAATTGACAAGGTGATTTTGGAATTGTTTCGGAATGAATATGAATGAGTAGAACTGGCTTTAGAGCCTAGAAAAAAAAAAGATAACAGAAATTAACGGGAGAGAATATAATATTGATGATTGATGAATATTGATAGAATATACGTATTTTCTGTTTGTGAAACTTCAGGGACGAATCGGACATCATCAAGTCCAAACCAGCCAATGAAATCGTTGAATGATTTTGTCAATTTGAATGAAATCTTTATCCCTTGGAACGATTTCAAAGTGCTTTTAGACGATTCCGGAGAGGTTTTGAGAGCATTTTGAATGTATTGTATGGAGAGTTGAGCGAGCGATTTAGAATGATTTTGGAGGCGGTGAATGTCAATTTTATATTTCCAAATCCGTTTCGTTCCTATTTATGTGTATTTTGGTCCTATGATGATTTGATATTGGAAAAAGAGCAGTAAAGTAAAATACCTTTTAAATACACTGCTTCATAAAACCCATAACTTTCAAAGAATATGTTTTCCTCACTATTTGACAATGCTTGTAATATGGTTGTATAGTGATTTATAATATGACCTACGTCGCATGAGTGAAATAAACCCGTTGAATATTTTTGATATTACACGGGTGTTATTACACTAGTGGAATAACTATGCAAATGAGCTCAGAGCGAAAAGCAACGCTATTTGGTTAACGCGAATATGACGTCATAATGTATACATTGTGACGTCAGTTTTAAACGGCGTTATAAGTTTCGCGGAAAATTGAAAATGTTGAATTTCAAGAATTTAGACAAATTTTCGCAAAAATTCTGGTCATATTATAAATAGAATATAAAATTTGTGCTCATGAAATACCGAATTTTTAAAATCGTCATCTATAAACAGATAAAAACTCGGCAGAGCCTCGTTTTTATCTGTTTATAGATGACTCGCTCAATAAATTCGGTATTCCATGACCACTCATTCAATATCCTCTATATATTGCATGTTATCACAACTCCTCGTAAGGGACGAGATTTACATAATACTTTCATAGAATTAACCTTATCATGTAACAGTTAAGCAACCCATTCGGATCAAAACCATTCTAAATCGCTCACTCAGCGCTCCGTTCATCGATTCCAAACACTCATTCAAACCATTCGAATCCGTCCCAATTCACTTAAATGTTTAGGACCAACAACTTCATTCAAAATAAAATCGGTAGATAAAATCCAATATTTCACTGACATAATTGAACTTTGTAAGCGTATGATGGGGGTCATGAAAACACAGAAAGCGTTTCATTGAGCTGTATTAAATCGAGGTCCTTGGTCTAGTAGTTAGGACGGTGGCTTTAGGACGGAAAAGTCCTGGGATCGAATCCGGACCGGTCAATGGAAATTATTCTGAGTAAAAAATTAACTCCGTGTTGCGCCTCTGAACACAGGTGTATAAATGGGTACCTTTGGGAATGTAAGTCTAAGTGTTGGGGCTGTCAAGGTGCGCCGTATGTTAACAGCCAAATTTGGTTAAAGTATGCTGTCGGTTGAATATGCCGTGCATAAAAACAGACTATTAACCAAATTTTAACTTTTACTTTAAGGGAGGTAATACATATCACTAATTTTGTTCATCATGAACAAAATTAATGATATTGAGTGAGCTTTGAGTTAAATTAACCAGAGGTAATACAATAAAGATAATTTCGCCCAAATTGGACGAAGTTATCGGTATTCTATTACCTCCCGTTAATAAAACATATGTACTTTTCTGTGTGTATATATTCACGGACCAATTAGACGCTGTAAAATCCATTACAAAAAAAATAATAATAGAATAAAAAAAATCTACAATAATTTAATCGATTTGAATTAAGTCTTATGAAGTCTTTAACGTTTTCGAAATGTTTTTAAATAATTTCGAATTTTTTATATCGATTTTGATGAGCGCCTTTGATGATGAATGAAACGTTGAATGAAATGATTAAGATAGGAATAAGTGTCAATTTTCCGATGTTATCAACTTTCGGCAAGTTGAGCGTCGCAGACTTCATTTTCTCTATTTGAATGTGGGACGCATATTTCAAGGTCGCATTATCATGTGTATACGAAATTCCTCAGGTGGACTTAAATCTCTTAATTCGATCTCATTGATTTTTGTCTATCTAACACTTTGTTTGTATCGGAATTGAGTGTTATCTTGAACCAATTTCTCTTTTTATATGTAAGACATGACGTTTCATGTTATAGTCCGTTTGACTTCTATATGGACCAACCTTTTCATCAATTACATAAAATTGCGTTTGAATAAAGGATTTGTATGTAGTAAAATCTTAATTTCAAATTAATACCATTCCAAAAATATTTTTTGAAAATAAAATGATTTCAAAATAATGATTTTGCCTATCTAGTTAATGTTAATATTTTCGCATTATCCGTTCTTAAACACGAGGGGTGGTGGAGGCTGTTCAATAGTAAGAAAATGTCAACATATATAGTAAAAACATGTGGTTTTATACTAAACTTTTGACAGATGAAATGTCCATTATTCCTTATTTGGACATGCTAATTAGCATATCGACGGTCATGTCATCTTAAACTTAAATAGCACGTGATTTTTACCGTTAGTACTCGCCTTTTCATCAAGTTTTCCTCGTGAAATTCCCAACTACTTCGTTCAATAATGCTTTTTGATTGGTCTTAACATGTAAATATAGGGTTCATCTCAGAATGAATAAAATCAACAATCAATTATCTGGTCAAACAGTTTCTGAAGAAAGAGAGAATATACACAGATTTGATATCCAACGGTAGCAAAAATCCTAGATAACCTTAATTATATTGAAAAACTCGATTTTATAGTAATACAATTCACTTAAAATCTTACTCTTTTGACTCGGCCCCTATGCAAATCAGTACTATTTTTGGTTATATAAATCGCTGTTCCGTTTAATACAGTAACAAGTAGGTATGAAATGCTGAAAGTTAACATGTAGACGGACGGACAAAATCATTATTTTACATTCAAAAATTCTGAAAAACAAAATTCGTCATGGTATTAGCTGGAAAAATGATATGACAAGAAAAATATGCGTTTCATTAATTAATTTCTGAGATTTTCGGCGAAATGTTGGTCCATATAGAAGTCAAACGGACTATAGGACATTAGGGGTAAGTTCATATCGGACTCGGTTTCGACCCGAGTTAACCGGGTTTCCATCAGAACGACCTCGGTTTCGACACTAGTGATGACATTCTAACCTTTCAACCTCGACGCTTCTGATCCCAGGTCAGGCCGGTGTTACTTGGGTTCCAAAATGGCGTCGAAAATAGTGCACAACAATTCGATTACATAAAACAAATGTTCTCTATTACTTTAAACGACAAATACTTTTTTTTTCTTATTTTATATAGTATTTTGCACGAGTTTATCACGTTTCTTAATGGGATAACGATATTTCATGGTTAATTAATTATTGTAGCGGTAAATGTGAAGTTTGTTTACAATCACCACTGGGTAACTCCGGTCACATGAATGCCCTTTCTGCGCATGCATATTATAGTCAATTTTAGATTATTACATCATCTCACGCGACTCCCGGGCTGCCATTTGAATTTCCCCTAAGAGAAACCGTGTTAGAAATGTTACTTACGGACTGTCCTCAACCGAAGCATAGCTGAAAAATATCCGACGTAATATCATACAGTCAATATTGCTCGAGTGATCATGTCAATTAAGCGACCGTTTTTATTAAGCGACCGTTTTCAAAATCACCCTCTTGAAATCAAAATATCTTTAGAAGTAGACATTATTGGTCTAAAAATCATTTTAGATAAATCATATGTTGTTAAAATTCATAAGAATCGTCACTAAAACGATTCTATTGAGTTTTTACAACAAATGGTTATTGAGAAATTCGCTCTGAGTACAGACATATACAATTGAAATTATGTTTCTTATTTGTTAAACAAACCTGTACTAAACTATCATTCTCTTTAACGACTGCTAATTGATAGTCCCGTAAGTGGTCGCTTAATACAAGGTTTACTATATTCTGTAATGGGGAAACAACAATAATAATACCACCACAATCACCACCACCACCAACAACAACAGTTGCACTTATTTTTAATCGATTGTACTCAACCTTTTAGTAAAAGGGATCAAAATGATATGAGCATATTTTTTCAAAGACAAAAACATGTTCATTTCATTCTTTATCCATTCATAAAACTTGTGGGATAGTAGCTGGAGGCTCGGAAAGAATGTAATATAATGTAGTAGTAGGCTACTGGTGTGAGAAATACCAGGAATACATTGTTAGGTGCTCCAGCCATCGCCATATAACTCAAAAAAATGTTGAAAACAGTGAAAAACATCATTCAAAACAAGATTAAAAAAAAAAAAAAAAAAAAAAACACATTAAAAACCGAATCCACTTTCATGAGTAGTGATTTCAGTGTTTTTTATACGAAACACTGGACAAAGTAGCGAATTCGGGTTTTAGAGAATAAAATGATAATCCCATTGGACAGGATATCGCAAACTCTTGGGTTTTTTTATTAGAATGAAAAAAAAAGAGAAAACTATATACATTCTTTCGGTTGTTATATCTAGCTAAAATTGAAGAATACATGTATGGCAGTTGTATTTTAATTATCTTTGAGGTGATTTGTTCGGGAATGTTTTGTCGTGCTGATTGCACGAAAGCCTTGTGACATGTAATAAACCGTTCTTATTTTACAGTTCGTTACATCGAAAAATTGATATTTAGCTATATCAAAACCATTCTAAATCGCTCACTCAGCGCTCAATTCAGAGAGAGAGAGAGAGAGAGAGAGAGAGAGAGAGGGAGAGAGAGAGAGAGAGAGAGAGAGAGAGAGAGAGAGAGAGAGAGAGAGAGAGAGAGAGAGAGAGAGAGAGAGAGAGAGAGAGAGAGAGAGAGAGAGAGAGAGAGAGAGAGGGAGAGAGAGAGAGAGAGAGAGAGAGAGTGATCGAAATTTTCTCTAAATCGATCTTATTCTTCCATGATTTAATTGGCTGGTGTTGTTTTCAAGCGACCCTGATTTTTCCACGATGACACAAAATTAGAATTTCATTAAATTTAGAATTAGAATTAGTAGATTTCATTAAAGGGAGGCAAAAATGGTCGATCATTTCATCCAATCGGACGAAATGATCGACTATGTTTTACCTTTCTTGAAAATCACTCAAATCTCGCTTATCATACTCATTCAATTTCAATCAAAAATACTTTGTAATTCCAAAATCATTCAACTCGTTAGTTTCACAATGTTCCTAACTGTACTTGCAGCTGCGCATAGACATGCGCACTATCTTACATTCAACAACTCTGTCGACCTTCTAAATCAGCATAACATTGGGGGTTTGAGTTATCTTTTTGTCGTTATCGAACTTCGAGTCTTATTTTCTTATTTCGGATAGATCAGTGGGCAAGGGGCAAGATATTATTGGATATCCTTTTGCAGAAAATGTGACGATTTTAAACTCAACGGGATGTAAGAAATGAGTGGGGGTTTATAGAAAAAAGTGTGTTTGGTTTAATTAATTCATATCAGTAGCATGTACATAAATGTCCATTTTGCAATAATTTTGCAATAGTGTTGTTATGAGTATTTTAAAGAATTTATCTTTTTTTACATTGAATTGCATTCAAAACAAGAGTTGAAATGAAAATTTGCTGGACAAATTGAAAACCCCGAAATTCTTATCTTAATATAAGAAGCCAAATTTACGGTCTTACAATTAAACATGTGTTTGTGAATGAGAAAAAGAAGACAGAATAAGTTTTAACATTTAAGATATTCGTGAATTCATATTTTGAGCAAACAGGAGTACATACGCATTTCATAGGATCTTTAATTTACAAAGAAAGTGGAATTCTATTTAATAGATAAAGGGAAATATAGTTCGCTTCTTTTCTGGATTTAACAAAAGCTGTCTTTGGGTATGTAAATATTTTATTGATATAGTAGTATTAATCTTTCTTTGAAATTATCAATTTCTATTACTATTAATCTATATATGAACAAGGCCTAGATAAGATACAAAGCCGAAACAGTAGTTTTCCTTTATGCTCATAATTTTCGTAATACATTGATAAATGTGTATATTCTGAAGAAATTTTACTGCCTTCAATCTTTAATAACGTTTGCAAACGATTTAAGATACAGAGTCGGCGCTGTACTTTGCCTTCATGCATAACATTGAGGTAAATAGATTGATAAAAAATCGTACATTCTGAAGAAATATTTACTGCATTCAGTTTGCTATAAAGTTTGTAAACGTAAATGTATACAAAGACGGTACATTCCTATATTCTCTATGCATTAATTGTCGTTATTGCACTGTACTTTTTCAATCTGTATAAAATTTGGCCTGCTTTCACGTTACTTAGAAGTTTGCAAACGTTTAAAGATAAAAAAAAAAAAAAAAAAAAAAAAAAAAAAAAAAAACCAAAAAAAAAAAAAACAAAAAAAAAAAAAAACAAAAAAAAAAACAAAACAACGGTACAATACTTTTTGTATCTTATTAGCGTGAATTCTACATCGAAAAAATAGTGCATATGAAGAAATCAGTAATGTGTTGACTTTGTGGAAACGTTTGCAAACGTTTAAAATTAGTATCCTATCAAAGTCAGATACTATTTCAAAATGTTTGTTAACTCGTTTGTATCTTTAACAATCGGCATGTTTACAATATGAATCACATTTAATTTGGTGAAAATGGTTATTACGTGAAAATTGCGATGGGTGGGCGCACTAGCCGCGAAAACAAATCGGGAAAAGTAACAACACATATTTAATGTTAAATTATTGTCCATTGATGGCATAATATTTCTAAATGTCTTAAAAAATAAAAATCTTAAAGTGTAGTCGAATGGTAAAATAGGTGAAGTAAAGGAGGAAATTTCTTACTACAGGAAAATTATCGTAAGCTTATCCAAACAAAAGTATTCAAAATCAATCATACGATATTTTGATCGACAAATTTCTTAAAGAATAGGAAATCGAATGTTATCGACGAATCAATTTGTTTTGTTCTTAGCTGACTAAATGAGGAGGAAGGTTAAACCATTGTTATAAATCAGAAAATGACACACTTTTAGTTTTTTTATTGACGATACACTTTTTTTGCAAATATTTTTGCGAACGATAATGATAGCACGCGAATACCATTTTACAAACATTTACTAAAACGTCCTCATGTCGAACGCAAACCCGTCTTTCTACACGTGCCCAACCGAAAACTGTTGAATGAATGTGGCTGTTTTGTCATTCTGAATGTTAGAACAGGCAAAATGTACTAAGGATTTAACATCTGAAATAAGCGTATACGTATGCATATACGCGATTTCACTATAGCTTCATTTGTTGTATTTTGAATGTAGTTTTTGGTTTTCTTTTAAGTGATTTTTAGAGCGTTTTTGTATGGTTTGAGTGAATGAATGAATGAATGGAGCGCCGAGTGGGCGATTTAGAATGGTTTTTATTGAGATGAATGTCAATTTCACGATGTAACTAGCTGTATCGATATTATACCCCTTTCAATAAAATATACGTAATTTTCTGAGTGAGTTTCTTCGCGGTTTCCGCTCAGTATACAATGTACATGTATTAAACGAAATTTTATTCACACGTATGCAAAATAATTATTTTGATTTGCGTTTATAAACTGTTTGATAAGATACATGTATTTTTTTTTTGCATACCTACATAAAAATAAGAAATATTGTGTAAAATTAATAAATATGTTACTTCCATTAATTTCAATGTAACGTTTCAGATTCAAGCTTGCTGATTGGCAAAAACAGAGAAGGCAAAAAGAAATGTGCTCATCTCTCAAAATTATAATGATTATAATTATGATAATAGTAATATTAATAATAATAATAATAAATACAAAAATAATATAAGGATACTCTAGAATTCGGTTAAAGTTCGCCGTTTTATGTTAAACTTTTCGGATCGAAATTGACCAAAGTTTCTTGATAAATGAATTTCCTTCATATTTCATCTGCTATCCGTTTCATATATCATATACAATTAAGACAATCTTGAAATTGACTGTCATTCCAATCAAAACCATTCTTTATCGCCCACCCAGCGCTCCATTCTTTAATTCTTTTACACTCAAACAAACTAGTCAAAAACGATCCGAAATCACGGAAAATGATAAGATCAACGACTTCATTCAAAATAAAAAAAACGAGATTTTAATTCCTTTCATGAATTTTCTAAGCGTATGATGGGGTCTTGAAGGCAAAAAAAAACCTATTCACAGAACTTGTTTGCATATTATTTAAAGGATGGGTAATAAATATCGCTAATTTTGTTCATTTTTGAAAAAAATTAGCGATATTGGATTACCTTACTTTATTTTAATTTAAAGCTCACTTACCGCACTCATTCAATTTCATTTCAAAATCGTTCTAATATCATTAACCTTGGTAATTTCACGATGTTGTTAACTACATGTATATATATATAATACATACTTAGTGTATTATATGAAAAAAAAAAAAAATATCTAACGAGGTTGGGAGAATTGATCATTGTCGAGGCTCTGCCGAGACAATTATCAATTCTCACAACCGAGTTTGATATTTTTTTTCATATAATACACACTAAGTATGTATTATGTTTATCTTATAACCTATATTTGTCTTGTTTTTGTCGGTGTTTCTAACTGAAATGCAAGTTTCTAAAAATAACCGCATTATATCATTGTTCTAAAAATAACTATGTGATATCATAAAAAATATCATACGGGATGTTATCACGCGGATATTTGTCTAGTTATAAGATAAAAGATATTACTTGTTGAGCGAAACCTAAGTTGGCGTTTAGAAGTTAGTTTCAGCGTAGAATTTATAACACAATTACACTGATATTTTCGTTCTTATACAGTATGACTTTATTTCATTTTTAAGTTAATACCTCAATGATAATTAAAAATTACCATTTTCATCATCGCTTAATTCATTTCCATATTTTTGCGCATGAATTACTTTCTATTTGATTCCAGTTTTTTTATTTTTAATTGTCTAGTGCGTAAGTAACTAAAAAGGTTAAGTTACCGAAACGTTTTCATGGAAGTTATCAAAAAATTAAAATAAAAAAAGTCTGAATGTTGGTTTTGATTGACAATGTAAATTTTGAATACCATATAATTATTCTTAAATTCAATTTTTTTCCAAAAATTGCACAAATCAAGGAAAAAAACAAATTTGTTATTTTTCTTGATTAAGGCAAATTTTTGGCCGAATTATTGAAATTGTTGATTTTTTTTTAAATATTTATTGTTTAAACATTCCATGTGGTATTGTAAAACTTAAATGCTTGAGATTTCGATTTTATCACTGGTAGATAATGAATTTTCCTTTCGTTTTATTAAATCTGAACATTTGTTATCAATTATGCAAAAAAATAATAAAAAATAAAAATAGACCATGATACATTTTTATCATTCCTACAGTAAGTTACATCTTGAAATTGACATTCACCTTAATCAAAACCATTCTTAATCGCTCACTCAGCGCTCCATTCATTCATTTCAAACACTCACTCAAACCATTCAAAAACGATCAAACCCATTGAAAAATATAGAATAACCAACGTCTTTCAAAATAAATTTTGATTGAGAAAAATGGCGATTTCACTAACAAAATTCAATTTGTTAGCGTCTCATAGGTTCTTGAAGAAATAGTAAGCCATGTATAAAACTTTAATGTATTTTTTATTAAAGGGAGGTAATCTATATCGCAAATTTTGTTCATCCTGAACAAAATTTACGATATAGGATGACCTCCCATTAAATTCACTCAATACTCGTTCCACACACTCATTCAATTTCATTCCTAAATCATTCCCAAATCATTCATTCTGTCAATTTCACGATGTTATTAAGTGTAGCTGAACTATCTTCAAATGCTTATAAATAAGGTTTTATTTGACCAGCGAGTACTTACGATTCTGTCAAAGCGATTGTTCGTTTTTATAAGGAAGAAAAAGCGAAAAAAGTTGTATTCTTCAAAAAGGCAGGGCTTTGCAAAATCTATGCAAACAAAGATAACTAAAAATAAATCACCAGGGTTGGCGGCGCTTTTTTTATGTCTATCGGTTTTACTATCGATTAGGTCAAATAAAAACGTGCGATTGGAAAGTTAATCTATCTCAAAATTAATTTTATATACGGTCTGCAAATAAGCCCCTGTTTACATTATGATACAAATAGAATTTGGGAATGTCGATACTGCATTGATGAATTGACTACCAGCCGGCTTGACCCTTTCATTAATTAGAGGATATTGAATGAGTGGTCATTGAATACCGAATTTATTAAACGAGTCATCTATAAACGGATAAAAACGAGGCTGCGCCGAGTTTTTATCTGTTTTAGATGACGAGTTTAATAAATTTGGTATTTTATGAGCACAAATTTTATATTCTATTTATAATATGACCCAAATTATTGCGAAAAATCGTCAATTTTTTTGAAATTCAACATTTCAATTTTCTTCGAAACTTATAACGCCATTTAAAACTGACGTCACAATATATAGATTATGACGTCATTTTCGCGATTACAAAATAGCGTTGCTTTTCATTCTTAGCTAATTTGCATAGTTTTTCCCACTAGTGTAATAACACCCGTGTAATATCAAAAATATTCAACGGGTTTATTTCACTCCCGCGACGTAGGTCATATTATAACATGTATTCCGTCGGCGCCGTATCTTAGCGTTCATGCAAGCACAATTTAACATCATCATGAAATTGACAATGTGAATAAGTTTGCAATGATTTCGAAATGAAGTTGACCGAATGGGGTAAGCTAGAGTTGTATAAATCAAAGGGGTGTAATGCAATGTCGCAATTTCGTCCAATATGAACAAATACGATATCGTATTACCTCCCATTAATAAAAATCTACGTACTTATTTGTTTGTGTGTCTCATTGTACCACATTCATTTCTATCCAGTTTAAAATCAATACCACTCAAAAAAAAACCGTACAATTTGAATGGCATGTTGATTGTTTCCAACGATTTTGAAGAGCTTTTTGGACGATTTCGGAGCGTTTTGAATGTAGTAGTTACTAATTGAAATACAATTTATCCCAAACTATAGAGCATGCTTTCTTCCTAATTATTGTGGGAATAAAAATTTAAATTGAGCCAAATCCTTTTGAATGGGGAAAAAGGTAATTCAATCTTAGAAACACAAATTAAACTTATGTTAAGGCAATTCGGTGGCCCATTGACAACATAATTTTAACATTTCGAAAGTGGCAAGGGATAATGTTTATATCAAGCAATGAAGCCTGCATTGACTTGATATTACGAGTCTGATAATATATTATGATATCAGGCAGTCTATTTTTAGACACTTTCACCTCAATTTCTATGATTTTTAAGAGTTTGTTATAAACAAGCGCTGATTTCATGATAAATAGAATAACACGAAAGTGTCTTAAAACATCAATGTAATCTAGACTTTGTTGAGAAATATCATGACTCGACAAAGCCTCGCAATCAAAAATTCTCCCAACCTCGACCAGATACAATTGATATTTTAAGACACTAACATATTATTCTCTATATATCTTAGCATTAATCCTTACTTACATAGATACGGTAATCCATCAAATATGAGAACCTATGGGTAGTGTCAAATAGATTAATTTATTCAAATAAGCCAAATATTTCTATTTTCTAATACTTTCATGGATCAGGGACCCGTTTTACTTAAGATATTTTTTTTGCGTAAGTCAAAAATTAAAGTTGCTTCTACAGTGGAAACTAAATATGGAATTCTGCCATACATCATCTAATTGGAATCGTCTTCTAAAGACGATTCCAATGATATTGCGCAAGGCAGAATCTAACAATGAATTAAAACACCAGGTACGATTTGTGATTTTTTCTTACGATAATCTTTTTTGTAAGCAGGTTAGTAAAATGGTCCCCAAGAGTGCTGAGGTTAATAGAATGATTTCAATATAATGTAGAAAATTCAAAACATTGAATGATTCAAACATATATTTGTTTATAAAAAAATCGGGTGTTCTGATTTAACCCTTTGCTGTTTAATCCCTGCTTTTTACGTGCCTGTCATTTTATGATTGAGAAAACTTTGCGAAAAAAGAAGAAATTTCTTCTGACAAGCAAATTCTTCTTTTTACACACTATTTTCTACCCTACAGAATGGTTATTTTTCAAATTAGATCCACTTTAAATTTTCGTCTGCAAAACCTTTGAATTTGGACAGATCCAAAATTTTGTAAAACAGGAAAAGGTTAAGGTATATGACCCCTGCCTCTCTCTCAGGGACATGAAAACATTAGGTTTGAGCGATTCTATAAGCTTAAGCTTTCGTCGCAATCGAACTAAAATAAATTAGTATAAACTAATCAGGAACTTTTAAGAGTTTTAATTTTTTGTTTTTGTTATTTGTTGTAATTCTGCATTGTAGAATTATCTAAGTTTCAGCTTTATTTGCAAGCATTTGTAAACAGTTTCGGAGATGGAAACGACGGCTGTTTGTCTGCTATGTTTACATCCCTTTTCAAGCTATCCCTTTTTTTTAATTCCGAAAGAAAAAAAATATTTATAAACATAAAAATGGCGGTTTTCTCTTACAAAATATACCAGAATGATCAAAATATTCTCGGCACCGAACACAAACTATTCCCAGATATTTCAAATAGTATCTTCAAAGTATCGGACAATGAACCTGTAAATAGTGGGCAAATATCCAGAATGTAGCGAGCCGTTCATGCAGTATTGACATGTTAAAGAAACGTTGGTATTATATAGAAATATGTTCCTGACAGATTTATGTTATTTATCGAGCATTATGTCAGGAAATCAGACATAAAGTACGTTGGTTGTCTTGTTTGCCCAGTAAAAATCTCTTTTCAAGCCATCCTGTCTTTAAGACCTGAAAAGAAAACACTAGACAAATATGTCAATATGAACACGATGGTTACAGTTGAGAACATCGTAAAATTGACAAGATTAATGATTTTGGAATGATTTTGGAATGATATTGAAAGAGTTTGTGGAAGGAGTTTTGGGTGAATTTGATGGGAGGTAATCCAATATCGCAAATTTTGTTCATGATGAACAAAATTAGCGATATTTATTACCTATCTTTTAAAAATTGCATATATGTTCTATAAATAGCTTCCCTTTTCTTCAAGATTAAATCAGACGCTTACAATTTCTATTAATTCAGTACAATCCCGATTTTTTCCAAACCATTTTTGTTTTGTAGGAAGTAGTTTTTATATGTTTTTTCAATGAGTTTAGAGCGTTTTTGAATGGTTTGAATGAGTGTATGGAATGAATTAATGGAGCCCTGAGTGAGCGATTTAGAATGCATTTGATTAAGATGGATGTCAAATTCACGATGTAACTAACTGTACTAGTCTGCAGGAATACCGAGACTTTGGTTGATAGACTACCATACAAGGGAATTGGGCTCCCCCCTTTTTGGCAGTGTGAAATTGACAAGGGGGTTATTTTGAAAAAAAAAAAAAAAAAAAAAAAAAAAAAAAAAAACCGTGGAATTAAAGTGAATGAGTGAGACGAATGAGTCTATTTGAGTATTTACCTGACCAGTTGTCAATTCTTGTTTTACGATAAAATAATGCCATTATAATTAATTAAATTTGTAGTAATAGAAATATAAGGAAAGAAGTTCAATTAAATATAAATAATTAACTGATAAGATTAAAATGTAAAATTTGATACAGTCATTAAATAACAAAAATATTTGTTAAAAGTAGAATTACTGTAAGTGTTTACAGGTCTGATTTTTGGATGATTTAAATGGTTTAAGGCAGTATTAGGAATGAATATCGAGAGCGGTAAGTGAGTGATTCAGAACGGCTTTGAACGGATCGAGTGTAAAACTTTAACATTGTTTTAAACTGTTGTCACAGCCGAACAATACGGAAGCGTTTCCTCCCCTCTGTCTTTAAAGTACAGTAAAACTTGTGTTCAGCGACCACTTAATCGATCACCAAAGAGCGGTCGTTTATGGGAATGGTCGCTTTATACGAAATACTATGATAAATGTGACAGTTCATTTTGATGTTCTAACCCATTAGAATCGTCATATGGAGACGATTCTAATGGGTTCCAACTACATAATATTCAACAATAACCAATTTCTCGATAAGAATGTCCTCTTTTTCAGAGATTTTGCTTACGGTGGAGGGACTTTTTATGGTGGTCGCTTAATAAAATTGGTCGCTTTATAGACGTAGTCGCTCGAGCAATATCGACTGTAAATAACATACATCTCGAAACTATTGACAATCACTTGTCCCATTTTAAGCTTTTAAAAACACTCCATCCAATCACTCAAAACAAGTGTTGTAAAATCGGAAAAAAATTAGAATCGAAAATCGAGTTGAATTGGAAACTGATTTCGATTCAATTATCGATTAATAATCAAAATTGATTTGTACACATAAAAATGTTTTTTCCAAACTTTAAAAGGATCAAGAATTTTATATACTTGGAACAAGAATATATTCAAAAAACTAAGTTAATTCCAAATTTCTCGTTGAAATAGACTCAAGTCCCTATATCCACCAATCTGGTACTTTCAAGTTACAGTTTTTCCAAGCATTAGATAAGAGATTCTCTTATTAAGAGCATCTTATTTTATGCTTGGTGAACTGTCAAAGTGAAAACAATAACAACAACAACAACAACCAATTAATCGATTTTCCAAGATCAGAATCGATAATAGAAACTTTGGAGAGAATCGATCGATTAATCGATGTTTTCCGATTATCGTTTCAACACTACTGAGTCAAAACCGCTCTGAAATCGTTCAAAACGATCAACATTATTCAGATCGATGAACTGATTACTCGATGTTATTGGCTAGTGAGGAGTACGTATAATTTATAAAAAGGGAGGTAATGAAATACTAATTATACGACGAAACCAACGTTATTATATCACCTCTCGTGTTTCGTTCGAAACTCTTTCCCCTAACCATTCAATTTTAATTTCAATCCGAAATTATTTCAAAATCATTCAACTTATACATTTTCCGATAGTACAAACTGCGTTTAAGGCTCACGCCGATATTTCACAAAATTCTTTAAATAAAAGAAAATAAAAAAAAAAGATGGATAGGATATTGCATGGATTCTTTTTCTTCTCGAACGTCAAATGTTATTTATTTGTAATTGATTTGTTAGATTTTTTAATTTGTTTAACGATCACAAATATTAATATTAATATTGTAGTGTTGTTTTGATGCCAAACCTTGTTGTTAAATTATTGATCTTAATCAGCATTCATTTTGCACCAAAAGACAATGAAAAATAAAAAGTTAATATACTCTTGGTAAAGCATTGAATTCTAATTGTCTCTCACCAATGGGTCGATAATCGTAGACCTATGTGAGATAGTAGCTGGAGGCTAGGAAAGTACTGGTGTGAGAAATACCAGGAACCCATTGTTAGGTGCTCCAGCCGCCGCGATATAACTGAAATAATGTTGAAAGCGGCGTAAAACCCCATTAAAAAAAAGCATTGAATTCTTGAACCTATCCTTAATTTGAAGTAGCGGCGAAAATAATGAAAGTATTTCGTGACAGGAAATATACCTTCTCTCTATGGTTTAACGTTGTGACTAAGCAAACATACATTTGTTTGATTGCTTAATTGGTGAACGACCCGAAATATTAATCTTTAAAGGTAACGTTCTGTGCAATAAAAGATATATGGCAAAAGTCAGAGCAGCAATGAATAGTCCTTTGGCCGCAGTACGAAAGAAAGAAATCTTTCCTTTTTATCTGTACCGCTTTGTAACAAAAGAGTCAGACTTTTGTCACCACCTTGGCGTCGTTTGCGAAGGCGCTTGGGTTCGGGTTTGGTTTAAACCTATTTATTTTACCTCGATTGGGAAACAAGTTGTTACAACTTAGATTAATCCCTCTCGATTCTGCTTCCTGGAAAAATTCACCGGTACTCGCGCCGAATGTGTGGGGCAATGAAAGAACCAGGATCGATAGCTGCTCCCAGGAATCGAACTTATGAACTTTTAGTCGAGAGGCCGACGCTTGGGAGTCCGTTGCATACAGCACACAGCTAGTTACATCGTGAAATTGAGTTTCATTCCGATCAAAACCATTCTTAAACGCTCACTCAGCGCTCCAATCATTCATTGCAAACACTCACTCAAACTATTCATAAACGCTCAAAATTAATAAAAGATATAAGATCAACAACTACCTACCAGATGAATAAAGCAAGGACTAAATCTCGATTTCACCGACATTATTGACATTTCAAGCGTCTGATTGTTTCTTGAAGAAATTGGAAGCTTTTATAGAACTTTTATGTATTTTTTATAAAAGGGAGGTAATTAATGTAGCTAATTTTGTTCATCCTGAACAAAATAAGCAACATTGGATTACCTTCCTTAAATTTCACTCAAAACTCGCTCCTCTCACTCACTTAACATCATTCCGAAATCATTCCAAAATCGTTCACCTAGTCAATTTCACGTTGTTGTTAACTGTTTCTACCATGGTACTGACTACGGTCGACTATGATATAGAATCAATGGGTTCGGGTGTTCGTTATAAACTCAAGCCCTTGGATCAGTCCTGCGTTCAGGATGACAAAACGGCGAAAACAGTTTGCCAATTATACCCCGCTTTGCATGTACACTTGCGTGCAAAGCAGGGTATAATTGGCGAACTGTTTGCACCGTTTTGTAATCCTGAACGCAGGGCCTATGTCACTATAAACATCTTCTTGAAAACTTGCATTGGTGTTGTCACAAGAGCCTATCAAGGGGAATAACTCTGGAAGTACTTTTTCAGAATTAAGCCCCCTTTTCGTTTATGAAAGAATCATTATCCTACAGTCGAGGGTTAGCATCCTCGGACGATACTCCTTTTTTTGGTCGAGATTTAAAAGAAAAAAATCTGATTTGTTTTTTTTTCGATTTGGACTTCCCGCCTGGTTAAGTTGAAATTCTATCCATTAGAAAATTAGAAACTCATTCTTAATCTAAAACTCAGTTCTTAAGTTTGAGAGACTCTTTCTTATCAAATGATATTTTGTTAATTCAGTATCAGTGGATAAAGGATATCGTCCTCAATGACGCGAATTTCGCGAAGGGAATAAAAAACAGTTAACAATATTGTGAAAAAACAAGGTGAATGGTCTCGGAATTACTTTGGAAAGAAATTGAATGAGTGTGTGGAGCGAGTTTTGAACGAAATTAATGGGGGTAATCCAATGTCGCTAACTTTGTTCGACATGAACAAGATTAGCGATATTTTTACCTCCCTTTAATGAAATATGCATACAAGTTTTTTTAAACAGATTCCAATTTCTTCAAGAGCCAATCAGATGCTTTTAATTTCAATTGTGCCAGTGAAATCGCGATTTTTTTCAATCGACATTCATCCTTAATGTAACAGTTGGTTTTATCCTTTTTTGTCATTTTTAAGCGTTTCTGAATGATTTGAGTGAATGTTTGGAATGAATAAATGGAACGCTGAGTGAGCGAATTAGAATGGTTTTGGTCGACATTAAAGTCAATTTCACGATGTAACTTATTCATGCAATGCATGTGTATTGAATACTCTGCAATCATAAAGAATACTTTTAAAAATGACGAGAGATGTTCATTTCAAACAACAGTGAAAAACACTTCGAGAGGAAAGGATCAATTTTATGAAGCGTTAGTTAATATAAGGGCGCGTTATTCCCGGAAACCAGTTAAATCAGAAATCAACACGGCCAATACAATAGCACTGATGAATGGTTTCCGGCGAACGTTCATTTTGATAGCTTATTTTGAAGGAGGGGAATAAATCAGCTTCAGAAATCAAGAAGGTTACTGTCGTCTTTCGTAAAATTCTTTATTTGATATACGGGATGCAAATATTGGAAAGAAATCGGCCGAACTGTAAACTTTCTTGAATGGGAATAAAATGCATAGAAAATATTGAACAATCGAAAATGAAACAGCGAATATACTACAAAACCATTGATTTTAACAATTTTCAATAGTTTAGATAACAAGTTCAATGAGATCAGTTGTGATTTTTGCGAACACCATTTTTTTTACACGACAGCAATTTTTGCGACAATGAGACCCTTATAGACTGAACCTACTTTATGATAGTCGACAGTTGGACCAGTCTAAGCTATATATAGCATCTGTACTAGACTAGATCTTTGTAAGATTTAAAGTCTCTATTTACCCCTAATAAGAAATTATCTTATACTATTAAACTAAGAAACAATAGATGTTTTGATAATGTTCACAACTTTAATCAGATAGAAATACAGTTAAGAACATCGTGGAATTGACAAGGTGAATGATTTTGAAATGATTTCGGAATGAAATCGAATGAGTGTGTGGGGCGAGTTTTGAGTGACGTTAGAGTAAGGTAATCCAATATTACAATACAAATCATTTTATTTGCATTCAAATGTGCTTTTTGCACACATAGCAAAATTACAAATATAAACAATATAATTGTCAACATGATGTAGGAGAAGTAAGTGGAGAAACTATATTACCTATTACTCTTTAGAATTTCATTTTGTCGCAAATTATTTGCTTCAAATATAAATTTTGCCAAATTATATATTATTTTCCTATTTTCGGATGACATTAGACTTTCGAATTTATACATATTAGGCCACCTACAGAAGTAAGGTTTGAAAAACTGATTACGAAGATTTCGGTAAAAAGGACAAACAAGTAAAAAGTGAAACTCACTTTCAACAGTATTTTGGTTACATAGTTTGCAGATCCTATATTGTTGAGGAACATTTTGATGTCTTCCCTTTTCAATTTCTAAATCGTGAGATGAAGTTCTAAAACGAGTGAGGGCATTTCTTAATCTTTTATCATTTAAAAAATCTAGGTAAGTTTCTTGTTAGGAGTGTTTAAACATGCTATAATAATATAGTCGAGATGAATTGTTAATATCTGAGTACCACGATTGATAATATTGGTCAAAAATACGCTGTTTGATTGCGTGGAAATTAATTAGGTCTGGTCTTTGATTAATCCAAATATCTTGAAAACCTAGAGATTCTAAAAGTGATTTGAGATGAAAGGCCCAGTTTAGATTATTGTAAGTTTGATTTATATTTGCGTCATCTTTTTGCATTTTAAAGACTTGTTTAACAATACTGTTCTCTGGAAGATGGAGAATTTTAATCCAGTAGCGAATCATGTTACATTTACGAATGACATATAGAGGAACTCTTCCTAGTTCTCCATAGATACTAGACAAATTAGTAGATTTTCTAACCGATAAAATTCTGCGAAGGAATTTTGCATGTATTTGTTCAATATCCAGACCTGCGCTGTAAGACCAAACCTCTGATGCGTAGTGCATTACCGGTAGAACAATTGAGTCAAATAAAAAACATTTCTTTTTAATACTAAAATCGAAGGTATTAAATAAAGAAAATAGACCGTATAAGGACTTAGCGGCATTTTCGGCCAGCTTCTTTTGAGATCTTAACCAATTACCATTTTTGAATAGATATACTCCTAGATATTTAAAGCATGGAATAATTTCAAGTTTACAGTTATTCAAGTAAAAGTCATAAGAAGTATGGTTTTTATTTTTTTCAAAGATCATAACTTTTGTCTTCTCGGTATTAATTTTAAGATGCCATTTATTACAATATATTTTAATTTCTGTTAACATTGACTGTAATTTAACTGGTGATGTCGAAAATAAAGCCTGGTCATCTGCAAATAGAAGTAGAAAAAGCTGTAATTGGCCGATTGTAAAAATACCGTCGGCACTATTATTGACGTTAACGTTTTGAATGACGTCATTAACGAACATGATAAAAAGCAAACTTGAATTCGAGTCTCCCTGTTTTACTCCAAGATACGAATTTATCACATGCGATATATCATTATTAAATTTTATTGCTTTTAGAGCATTTACAAATTTTGAACTTACGCCTTGACAAAGTAACTTTTGCCATAAGAAAGAACGATTTATTTTATCGAAACACTTTTCATAGTTACAATTTCTTCCCAGAACTTAAAAGTTTTGCTATTATAGAATGTAATATGAAGATACAATCAACGGTACTTTTATTTTTTTGATAGCCAAATTGGCACATTGATATTATTTCATTGATTTCATTCAATTTCTTTAATCGAAGATATAATAAATTGGAATAAACTTTTGATAGAATGCTATTTAAAGTGATACCTCTGTAATTTTGCTAATTTAGTTCAATATTAATTACATCCCTTTAGTAAAATATATGAACTCTTCTATTTGTACGCCTTCGTGGACCAATCCGACACTTGGAAGTCTAGCTAACAAGAGGACCCTGAGGGCCCTAAATCGCTCACCTGATATTTCAAGTAAATTAGCATTAAGACTCCATTTCCTATGATATGGCATGAACCTTCCCATTTTCAACAGAGTTCATTCTTGTGACCTGGTAAACATTTTGATCAAGTTTCAAGAAGATTGGACTATATTTGTGGCATTTGGAGCTCTTACGAGAAAATTGTCATTCAGGCCCCTTTTCCCGTGATATGGCACGTATACTTCCCATTTTCAAATGAGTTCACCCTCATGACATAACAAACATTCTGACAAAGTTTCATGATGATTGGACCGTATTTGTGGCTTCTAGAGAGTGAACAAAAAATTGTCATTAAGACACCTTTTCCTGTGATATGACACCGATCCTTCCCATTTTCAACAGACTTCATCCTCATGACCTAACAAACATTCTGACCAAGTTTCATGAAGATTGGACTGTATTTGTGGCTTCTAGAGTGAAAACAAGAAATTTGTCATTAAGGCCCCTTTTCCCGTGATATGGCACGGATCCTTTCCATTTGAGCAATTTTCATAAGGGACCACCCAAGGAATATTTCTGCCAAGTTTGGTTGATTTTAACCCATAAGTTTAGGAGGAGATGTCGTTTAAAAATATTGTTGACAAAATTGTCATTAAGGCGGCTTTTTCTGTGAAATGGCACGGATCCTTCCCATTTTCAATAGACTTTATCCTCATGACCTAACATACATTCTGACCAAGTTTCATGAAGATTGGGCCATATTTGTGGCTTCTAGAGTGAAAACAAAAAAAATTGTCATTAAGGCCCCTTTTCCCGTGATATGGCACAGATCCTTTCCATTTGAGCAATTTTCATAAGGAACCACCCAAGGAATTTTTCTGCCAAGTTTGGTTTATTTTAACCCATAAGTTTAGGAGGAGATGTCGTTTAAAGATATTGTTGACAAAATTGTCATTAAGGCGGCTTTTTCTGTGAAATGGCACGGATCCTTCCCATTTTCAATAGACTTCATCCTCATGACCTAACAAACATTCTGACCAAGTTTCATGAAGATTGGACCGTATTTGTGGCTTCTAGAGTGAAAACAAAAAATTTGTCATTAAGGCCCCTTTTCCCGTGATATGGCACAGATCCTTTCCATTTGAGCAATTTTCATAAGGGACCACCCAAGGAATATTTCTGCCAAGTTTGGTTGATTTTAACCCATAAGTTTAGGAGGAGATGTCGTTTAAAGATATTGTTGACAAAATTGTCATTAAGGCGGCTTTTTCTGTGAAATGGCACGGATCCTTCCCATTTTCAATAGACTTCATCCTCATGACCTAACAAACATTCTGACCAAGTTTCATGAAGATTGGACCGTATTTGTGGCTTCTAGAGTGAAAACAAAAAATTTGTCATTAAGTCCCCTTTTCCCGTGATATGGCACGGATCCTTTCAATTTGAGCAATTTTCATAAGGGACCACCCAAGGAATATTTCTGCCAAGTTTGGTTGATCTTAACCCATAAGTTTAGGAGGAGATGTCGTTTAAAGATATTTTTGACAAAATTGTCATTAAGGCGCTTTTTTCTGTGAAATGGCACGGATCCTTCCCATCTTCAATAGAATTCATCCTTATGACCTAACATACATTCTGACCAAGTTTCATGAAGATTGGACCGTATTTGTGGCTTCTAGAGTGAAAACAAAAAATTTGTCATTAAGGCCCCTTTTCCCGTGATATGGCACGGATCCTTTCCATTTGAGCAATTTTCATAAGGGACCACCCAAGGAATATTTCTGCCAAGTTTGGTTGATTTTAACCAATAAGTTTAGGAGGAGATGTCGTTTAAAGATATTGTTGACAAAATTGTCATTAAGGCGGCTTTTTCTGTGAAATGGCACGGATCCTTCCCATTTTCAATAGACTGCATCCTCATGACCTAACATACATTCTGACCAAGTTTCATGAAGATTGGACCATATTTGTGGCTTCTAGAGTGAAAACAAAAAAAATTGTCATTAAGGCTCCTTTTCCCATGATATGCCACAGATCCTTTCCATTTGAGCAATTTTCATAAGGGACCACCCAAGGAATATTTAAGCCAAGTTTGGTTGATTTTAACCCATAAGTTTAGGAGGAGATGTCGTTTAAAGATATTGTTGACAAAATTGTCATTAAGGCGGCTTTTTCTGTGAAATGGCACGGATCCTTCCCATCTTCAATAGAATTCATCCTTATGACCTAACATACATTCTGACCAAGTTTCATGAAGATTGGACCGTATTTGTGGCTTCTAGAGTGAAAACACGAAATTTGTCATTAAGGCCCCTTTTCCCGTGATATGGCACGGATCCTTTCCATTTGAGCATTTTTCATAAGGGACCACCCAAGGAATATTTCTGCCAAGTTTGGTTGATTTTAACCAATAAGTTTAGGAGGAGATGTCGTTTAAAGATATATTTGACAAAATTGTCATTAAGGCGGCTTTTTCTGTGAAATGGCACGGATCCTTCCCATTTTCAATAGACTGCATCCTCATGACCTAACATACATTCTGACCAAGTTTCATGAAGATTGGACCATATTTGTGGCTTCTAGAGTGAAAACAAAAAATTGTCATTAAGGCTCCTTTTCCCATGATATGCCACAGATCCTTTCCATTTGAGCAATTTTCATAAGGGACCACCCAAGGAATATTTCTGCCAAGTTTGGTTGATTTTAACCCATAAGTTTAGGAGGAGATGTCGTTTAAAGATATTGTTGACAAAATTGTCATTAAGGCGGCTTTTTCTGTGAAATGGCACGGATCCTTCCCATTTTCAATAGACTTCATCCTCATGACCTAACAAACATTCTGACCAAGTTTCATGAAGATTGGACCGTATTTGTGGCTTCTAGAGTGAAAACACGAAATTTGTCATTAAGGCCCCTTTTCCCGTGATATGGCACGGATCCTTTCCATTTGAGCAATTTTCATAATGGACCACCCAAGGAATTTTTCTGCCAACTTTGGTTGATCTTAACCCATAAGTTTAGGAGGAGATGTCGTTTAAAGATATTTTTGACAAAATTGTCATTAAGGCGGCTTTTTCTGTGAAATGGCACGAATCCTTCCCATTTTCAATAGACTTCATCCTCATGAACTAACATACATTCTGACCAAGTTTCATGAAGATTGGACCGTATTTGTGGCTTCTAGAGTGAAAACAAGAAATTTGTCATTAAGGCCCCTTTTCCCGTGATATGGCACGGATCCTTTCCATTTGAGCAATTTTCATAAGGGACCACCCAAGGAATATTTCTGCCAAGTTTGGTTGATTTTGACCCATAAGTTTAGGAGGAGATGTCGTTTAAAGAAAAAGTTGACGCCGTGACGGACAGACGGACAGACGGACAGACGGACAGACGGACGCCGGACAACGATCGATCACAATAGCTCCCTTGAGCACTTCGTGCTCAGGTGAGCTAATAAAACCATAGAAAAGTGTAGATCGATTTAAATTCATCGCTGAAAGTCTTGAAAGATTTTCAATTTTGTCCTGATGACTTTTTCTAATTGATCGATTTGAGGGAATGTTTGGAATGAATGAATGGAGCGCTGAGTGAATGATTGAGAATTTTTGTTCGGAAATAGTTTCAATCTCACGATGGTTTTAACTGAACGACAGAACTTTCCTGAAAATAACAACAAAGAAAAAAGTAACATGAAAGTAGAAAATTAATCATTGAAAATGACGTTGTCTGTATATGATGATGTCAAAATAAGAGTGAAATTTACTTTTACGTAAAAAATACACGCGTCCTGCCATTCTAACATTATTGCGACCCGGAATTCTTGACGGATATTACATTTTAAGAACGGATGACACCACATTGACCAAAGAAAGAATAAGGTATAAGATATAAAAAATAGGTGGCTGGTGAGTTGAGTTGAAAAAACTTATCGGACAAGGCGTAGAAACTTAACTGATGAGCCGGCTAAATTTCGAAGCCGAGCACGATAAACTTTTCCATCTGATTTCACTTATTCTATTTATCCTGTTACAATCTATCTTAAAAAGTCTGTTCGATATTAATATGTGATCAGCCATGCGAAAAGGGACGATCTAGATAGTGCGTAAAGTGTCGACCCCAGTCAGTCTGCGCGGATTGCGCAGACTGAGTAGGGTCGAAACTTTTTGCACTTTGCTCATTTTCTGAATCTAGAAGGATTAATCTGCCTTTCGGTAAAAGAAGTTTTAAAATGCAACCTCTGGTTGACATGCGCTGGACCCAATCTCTTTTTCAAATATTCATTTTACAGAGTTCCCAGAAGGTCCCTTTTCGCGTGATGGGTCACATATATGAACATTTAATCTGATCCCGATTTAGCACACCGCCTGCTAACCTAAGGGTGAATGGGTTTGATGAGTTGAGGTGATCGCTTACAGCTAAATGACTGGACAATTGAAAGAATTTCTGATGATGTAGTAAGAAAATATTCACCAAAAGAGCAGATGAACGATACTTACATACCTTTAAGATTAAGAAGATGTGAATCGGGTGTTTTGGTAGGCAATCAAAATCTCAACAGACCATTCTATTCTCGAGTTTTGTTGTCATTCAGCTTAAACCAAACCTTTATTCAATGCCTTAGTTTCACCTAATTAGATAAAGGACATTTATTCAGATCAAATGCAAAGTTACTGTCTCAGAAATCCTCATCGGATAAATAAAATCTGCGTAGATCCATCCAGAAACATGTTTAGAAATCTAGACACAAAGGTTAAACTTCGTCACAATTTATTGATAACGTCATCAGGCATGCACTACGTCATCATTATTGTCCGGATTTGATTTTTAAAAATAAGGGACGCGATTGAAATATTTTTAACAGAAATCGATACTTGAGTTTTAAAAAAAAGTTGATAAGAAGAACTCTTTTTCAGACATAACTGCATCAAAAGAAGATCCGGCAGGTCACGTGACCTAGTGACATGATAAAGCTGTGACGTGATCAAGTGACCTGATATCAACAAGTTTATCATAAGGATTAATATAAAAAATATTTTATTAGCACTATTGGTCGTAGTCCAGCGGGGCTATTGGCATGGCCCCGTGTCCGCCGTGAGTGCGTGCGTCCCTCCGTCCATCTGTTAACTTTATTTAAACGTCTTCTTCTCTGAAACTATTGGTCAGATTTCAACCAAACTTCACAGGAATGATGCTTAGAACATGTTCTTTCAGATTTGTTTCATGAAATTCTGATCGGGCTGATGGATATGGGCTTTACGGGCTGCTGTGTCACTAAAAATGGTCCCATATGATAAAAAAAAAAAGAAAAACATATTCTCTGAAACTACTGTTCAGAATTCAACCAAACTTCAAAGAAATGATGCTTACAGTTAGTTACACCGTGAAATTGACATTCACCATTCTAAATCGCTCACTCGACGCTCCGTTCATTCATTCCAAACACTCACTCAAACCATCCAAAAACGCTCCAACCCAGTGAAAAACATAGAATAACCAACGTCTATCAAAATAAATTTTGATTAAGAAAAGTTGCGATTTCACCAACGTAATTCAAATTGTTAGCGTCTCATAGGTTCTTGAAGAAATATAAAGCTATGTATAAAACTTGTTTGTATTTTTTATTAAAGGGAGGTAATCAATATCGCAAATTTTGTTCATCCGGAACAAAATTTGCGATACAGGATTACCCCCCATTAAATTCACTCGAAACTCGCTACACAAACTCATTCAATTTCATTCCTAAATCATTCCAAAATCATTCACCTTGTCAATTTTACGATCTTATTAACTGTTTGAACATGCTCTTTCCGATTTGTTTGTAAAATTCTGATCTGGCTGATGACAGGCTTAATTGGCTACCGTGTCACTGAATATTTTTTTTCATTGAATAAGGTTTTGTGCCGCTTTCAACAATCTTTCAGCTATATGGCGGCGGCTAGAGTACCTAACATGTTTTCCCTTTCTTCTCTGAAACTACTGTTCAGAATTCAACAAAACTTTAAAGGAATGGTGACTAGAACATGATCTTTCAGATTTGTTGGTGAAATTCTGATGATAAAGGCTCTATAGGTCGCCGCATCGCTGAAAATGGTCCCGTATGATGAAATAAGAAAACCTTTTTTTCTCTGAAACTGCTGCGGGCTGATGGCATGGGCTCTTCGGGATACCACGTCACTGAAAAAATGGTCACATATGATGATATATAAAAAAATCTACATCTCTGAGACACAGTCGTATACCTGGTACAGTGCAGTAAAAAAGAGCCCAGTGTAGAAGCATGCAAGATGGCGGACGTAAACAACGATAAAAAGGAGGTACATTTTCAATCGCAAAAATACAGGTTAATTTAACTGATGGTGTTTTATGATAGACATTGTGACCAACATGAAATGTCTGATTTTCTTATTTCCCCATTGATTTCTCATGATGCCTACTACACAACTTTGATTCAATCGATAAAGTTGGGTAAAAAGCAAAACCCTAAATTGAAGCGGTGATCGAAGGATTCATTTCAGAATATTTGATTCATTAATAATAGAATCACCTATGTCCAACGACCTATCGTAAGCCCAAACCCCCACAAACCATCCCGATTTCTGACAGCCCTGAAAAAGCATTGTGGAAAGTGATATTTTTAGTTTTTGTAAATGGACAACGGTCCAGTGCAGCAACAGGCCTTTTTTCCATTGGTACAGTGAAGATACAAGGTTTTGAGGCGATTTTGAACCAGTGGAGATACGTTTTTGGAAACTGTGTAGACACATGGTTTTGAACCGTGGTTCGGTTTTTGCTATTTACCCAACTTTATCGATTGAATCAAAGTTGTGTAGTAGGTATCACGAGAAATCAATGGGGAAATAAGAAAATCGGACATTTCATGTTGGTCACAATGTCTATTATTAAACACCATCAGTTAAATTAACCTGTATTTTT
The DNA here is from genome assembly GCA_948146395.1 of Fragum whitleyi. Lineage (NCBI taxonomy): Eukaryota > Metazoa > Mollusca > Bivalvia > Cardiida > Cardiidae > Fragum > Fragum whitleyi. Next base: position 29,448,652 of record OX411560.1, read on the forward strand.
GCGATTGAAAATGTACCTACTTTCTATCGTTGTTTACGTCCGCCATCTTGTATGCTTCTACACTGGGCATCTTTTTTACTGCACTGTACCGGGTATACGACTGTGTGAAACCATTGTTCAGAATTCAACCAAACTTCAGGAAAATGATGCTTAGAATATGAAGTTTCAGATTTATTCATGAAATACTTGTAGGGCTGATGATATAAGCTCTACAGGATGTTGCGTCACTGAAAAATGGTCCTACATGATATAACGTATAAAAAAAAGTCCTCTCTGAGATTACTCTTCAGAATTTAACAAACTTTATATGAATGATGCTTAGGACATTCTCTTTCAGATTTCTTCGATAATTTTAGATCCGATAGATAAGATGGGCTCTATTTGCTGCAGCGTCACGGAAAAATGGTCCCATATGATGAAATATTTACCCTGACATACCAGAATGTGATACCGTAACCACACCCACATCTACTCCTTTCCATGAATTTGAACAAGTGACTGAAAATGACATTCTTAAATTGATTAGTGATTCTAAGGCAACAGCATGTGATCTGGATCACATTCCTACATCAAAACTGAAGGAAAACTTGTCTAGCTTTGCCCCTGTGATAACTGATATTGTGAATAGATCACTAACATCAGGTGTATTCCCATCAGAATGGAAAACAGCTTTATTCAAACCACTGTTGAAGAAAAAAGGCCTTTCCTTAGAACTTCCAAATTATAGACCTGTGTCAAATCTGTCATTTCTTTCGAAGATTTTGGAGAAAGCTGCTTTATCTCAAATAACTCAATTTGTTGAAAGTAATAATCTACTGCCATCATACCAAAGTGCTTATAGGAAATATCATGGTGTGGAAACAGCCATGTTGAAAATGTATAGTGATATACTTAAAGCAGTTGATTCGAACCTAGTGACAATTGTTGTGATGATTGACCTAAGTGCAGCATTTGACACTCTTGACATTCCCATTGTCCTTCAGCTCATGCGTTCAGAATTCGGTATCATAGGCACTCCTCTTAAATGGATTCATTCTTACTTGACAGATCGAACAATGAGGGTGCAAATTGAACACACAACATCTGACCCCACACCATTGAAGTATGGGGTTCCCCAAGGCTCCTGTGCGGGACCGGTAATTTTCACAATGTACATTGCTGCCTTAAACAAAGTTGTCCAGAACTATCCCGCAGACCTCTATGGATATGCTGATGACCACAAAATTGCTTTTAAAATACAAGCTGGCAATAATCAGAGTGAGTCTTGGGTTCGTGATCAATTACACAACTGTCTTGATAGTGTCATTTCTTGGATGACGAAATTCAAATTAAAAATGAATAACTCTAAAACTGAAATTATCGCATATGGGACGAGACAACAATTAGATAAGTTAAATATCACCAGTATTACAGTAGGTGGCTGTGAAGTGAACTGTGTTGAACAAGTACGTGACCTTGGTGTTCACATGACTAGTACACTGAACTTTGACTCGCATATTCGAAAAAAGTGTCAATCAGCGCAAACTCAGCTAAGAAACCTAAAATGTATTCGTAAGCATATTACACAGAAATCTGCAGAAACTCTAGTCCATGGACTTATTCACTCGCATCTAGACTTTTGTTATGGACTCTTTGCCGACATTCCTTCGCATCAGATAAATAGATTGCAAAGAGTTCAAAATCAGGCTGCTAGATTAGTAACAAATGCTACATATGAACAGCCTAGTTATATGATTTTGAAATCTCTCCACTGGCTGCCTGTACGTGCGAGAATCATGTTCAAAGTGCTTCTCACCGTCTTCCGGGTTGTACATGGGACTGCGCCAGCGTATCTTAGTGCCCTTTTCATACAAACTCAAAGCAAATATCGCTTGAGATCAGCTGGTGATTCTTGTGTAACGTTTGTGGTGGTACCACGCTTTAAAACCAAGATTGCAGACAGATCATTGGCAGTGGTACATGTAGGCCCAAAATGGTGGAATAAGCTTCCAAACCACTTGAGATCTATTGAAACAGAGACAAAATTCAGATCTCAACTCAAGACTCATCTATTTAGACAATTTTATAGTGACTGAAATAATCCTACTTGATTTGCACAGTGTTGATGTTAATGTACATAGCTCATAGACTATGTGAAGCGCAATTGAATATTTATACTTTTTGCGCTATACAAATGAAGTTGTATTTGTATTTGTATTTGTATAAATATAGAAAAATCTTCCTCTCTGAAACTATTGGTCAGAATTCACTAAAACTTCAAATGAATGATGCCTAGAACATACACTTTAAGAATCCTTTGTTAAATTATTATAGTATTCAAAGGCGTATCTAGGACTTCGAAATTTATACGCACTCAGAAGGCGACAACCAAAGAATATTTAGGATAAAGGCGATATGTGGACTGTGACAAAAGATGAATGCCCTCCGTCCGCTCCCTTTAATGATTTGAGCGTTGGTGAATAATCAAAGCATCGTAACGGCAGCTTGAATAAGCTGTAGTTTCGATGTTATGATCATTCATCAACGATATTTTTCAAAAGACGATCATTTCTTCTACGCACTTGCGTAAATTGCGTAATGGGAGTTCCGCCCTTGGTATTGATAGGATGGGCTTTGCTGGTTGCCGCGTCACGGAAATATTGCCCCTTATCATTCAGTAACAAAATAATCTTCTTCTGCGAAACCTTTTGCCAGTATTCAACACAACTTAACAAGAATGCTCTTTTTGATTTCTTTGTTAAGTTTTGATACATGGGCTCTACGGGCTGTTGCGTCATCGAATAATGGTCCCATATGATGAAATAAAAAAAAATTACTCTTCTCTGAAACTACTGGTCAGAATTCAACATAACTTCTCAAGTATGATTCTTAAGACATACCTTATCAGCTTTCTTTCTTCCTGGGTGATATAATGCTGCGTCATGGAAAAGGAAAGGGTGCCTTTGTGATGTAACATTCCTTGTTATCAAAACTTTAAATTTACAGTTCTTGACAGATTTTTATGAATAAATTGATGCAAATCATATGACTATGGGCACATTTATTGTAATTAAGATCTCCGACGATCATTTAAAGTACATTGGGTCTGTACATATAATCATGTCTGCGTAAGTGGGTGACACAATAGAATCGAAGTCTTGTGGAAAAAATCATCTTTAATAAAATTCTTCGATGTAATCTAAAATGCCTCTTCTGCGTATTATTAAATATTCCACATGCAGTTCCATATGTATCTTTTTGCCATTGACCTTCAGAAGGTTCCTTGAGCGTGCGATTTAGACCGGTTTAGATCGGGATGAGTGTCAATTTCAAAATGTAAGTGATTTTTTTTATGTTTAACCAACGACACGACCGGCGTCTTATTCCAATTGGAAATCAAATAATACAATAACGTCGTTTTTTATGCATTCTGATTGGCTGATTTATTTGTAAGTCTCTGCAAATAGTAGTACCACAATACATCTGTTGAATCTAATATTTTTGTTTCATGCTTATATGTTATAAGTTATGAGAGTATTGTTGGTTTCATGGAGGTATGAAACTAAAAAACATTATCACATTCATGTATAAATCCGCTTCGAGTATAAATACAGTGTGATAAAGGGGTTAGGTTTCACACATCCATGAAAAAAAACTCTCCTCTCTGAAAAATGTACAATTATTCGACGAAGCCAAAACTTTTATCCTTTTATTTTTACTTGCTACACATGAAATTTCGATAAAATCATATGAAAAAATCTGTTGAAATTACATTTGTACTTGCGTGCTTAAATAAATCGACAGGTTTACCCCACTGCGTGATTTATCAAATTTATATTACAACATATGTAAACAAATTTCATTCATTTTAATCTCCCTTTATTCAATAAATCTCTGGGAGGGTAAACAAGTTACATAAAACTTGGTAGTCGCTCTTATCTGATAAATATGAGTTAGAAACAATTTCACAATTAATTTGAACAGTAGGACAAAAAGTGATATAGAAAACATCGTGAAATTGACAAGGTGAATGATTTTGGAATGATTAAGGAATGAAATTGAATGAGTGTGTGGAGCGACTTTTGAGTGAATTTAATGGGAGGTAATAAAGGATGAACAAAATTAGCAATATTGATTACCTCCCTTTAATAAAATATGCATACAAGCTCATTAGATAGCTCCCTATTTCTTCAAGAACCTATCAGACGCCTACAGTTTCAATTAAATAAGTTAAATCCCGATTTTTTCCCTAGCTATTATCAGTTTGAACGAGGTTGTTGTTATATGTTTTTCAGTGAGTTTGGAGCGTTTTTGATCGATTTGAGTGAGTGTTTGGAATGTATGAATGAATGGAGCGCTGAGTGAATGATTTTGAATGATTTTGATCGGAATGATTGTCAATTTCACGATGTTACTAACTGTAGTTATATGTCAGCGATTTGTGCACCTACCCATGGTTTCCCACTCTAGTAAAACCACAATATTAAATTCAAGCGACCAGTACCCCGTTTTACTAAGCGTCTTACGAAAAAAGTGATCGTAAGTCAAAATCACAAATCGTACCTGGTGTTTTCATTTATTGTTAGACTCTGCCTTGTGTTATCTCATTTGAATCGTCTTTAGAAGACGATTCAAATGAGATGATTGCATGGCAGAATTCTATATCTAGTTACTACTGTAGAACAATCTTAATTTTTTATCTTACGCAAAAAATGATCGTAAGACGTTTAGTAAAACAGGCCCCAGAAGCTTATCCAACTTAAGGGTACTCGGTCCATTGATGGCAGAAAAATAACTCGTATCGTATTGGACACAAGTTTTTACAAACCCGGAGTCGAACTTACAATTTCAAGATTGACAGTGAAACGCGTTACAGTTAATAACATTGTGAAATTGACAAGGAGAATGATTTAGGAATGATTTAGGCGTGGTGTTGAATGGGTGAGCTGAGCGACTTTTCAGTGAAACTTAAGGGAGGTAATTCAATTTCGCTAATTTTTCATTATCGATATGTATCACCTCCCTTTAGAAAATATGCATACTAGTTCTATAAATAGTTTATTTAGACGCTTAAAATTTCAACACGTCAGTGAAATCACGATTTTGGTTCTTGCTTTTTTCTTTTTAAAGGAAGTTGTTGATCTTATATTTTTTAAAAATAATTTTGAGCGATTTTGCATGGTTTGAGTGAGTGTTTTGGGATGAATTATGGAGCGCTAAGTAAGTAATTTAGAATGGTATTTAATTGAGATGAAATCAATTTCACAATGTAGCTAACTGTACCTTCTGTGCTAACTTATCTCGTCAAAAACGAGTACGCAAGCAAACAAACAATATTAAACAGACAAACAAATACAGTAATTGCAAAATAGAAAACAAAACATTTTATTGATTCCCCCAGATTGTGAAAAAGAAAGTCGGACATATGATTGAAATGTTTCGTCTAACCAAAAGGGCTTCTCGTTGACATATATTATTGTTTGGATACCCTCGATAGTACAACCTTTTCGTGTTCCAAATTATAATTATCAACTGAGCTCACGGTCCGAGTGAATCTCTTGAGAGACGACCTAATTTATCAATTCACGAATAAGACTACTATCCTAAGGATTGTTATACCAAGAAATCTGAGAAATTTGTCTCAAATAACGGATAAATTGGATAGTTGATAGCCTGTATGTAAACTGTGAAAACAAAACGTGATGTACGGAATCACTCTAGAAGTTATTATCCTAATTCCCAATTACAAAATTAGACTCATCAAGACCACTGAAACATTTCATGTAAATGAACTGGGGGATAATTGTTTGTATAAGTGCAAGATTGATTTACATGTTATTGGGGCAACAACAAATCCATATTTTCACGATTGGCGGAGCCAAGAGTGAAAATAAAGGTTTTGTTGTTCATGAAATGAAAAATAATAATTAGCATCGGAGCTCACGGTCCGGATGAATCTCTTGAGAGACGACACAATTTATTAATTCACGGATAAGAGTATTTTTCCTAGGTTCTATATTAAGAAATGTCGAGAAAAGGGACTCAATGAAAGATCAACTGAATAGTATATATGCCATTCGGGCAGTTTCATACAAAATCCATTTACCGATCGCCGTTATTTTTCAGCCAATGATCGATCGCTATTTCATTTGAAATTCAAAAATATATTACACGGCCAGACAATCTTTTCGAGTAAGTGTCCTACGTGACTTAAGGTCATTATGGACGAAGGCCTCAAAATAAACCAAACGGTGACGTAGCATCTCGTCTAGTGAAAGGCCTTGGAGGACCCTTAACTTTTAATCGAGCATATGAAAACGCTCATTGAATGACATATTTCTGTTGTGATTTCAACAATTCTAACTTTCACATGATATAGAAAACTGGCGTTTTTTTGATAAACATGTCAACCAAAAGAGAAAGGGCTAAACTAGTCAACTGATTCCAATGATAAAGGTAACTCGAATCGAACCTTTGTGTAACATCCTTTAATGTTGAAATAAAAAAAACTGTTACTTTTGATGGTGATGTTTTCTTTTATGACATACGTCGCGGGAGTAAAATATCGGCGTTGTATATTTTTGATTTTACGAATGTGTAAATACACAAGTGGAATAACTATGCAAATGAGCTCAGGGCGAATAGGAACGCTTTTTTGTAACCTCGAAAATGACGCCATAATGTTTATGGTGTGACGTCAGTTTTAAACGGCGTTTTAAATTACGCGAAAAATCTAAATGTTGAATTTCCAGATATTAACGATTTTTCTTAAAAAATCGGGTCATATTATGAATAGAATATCAAATTTGTGCTAATACAATACAGAATTTCTTAAAGTCATCGTCTAAAAAAGATTAAAACTCGGCACAGCCTCTTTTTTATCTGGTAATAATAGATGTTTAATAAATTCGGTATTCACAATGTTCAATGACCAATCATTTAATATCCTCTATATCTTACATGTATATATTGACAGTGTTCAGTTAAGAACATCATGAAGTGACAAGATGAATGGTTTTGAATGATTTTGAAATGGAATTGAAGGAGTATGTGGAGCGAGGTTTGGGTGAAATTCAAGGGAGGTCATCCAACTACGCTAATTTTGTTCAAGACGAACAAAATTGGCGATATTAATTACATCCCTTAAATGAATAATGCATTAAATTTCTGAAAATGATTTTTATGTTTTCGCGAACCAATCAAACGCTTACAAAATCCAATCAAGTAAGGAAAAGCGTCGACTCTTTCTAACGAATTTTATTTTGAATGAAGTTTTGATTGTATCATTTTTGTGATTTTTGAGCGTTTTTGAATGGTTTGAGTGAGTGTTTGGAATGAATGAATCGAGCGCCAATGTTAATAAGTGTATGCATGACGATCAAGGACAGTGGAAATTTTGAATTATATTTACATAGAAAAGAGAAAAACAAAAATCATACCAAGTGGACCATATTTCTTTCCCACCACATATTAGGAAAGGCGTTTGTTACTTTGTCCGAATTAGAAGGCAATATAAACGTACGAAATTTATCATTGCTTTTTAACACAAAAATGCTATTTAAATACATAATACAATTTTAGTAAGAAATATACGTTGTACATACCACATCGAAATCTGGCAAATCCAAAATGAAGATGTGATGTGATATACATAATAGAACCATAGTAAAAGGATATGATGTACCTGACCATATCGACATCGGACAAATCCTTTACCTGTCGATTTCTTTGAAGATTTGGTAGTAACCGTCCAATTGACGAAACTAGCGATATTGGATTACCTCCTACATGTATTTATTTCATACATAATTCGCGTCTCCCACTCATTCTATTCCGTTCGGAAATCATTACAAAATCATTCATCTTTTCAATTTTACGATGATTGTAATCAAAGCCAAGATGCCGATTTAAAAAAAAATCAACATCTTGTATGGCGTGTAATCGGTTGCAAAATTATATAAAAAAAAAATAATTGTTCTATGATACGAATATTTATTCCAAAAATAAATAAATTATGGTAAAAGAAAAATTTATATTCAATAAATTAAATTATTTGTTCTATAGTTTTTTATATTTATTCAATAATGATAATTTTTTATTCTATAAATATGATTATCTTTTAAAAAAAATAAAATAATTTTTTCAATAATCAAAAATATTTATTCTATAATTCTAAATATTTGTTGTATAATGAAAAAAATATTTATTGTATAATTCAAAATATTTATTGTATAATTTAAAATATTTATTGTATAATCTAAAATATTTGTTCTAAGATTAAACATAAATAATTATTTCTATAATTTAAAATGATTTATTCAATACCTCACACAAAATATTTATTCAATGATTAGCATTCTGGGAAGGAAGTGGCTAGCACTAGACTGGGAACATGATCGACTTTCACGATAGACCGGCAAATCTCCCCATTCTCCGTTACTTCCCGGAAGATTTTAACAGACTCAATTACGAAGTTGACTGTGTTAATACTTTCAAAGAGTGAAAAACTGACGAAATTCATCTACCCTTCAATTAAATTTAACCGATTTATTGATTTTCGGCGGAACTCCCCTTTGGCTGGCCAGCTGTTAAGAACCTGAAATCAGTTTGGCGAAATCGTATAACTTAAAACTTTTCCTAAATGAAAGTCTTTTTGAGGAAAGATGAGCTTTTGTGACCAATGAATGTCCGTCGTGTGTTGTGTGTCGTACGGCATCAACAATTTAAGTGTTTACACTCAAGAGGCCACAAATATGGCCCAATCTTTATGAAACTTGGTCAGAATGTTGGCCAGGTCACAAGAATGAACCCTGTTGAAAATTGGAGGGATCTATGCCATATCACGAGGAATGGGGCCTTGTTGACAACTTTTGTTTACACTCTTAAAGCGTTATTTATGACCCAATCTAAATGAACGTTGGTCAGAATAATGGTCAGGTCACAAGAATGAACCCCAGTGAAAATTGGGAGAATCCATGTCATATCACGGGGAAAGGGGTCTTTATAAAAATTTTCTTGTTTATACTCTAGAAGCCATAATTATGGCCCAATCTTTATGATATTGGTCAGGTCACAAGAATGGAACCTATTGAAAATGGGAAGGATCCATGCTACATCGCGTGTAAAGGAGCCTTAATGACAATTTTCTTGTTTTCACTCTAGAGGCCACACATATGGCCCAATTTTCATAAAATTTGGTCAGAATGTACACCGGGTATATAGTCAAAATGATAATCCCTTTTGAGAAATGTATTGTCATATGAGAAAATACAGGAAAAATAGCCTTTATATCAACTCTAGGGGTTACAGTGAAATTGACAAGGTGAAGGATTTGAGAATGATTTCGGAATGATGTTGAATTAGTGAGAGAAGCGAGTTTTGAGTGAAATTTAAGGGAGGTAATCCAATGTTGCTAATTTTGATCAGGATGAACAAAATTAGCTACATTGATTACCTCCCTTTTATAAAATGTACATAAAAGTTCTATACTAGCTTCCAATTTCTTCAAGAAACAATAAGACGCTTAAAATTTCAATAATGTCGGTGAAATCGAGATTTAGTCCTTGCTTTATTCATCTTTTAGGTAGTTGTTGATCTTATATCTTTTATTGATTTTGAGCGTTTATGAATGGTTTGAGTGAGTGTTTGCAATGAATGATTGGAGCGCTGAGTGAGCGATTAAGAATGGTTTTGATCGGAATGAAAGTCAATTTCACGATGTAACTAGCTGTAATCAGTATTTCAATATGTTTATCTTGTCAAAGGTTGAACATCCCCCCCCCCCCCCGAAGAAAAACTTGTTTAGAAGTGGCTAATAACTTAAGCAGGGATCATGGGAACAGAATAATGTCTTTCTTTAAAAAAAATTGAATGATTTTTAAGGCATTTAATTTTGCTAAGTGGGGAGTCAAAAAGATGAAGGTGAGCGATAAAGGACCATTATGGTCCTCTTGATCAATTCACCATATTGTCCCTCGTGACTCAAGGACTGTCATATGAATTTCCTCAAGAAGACTTTCATTTAGGAACAGTTTTAAGTTACACGATTACGCCAAACTGATTTCAGGTTCTAAACAACTAGCCGGCCAAAGGGGAGTACCGCCGAAAATCAATAAATCGGTTAAATTTAATTGAAGGGTAGATGAATTTCGTCAGTTTTTCACTCTTTGAAAGTATTATCACAGTCAACTTCGTAATTGAGCCTGTTAAAATCTTCCGGGAAGTTGCCAGTTTATCGTGAAAGTCGATCATGTTCCCAGTCTATAGCTAGCCACTTCCTTCCCAGAATGCTAATTATTGAATAAATATTTTGTGTGAGGTATTGAATAAATTATTTATTATTATAGAAATAATTATTTATGTTCAATTTTTGAACAAATATTTTAGATTGTACAATAAATATTTTAAATTATACAATAAATATTTTAAATTATACAATAAATATTTTTTTTCATTATACAACAAATATTTACAACTATAGAATAAATATTTTTGATTATTGAATAAATTATTTATTTTTTTTTAAAAAATAATCATAATTATAGAATAAATATTTATCATTATTGAATAAATATAAATAACTATAGAACAAATAATTTTATTTATTGAATATATATATTTTTTTACAATAATTTATTTATTTTTGGAATAAATATTCGTATTATAGAACAATTATTTTTTTCATATAATTTGGCAACCGATTACACGCCATAATCTTGGCTATTCAATTAAAATTGCAGCTGGACTGCGCCTAAATTTTAAAATTTAGAAATTGTTGTTTTACGAGCTAATTGTAAAATCTTGTACATGTACGAGGTAATTAAAACAACTCGTAACTACAACATGACGGTCTCCCGCAACTTTTGTTATATGCTCATAATTGTAGTAGCTAAATAAGGAATCATATTCTAGCAAACGGAAAAAATAGTTCTAATAATCAAATTATGGCTTATGGACACGATATGATAATCCCCCTAGAGGTATAGCCTTCCTCATTAAATCTTGTAAAATAAGACGGTTAACCCTTTCCTGTTTTACAAAATTTTGGACCTGTCCAAATTCAAAGGTTTTGCAGACGAAAATTTAAAGTGGATTTAATTTGAAAAATAGCCATTCAGTAGGGTAGAAAATAGTGTGGAAAAAGAAGAAATTGCTTGTCAGAAGCAATTTCTTCTTTTTTCACAATGTTTTCTCAATTTTAAAATCACAGGCACGTAAAAAGCAGGGATTAAACAGGAAAGGGTTAATAATTCACGACGAAACTACCAATAACTGAGCACCTTTGACTTATTTTATGCGACTTTCATTGCAAACAAGAAATCCAACCGATCAACAATGACGAAATCATTTTGTTGTTCGTGATCATGCTCATACAAAATGATGTCAAAAGAAATTTCAAAAGCAAGGGATTCTTGTTGAAATATAAAATATGCGACAATCCATCTATGCTGTAAAATTACAATGTCTTATTTTAATGAAAATCAATATTAAAATAAGCCACCATGCCAAAAATTCCAAAGCATTGAATGACCACATGTTCGCGAAATCGAATAAATCTATTACAAAGTCATCTATAGTTTGCAAGATCGTCCGTAATGATTCAACAATATATTTGAGTCACTGGACCAAGATGATTTTACCATTTCTCATTTATCAAACGGTGAAACTTTGTCATTTATAAATCTGCAGAAAAAAACTTGATAATTCACCAAAAAAAGAACAAAATACATATGATATAGTAAACATGTAATTGCAATCCAATACAATAAAGAGCTTTGATTGGTTTAAATCGCATTACGTGGGGAAATCCACTGCACTTTATATCTGTATAGAATGCAATACTAGTAGCTCTTTCGGGAAACCCCCGATCTTCGATCTGCAAGTCCTGTGTTCTAGGAACTCGAAAACCCCTCATTCCCCTTCGACATCGTAAAATTGCTATTTAGTATATTAGAAATTAAGATATTTTCGAAAGGATTTATGATTAAAATCATGCACTTCAGATTCTGAGTCGATGTTTACAGCGAGTCGACGAAGACCACCAATCACCCCTCTCAATTAAACCCGATAACGATAGTTTCGTTTTAAAAAGCAGAATAACTTGTCAGAATTTTTTTTGATCATAAGTACCTCTACGAATGTCAAATTGTCGTTTATTTGTGTATCATTTAATTTTCTTTATGCCATTTAACTTCTATAGCGAGAACAAAAAAAAAAAAAACAAAAAAAAAAAAAACACTATCTAAAAATAGACGGTGTAATCATTACGCGCAGAAAGGAGACTCGAACTATAATGTTTAGCCGAGTACTTAAATATTTTCCTAGATCAAGAGGATTGCAATTATAAGGGCTGAGTGCCTTTTTCACTGCGTTTATTGGGGTATAAAGTGCAAATGCCTTAGCACATGGCTTAAACATAACGCCCTATAAACTACGGGCGTTATTTGTCACCTGATTAGGCAATTGCACTTTATACCCCAGTAAACGCAGTGAAAAAGACACTTGTCCTTATAACAATGCATGATACTTGTCCTGGCAGGACGGCGCCTTAGTAACGGGTCGTTGTATTTCAGGTTGAGGTAAATCAGTATTTTCGATATTTACTCACTTATACAGATATTAAAAAATAAAAACCTGAAACGTGAAATCGTCGGTAGGTAACAAACCCTAGTAACTTCATCTTGTCCAAGCTGAAGTTGCGAGGCTTTGGTAACCCAAATGTAAAATGTGTTAACTTTTGCCAAGCACGTTAACCCCTTTGGTTTTATGATACACCTATTTACACGAGTTAGTGGCAATTCCTAAATATCTTTTGAAAAAACCCAAAATATTGAAAAGTAAACTATCCAAATTACATCACGGCTAAAACGCGCCCTGCCGGTTGAATGATAACACATGGATTATTCTGGGGTGAGATATTGAGAGATTCTCTCACATTTCTACCAGAAATCTCATTGAAACTGGCTAAATGAGAGAAAAATTTCAAAGCAAAATGTATGTTATAAAAGGATTTGGTTAAATATTTCACAAAGAACTCATTTCTCAGTCTCATTTCTCAAGAGATTCGTCCAAATGAGATATTTTTGCTCATTAAATTCTGAGCTAGAATTATCCCTGATATCGCAGAAAAAAGCCCTTTAGAATTGCAACACTATACTGCATTGTTTTGATGCAAAGCCCTGTTGTTATATTCTTTATCTAAATCAGCGTTTTGCACCAAAAGAGAAATAAAAATATTTGGTTAGTTTACTCTTGACAATTTGCCTAGCCTTTAATATAAGCATTTCGGGTTTCAAATTAGATTATTTCATTTTACTTGCACAAATCCTATGTTGTGCAAACTCATTGAAATCGTCTTGTCTAGACGATTCAAATGAGTACCTACAACATATGTTTCAATGAGAAATAAAGAGATTAGACTGGAATTACCCCCTCTAAATGTATTTGTGTAAAGCATGGAAATCTTGAACCCATCCTCAAAGTGAAGTAGCGGCGAAAAGAATGAAGTTATTTCGTGACAGGAAATAGGACTTCTCTCTATGGTGTAACGTTGTGACTACGTAACGCTACATTTTGAAATTGTTAGTATATCTTACTTATTAATTTTCACAATAATCTCTATATTTGATTTTTCATCCCTTATCTTATATGCTTTTAAGATAGTGGATACGTAATAGTTTAACAACGTTTCGGAGGTAAAGAACTTTAACAGTGTTAACCGAGCTTTCCTAATGGTTTTCATTAGGAAACCTTGGTCATTATTGTGAAAGTTCAAGAATTCCGAAATGTTGCGAAATTATTACGGTTCCACTACCTTAAGCCGATCCTTTTGGCTAATTTGGTAAGGCGTTGGGCTATCAATCCTTTGATCATGAGTACAAATACTGGCTCGATCAACTTTTATTTTGAGAGTCTTTGTGACACGAGTCATTTGTCTCAAATCAATGAAAGTATGATATGAGCCTGTGCGTTAGTTTTCAAACAATTTCAAAATTACGCAAAGCAAAGACTGACCAGTCGGTGCATTCACACAGTCCGTCAAGGGTATTCACTATGCGTTCAGTAGATAGATAAGGTCTCAAAGTATCAGTAGAACATCAGGTAACTTTTTATTTACAGTATGTGGCTGTCTACCCTACTTTATGTATCTCCACGAAAATTTCAAATCATTGGAAATGTCACTCACAGGCTCATATAATAGTATGTCTTATATTCCTTAGTGGGATAATTGACAGGTCGATAACATTAAATTTTGTGATTGTACAGTTGTTAGAGCTAGGTTCACCAGTCACCGTAATATAACTGAAATAACTTTGATGGTGACGTTCAACTCCAATCAAAGAAACAATCAAATATACTCTTGACATGTTGCTGAGTAAAATACGACGGAATATATTTGTTATGCACGGTAGAACAAAAGGACTTACAAGTTTAAATAGTATATACCTTCTTCACGGAAGCAGGAGTGTAACTACATTAAGGTTCATGTAAAGTGTTTGCGACCCAATTTTAAGGGCGCTTCATGAGCCAAGAAAAAGCAGTATGTCCAGGTATATTGTATATCAAAATGAAGCTATTTTTGAGCACAAGCAGATGAGCAACATAAGACCACCATTGCTATAGCTGTAAAGCCAAAACATTGTGGAAAAGGGTCATTTTGTACAGATCAAGCAACTGCATGATGGTTGGATAAAATTGGCTCATATTTTAACAAAGTACAGTCTAAAGTACTATCCAGGTAGTACTACAACTGTCGATATAAAACTCGGTCTCAAAAAGCTCCTTGAAACAATCAATTTCCATTTATTTTGGCAACATACTTGTCAAACCGGTTTGGTCTGTTTTCAAAATAGATGCTAGGTATGGTGCAAAAGCACACCATAATATTGTGAAATATTTTCTGCAATTTATTTCAAATTATAGCTTTTGAATTCAATGATCTATAATAAATTACTTTATATTATGATTCAGTGAAATAGAAATTGATATATTGCTTAACAACCTTACAGGTAAATAAACTATTAGTTTCTATTCATGTTGTGATAACACACCATACCTTAAAAAGATCTACACGTTTACAAAATTAGAATGACATATAATGACATATGTGTTTATAAAATAAGTCAAAATGAATTGCTTGCATAACTACGTTTTGAGCTCGAGTTTTATACCAACGTTTGTAGTAGTACCTGGGTCGTATTTTAGACTGTAATTTGATAAAATATGAGCTAATTTTATTCAACAGTCATGCAGTTGCTTGTTCTGTACAAAATGACCCTTTTCCACAATGTTTTGCTATACCGCTATATCTATGGCAGTCTTATTTTGCTTAATTCCTTGTGCTCATAAATAGTTTCAATTTGATATATAATATACCTGGGTCGTATTTTAGACTGTAATTTGATAAAATATGAGCTAATTTTATTCAACAGTCATGCTGTTGCTTGTTCTGTACAAAATGACCCTTTTCCACAATGTTTTGCTATACCACTATATCTATGGCAGTCTTATGTTGCTTAATTCCTTGTGCTCATAAATAGTTTCAATTTGATATATAATATACCTGGATATTTGCCTTTTTCATGGCAAATGAAGTGTTTAAAAATTGGGCCTCAAACACTTTACATGAACCTTAACAGATATAGTCATCGGTGTGATCAACTGTAGGTTATCTAAATCACGATAAGATAAAACGAAATGATTGTTATAATTATAGTAGGTACAAGTATAAATAGTGATTTAAGACGCAGATAGATGATTTTCTCAGGCGGTTTCGTTTGAGAAAATAAGGCATTTGCGTGAAAGAATAAAACACCACACGCTGTCAAACCGATTTGACATGATGTTGAATTGAACAATTATGAACAAGGCAAGGATCAATCTTGTGAAAAGTTAGTTAATATTAGGGCGAGTGTTCCCGGAAATCAGTTAAATGAGATATCAACACGACCAATACAATAGCACTGATGAATGTTTTCCGACATACGTTCATTTTGATGGTTTTGTTTGAAGAGGCATACAAAATGAACTACACAAAACTGTATGCGTAAGTGTAGTAATTTGGGTCATTTTTAGGTAATTTAGTTTCTGGTGGTACTTCGTTATTTAATACGCGTGAAGAAAATCAAATTTTATTTGTTCTTTCCGATCATTTGTCCAGATTTATCGGGCATACTATAATTTGATAACAAAACGCAATAACATACTGCGTTTTGTTATTTAATTATCATATGCCAACTTTTAGTCTTTCCTTGAAAAATACCTTCCTATTTTTTTCAATCAGACGCTTACACTTTCTAAATGTTGGTAAAAACGGGATATTTTCTAGCTATTTTTATTTTGCATGTTGTATCTTTTAAGGTGTTTTTGAGAATTCCATTTAGCATATTTTTCCCCTTTTTATGACGTTAGCTTATTTTACGAATATCTGTCTCTCTCCTATTAGACACGAGGCCGCCGTCAAAGCGCAGTGGTAGCACGCCAGACTATCATTCAAAAGAACCCGAGTTCGATTACCGACCAATGGGTAAATGATCGTAGACCTATGTGTGATAGCAGCTAAAGCCTAGGAAATGATATAATGGTAATGGTGGTGTTAGAAATACGAGGCATCTGTGATATGTGCTCCGTCGCCGTAATATAAAATGAGCCTGTGAGTGGCATTTCCAACAATTTGAAATGTTCGTGAAGTGTAAATATTGAACAGCGTAGACAGCCACGTACAGTAAGTATAAAGTTACCTGATGGTCTACAGATACTTTGAGACCTTATCTATCTACTAAAAGTAAAGTAAAGACTCTGGACAGACTGTGCGGATGCACAGACTGGTCAGAGTCTTTGCTTTGTGCATATTTGAAATTGTTGGAAATCTCACACACAGGCTCAAATATTGTTGTAAGCGGCGTAGAGCCAATTCAAACAAACAAACTTATTTGACTTGACAACTAATATTCATTGGACAATAGCTACCATATTCTTTAGAATCATGTACTCGCGCGATAAGAATCTGGTCTCATGAAAACAAAATTAGGAAAAAATCCCCATACATGTCTAATGAATGAACGATTGACCCAGAATTCCTCGCTTCGAGAAACAATCTTATCTTGTAATTGAAAACCATGTTAAAGATTGTCAACGATGCCCGTAGAACAGTAGGAAATTGGGTCTATCGTGGAATTCATTTTTTTTAATTTAGACTGATGAGATACTACAGTTAAAAACATCGTGAAATTGACATGGTGAATGGTTTTTGAATGATTTCGGATTGGATGAGTGTGTGGAGCGAATTTGAGTGAATTCAATGGGAGGTAATCCAACATCGCAAATTTTGTTCAGGATATACAAATTTGGGATATCGATTACCCCCCTTTAATTAGATATGCATACAAGTTCTATAAATAGCTCATATTTCTTCAAGAACCAATCATACGCTTACAATTTGAATTATGTCAGTGAATTCGCGATTTTCTCTATCCAAATTTTCACGTTGTTGATTTTAGATTTTTCAATGGGTTTGAGTGCTTTTGAATGGTTTGAGTGAGTGTTTGGAAAGAATAAATGGAGCGTTCAATGAGTGATTTAAAATAGTTTTGAATGAGGAGAATATCAATTTCACGATGTAACTAATTGTAGTTTACTTAGAATGGCCAACGAAGTTTTCGGCGACAGTAAATCACATAGCAAAATTGACACTCACTTATATCAAAACTATTCAAAATAACTCGCCGCTCAGCGTTCCATTTGTTCATTCCATACTTTCACAAATCACCCATAACGCTTCGAAATCGCTCATGGTCCACATTTCAATTAAGTTGATCATTTAATTGCATTCATTAATTGGTCGGTGTTGGTTTTTAGCTCCACTGAACTGAGTCCAGCGGAGCTTATGTCGTGGCGGGTTGTCCGCCATCGTCCGCGCGTAAACATTTCATTTTGACATCTTCTTTGAAACTACTGGGCAGAATTTCACCATATCTCACAGGAATGATACTTGGGGCATGCTCTCTCAGATTACTTCGTTAAATTCTGATCGTGTTACAGTCTGTCGAATCACCAAAAAGAGGGACCAAAATATATTTAGAATCTGCCAAGAGATTTTAATTGAGACAAGCTGATCTTAACCGAATCTAGAATAGAAATGGCATTAAGCCAGCCTTGGTGAGATAAATAATTTTCTATTCTACGCGAGAACAGCTTGTCTCAAATAAAATCGATTAACATATTCTTTTCTCATTTTTCTCATTTCTTTTTTTCTTCTCTCACACTAGCAACACTTTGTAAGTTAAAAAATATTTTCTAAACGCCCTGGTGACAAATTCTGCGAAAAAGGTGAATAAGATGGCGCCGTGGTGATGTCATTTAGAATTTAGCCTTACACATGTGTAAGACATGGATATCTTTAATACGTACTTAGTGTTTTGTATGAAAAAAATATCTAAAGAGGTTTGGGGGAATTGACCATTGTCGAGGCTCTGCCGAGACAATTAATTATCTATTCCATCAAATGAGTTAGATATTATTTATACAATACTCTAAGTATATATTATATTTATCTTGGGAGAATTGATCATTGTCGAGGCTCGGCCGAGACAATTATCAATTCCCACAAATGAGTTAGATATTGTTTTAGACAATACTCTAAGTATATATTATATTTATCTTATAACCTCTATTTGCCTTCTTATCGTCGATGTTTCTAACACAAATGCAAATTTCTAAAAATAACCACATTATGTCCCTTTTAAAAAATATCCATGTGATATGGTAAAAAAATAATATGAATGGTGTTATCACACGGATATTTTTTATAGTTATGAGATAAACCTGTAACGGCTGTTTTTTAAAGAAGACAAGGGGGTTATGGCGGGAGGGGAGGAGGGGGGGGGTATGAGAAAAGCTATTACCCCGTTGCTGGGAGTGTTTGACTATCCGCCGAAATCTATATGCGTAGATAGAAAAATGAGTAAAACATCCAATTCGTCCGAAATTATCGATTCTTTGACTCCATTAAAATTGTCAATTTAATGTGTTCTTTCCTGTACTTATATAAAACATGTTTTGAAAAACAAAGAGAATAAAATCTCACCCAACTTGCTGTATTCAGTCAATACTTTCCATTAAAAGCCAAAAGCATGTCTCTTATCCAGAGCCCTTCATATGTTGATCCATGTTAGAGTATTTGGCATTGAAACCATAGAATGGAAATAAGGGGAATTACATCGCCTTCATGTTGGATGAATCGAAGATTAATGACCGAGATGTCCGAATAAGGAAACATACCAGCGTATATAAAAGGACATACATGTTGTCAGGAAATCAGTACATAACACATAATTTATTACATTCCTGAAAGTGAAATACTGAGATTGTGTAATACATTTTGATATCGGTACTAGTGACGATAAGCCTTTTCAGTTTCACTGAAGGAACGATTTTTTTGCAAGCAGTATGGGCCCAGCTCAGACTACTGAGTTAATACATTGAAGCCCAATCACGGGCTCAGGATATCTGCATGGTGGGTTCAAACTTACAAAATGGGAGTGGGTTTTTAAGATAATTATGTAATTTTGATTCGTCATCAATTATAGTTACGACTGCAATAAAAGGTTTTCATCCAAAAGATGTTCTAAATACATTTTGTAAAGAGATGTGATCCATTAGAATTTTTTTCGTAACGAATGATTTCCAGTTCAATAGCTCTCCTGTTTATTGGCAGAGCGCAAGTCGAGTTAAAATTAAAGGACTAGAATTGTCAAAGGCGTCACCAAGCACTTAGAACGATAAACAGTTCATAGCATCATGAAATCGATATGGTGAATGATTTTGGAATGAAATTGAATGAATGCGATGAGTGAGTTTTGAGTGAGTTTTGAGTGAAATTAAAGAAAGGTATCGCTAATTTTGTTAATCAGGATGAACAAAATTAGCGATATTAATTACCTTTCTTTTCTTAAGTATGCAAAACAATTCTATAAAAAGCTTCCTCTTTCTTCAAGAATCAACAATACGCTTATAGTTTCAATTATGCTATTGAAATCGAATTGAATGCAGTTGTTAAGCTTATCTTTTTTAGTCATATTGTAGCGATTTTGAATTGTGTGAGTGATTGTTTTGAATCAATAAATAAAGAGCTGATTGAACGATTTAGAATGGTTTCGATTGCGATGAATGTTAATTTCACAATGTAACTAACTATATAAGGTCCATTTTTGAACGGAACATTTTCGCATTTGATCTACAGCTTTTGACGGAATGTCTGACAATGTCTATTGTATTATGTAGGTTTATATGAATATCTATAGTTTGACAATGACCATTTTTCTCTGTAAATCTTGACAAATTAATCCATTGCATGCATATTGAATATTCTATCAAATTCTTTTGACATCTTAGACTGCTTCCTTCATATGATTACAAATAAGAAGTTCGCCTGTAATTGAGTGATATCATATTTCCCTGCGTCGTAATTAGGTGAATAACCAGAGGACCGCATTCCGGTACATACGCTTGAAATTTCAAAGACTGCAAGTTCGAATAGTAACATAATTTGTACACAAAGCATTCAGGATGATCCCTTTGTATAGTACATTAACTAAAGCAATGACGGCAGTATTACTAGAGATATTACAAGGTTTGATAGTGTCTACCACAACGACGACAGCTGATGAAGCAAACGTTATATCAAGACTTGTCTTTTCTCGAAATTGAAAAAGTGTACCGTTCGATGGTCCTTTATGGAAGCGTGTAAACGCAAATAGAGCTTCTTAATATCATACGGGAATACTAGTATATTGTGTCAGGTGAGTGCTTTTCGGGCAACTTCATTCACAAGAAACGACTAAGCTCGTGCAATTAGTACCCCTTAATAAGCCTTCATTGGCTTATTAAGGGGTACTTATTATGCGGGCATGTGCAAATGACATCATGAGTTGCATTGTAATCGCGTGCGATATGACGCGCTTTAAAACTCTTAACTTTTAACGGTCCTAAGGATGCACATGTTTGTCTCATTCTTGTAAAAGAAACAGAAAAATGGTTTACTTTTTCGAGTTAGATCGAATTATTTTTTGTTTCGTTGCTATTCACATTATAAAATGTAAGTCGATCTTACACTGAAACAAACGATTATCCTCTCTATCATTTACGCGCAATGTTTCAATGGTCTTTACGAGTCTTATTTTTGTAATTGGAAATTGAATAATAACTTCTAGAGCGAAATCCGTACATCACGTTTCGTTTTCTAAGTTTACCTAACACACAGGCTATTAACTATCCAATTTATCCGTTATTTGAGACAAATTTCTCAGATTTCTTGGTATAACAATCCTGAGGATAGTACAATTCGTGAATTGATAAATTAGGTCGTCTCTCAAGAGATTCACTCGGACCGTGAGCTCAGTTGATAATTATTATTGGTACACGAAAAGGTTTTACCACTGAGGGCATCCAAACAATAATATCTGTCAATGAGAGGGTCTTTGGTCAGAGGGAACATTTTCATTCATACTGAGAATTTTCTGGATCATCATTCGAGAAAATTATGGAATTTAGAATGGAAAAAAACAGATTCAAAGAGTTTTATCAATTTCTATCAGACATTGCGATGGTTGCAATGAGGGGTTCCTTGCATAGACCAATCTAGGACTTTGAAATTTATACGCACTCAGAAGGCGACAAATTAAGAATAAATAGGATAAAGGCGATATGAGGACTGTGACAAAGCAACAACAGACTCGTTTTACAACAAAGTTTATTTTCTGATATTGCTAGATTAAATTAAAATTGTTTAACCTCAATGGCTTTCTCTTGTGTGAACTTTTTTTCTTCATAGAATTGACAAATGCCTTCTGGTTTAACAAGAAATCAGTGAGCTAGTGGTCACTGAGGATATCATCGCTTTCTGAAACAAATTTCTCTCTCCCAATGACTATTTTATATGAAAATGTATAAGAGCATAACAAATGTATCATCGAAAAAAAATAATCGAAAGTATATCTAAAAGGGTTAATTGTATAAGATAGAAAAAAGATAAAAAATCAAACACATACAAGACAAATGAACGACCAATTGACAATTTATATTATTCACTTTAAGATACAATTTTTATTTGTAATCGAAATGCACAAGAAAAAAAGACTACAGAAACGATAAAAGAATCTTACATGGACAAGGTATGTTGGTACCTCTTTGTCAAGAATAGAAGGTTAAGTATTCGATAGGAATTAAACAACAATTTGATCTCCAAAATGAAAAAAAGAAAACAACAAAACTTTTATTCGATGAATTGTCAGAGTTTTTGTCAATGAAACAATTGGGTGGAAATGAAGGGAATTACAACGTCTTCGTGTTGGATGAATCTAAGAATAATTGAAGCCAAAGACAATATAAGGACACAGAACATAAGTTTAAAATGGTTGACCCGTAATAGTTCCGCAACATTTCGAAACGCATGGTCTTTCACAATGTTAACGAGGTTTCCTAATGAAATCATTAGGACACCTCGATTAACACTGTTAAAGTTCATGAGTTCTGAAACTGTGCGGAAACCATTATGGATTCACTATAATCGAGTGATATACCCTGTATATGGCTCTATTATGCGAGCTTTAATCTGAGACACCTGTGTTTTTGCTACCGAAACAATCCTTAAGCACATTTCTCAATAAAAATATGCTCTACAGTAATGCATATGTCAGTGTTCAGACGATGTACCTCAAACTCCTTAAAAAAATAAACATGTACAATGGGACAAAATAACATCAGGGTCGAGACCTATCAACAGAAAATGAGGTATATGGATAAACATAGAAGATCTTGAAAGTCTCATATAAAATGCACGTTTTAGCAGGAATTTACATTTGGATAACTTCTCCAAAATGTGAATTTAATGGGATGGAATGCATGACCTTCGCGGGTAAGGTTTAGTAACAAACAGTCGATATTGTTCGATCGACCACGTCTATTAAGCCACCAATTTTATTAAGCGACCACCAGAAAAAGTCCAATCCTCATAAGCAAAATCTCGGAATAAGAAGACATTATTAACGAATAGTTGGATATTGTTGAATCTTATGTTGTTGGAACCCATTAGAATCGTCTCAATAAGCCGATTCTAATGGGTTCGAACATCATGGGATTCAATACGACTTGATCGACAATCTAAAAATGCTATCAAAATGAACTGTCACATTTATCATGGCATTTCGTACTAAGCGACCATTCCCATAAACGACCGCTTTTTGGTGGTCCCTTAAGTGGTCGCTTAACACAAGTTTTACTGTACATGTAATTTGGGGAATACAGAAATCGTTACTAGTATTGAAATCAAATTTTCTGTATGACGTAACATGATTGCTCTTAGAATTGAAATCATACAGATTCTACAGTTAATCACATCGTTAAATTGACATTCACCTCAATCAAAACTATTCTAAATCGCTCACTCAGCGCTCCGTTCATTCATTCCAAACACCCAATCAAACCATTAAAAAACGCTCATACCTATTGAAAAATATAGAATCAACAACGTCATTCAAAACAAATTTGGACATAGAAAAATCGCGATTGCACTAACACAATTCAAATTATAAGCGTCTAATAGGTTCTTGAAATAATAGGAAGCTATATAAAGAAATTGTATGCATATTTTATTAAAGGGATGTAATCAATATCGCTAATTTTGTTTATCCTAAACAAAATTTTGCGATTGAGGATTATCTCCCATTAAATTCACTCAAAACCCGCTCCTCGCACTCATTCAATTTCAGTCCTTAATCATTCCAAAATCATTCACCTTGTCAATTTCACGATGTTGTTAACTGTATTTAATGTAATTAAAGAACAAATAAAAGCAAAAGATTTTTAAAAGTGCAACTCATATTATTTCTTCCAAAATTAACACCTACACAAAACTGCTTAAACCATTCCTTTAAAAAGTGAAACCAACTTCTTACAGTCAATAACGTCTCAAAATTGACAAGGTTGTTGATTTTTGAATGATTCGGGAATGAAATTGAATGAGTGCGATGGGTGAGTTTTGAGTGAAATTAAGGGGAGGTAATCCAAAATCGCTAATTGTTCAGGATTAACAACACGATATTGCACATATTGTTGGGATGTGTTGATATTCTCAGAAAAAAGGCCGTATTTCTTGATTAAGAAATTGTTCCTTTAACCATTGATGGATTTCCACTAAACATTGGCATACTGTTCATTGTCATATAGTGTATGACCATGTGAATATTATCATCATATAGCCATAAATTATACATATTGACCTGATTTGGTGAACTAAGTTATGTCATGGAAAAACTGGTCTTGCAGTAAAATCTCTCACAACGCAATTTCTACATTTGTTGATGAAAGAAAACAACTGCCCATTTAAAGATTGATTGGTTGATACTTTTAAGGGTTATTCTACATCATATGAGCAGGAGCATATTTCTATAATGCATTCAATTGTTGCAGTGTCACAGTAAAGGGGACTTTCATTTTAGCGACAAACCCTTTGCAGGCGCGTAGCTAGCCTATACAGAATGTGGATTCAAATTAATCTAGGGGGTTCAGGAGGCATGCCCCCCCCCCCTCCCCTTGAAAATTTTCAAATAAATGGTGCAATTTGGTGCGTTTTGGGGCCTCCGGGGAGCTTTCTTTACCAAAGAAAATGCATTTACTTTAGCATCAAATTGAAGATGAATAGCTTTCCTTTCGTTTATTTCAACCTCATGTAGTTTTACTTGCGGCCTTTACTAGCCTATTTTGGCTATATAATTTATTTAGTATTAAGTGTGGTAATTATCATATTGGGCGAGCGCGGCTGAAATTCAAAATAATGTGGATTCAGCTGCGTACTCGCGTAAAGGCAGCTACGCGCCTGCTTTGGCGGAGTATTTTATGTCAACACAAGTCAATTACTAGAGCGGTAAAAGCTAAATTTCTTTAATGATTTTTTTAGTGAATTATCGAAAAAAAATACAGTAGATATTCAGTCAATAAACTCACCGCTTATCCAGTAAAAAAAACTTTAAAGCCCGCTTTATAACATCCTGTCTTGCGTTTGCCAAGCGGAGTGCAATAAGTGATGTCACCATGAACAATCAAGTGCAAAATGGCGCGATTTAAGAAAACTTGTTCTAAAACTTTCACATTTTGTCTCATTTTCGCATAAATGAAATAGAATAATCGTTTGTTTTTGGAGTAATATCGATTGATATTTCATTTCGTGAATAGCAAAAGCTATATTTGCACTCGTGGCTCCACCACTCGTGAAAATATAGCTTTAGTTATTGACTTAATGAAATATAAATCGATCTTACGCAACAAACAATTGTCCTTTTTGTGTCTATTCAGTAGATTACCGCAATAAAAAAGAAGAAAAAAGAAAAAGATTCTTAAGACGAGGACATTATCATTTAGTGTTACAAAGATATTTGATACAATCCTATATTCTGACAATCGTAAATCTACAATGTAGGTTTTTATTATTCATATGTAACCCGTCACGCGAAAAGGGACCATCTGGGAACACTGTAAATAGATATTTGAAAAAGAAATTGGGTCCAGCATGGGTAAACGGGAGGTCGGAATTCAAAAATTCTTTCACAGGAAGGTATAGATCGATCATTCTAGATTCAGAAAATATGCAAAGCGCGAAAAGTTTCGACCCTAGTCAGTCTGCGCAATCCGCGCAGTCTGACTGGGGTCGACTCTTTACGCACGACCCGGATGATCCTTTTCGCCTGACGGGTCACAAATATAGAGTCTGAAAATGACAACTTTATCCATGTAGAGTTTGACAAATTAATCCATTGTATACGTATTAATATGACGTCAAATATGTTGACAGCCCAGACGGCTTCATTCATATGATATGATTGGAGAAGTTCAGCAGTGAGTGGGTACAGATAGTAACATCGTGAAATTGACAATCTTTCCGATCAAATTCATTCTAAATCGCGCGCTACGCGCTCCATTTACTCATTCCAAACACTCCAAGATCAACAACTACCTTCAAATTGAATAAAGCAAGACAAATCAGGATTTTTCTGACATTATTGGAATTTTTAGCGTCTAATTGATTCTTGAAAAAATGGAAGCTATTCATAGAATTTTTAGGCATTTTCTATTAAATGGAGGTAAAAGAGATTTTAAGCATCTGATTGGTTTTTGAAGAAATAGGAAGCCATTTATAGAACTATTATTCATATTTAATTAAGGGGAGGTAAAACATATCGCTAATTTTGTTCATCATGAACAAAATAAGCAATATGGGATTACCTGCCTTCAATCACACTCAAAACTCGCTCCTCTCACTCTTCAACACCATTCCGAAATCAATTCCAAAATCGTTCACCTTGTCAATTTCACAATGTTATAAACTTATACTTTAATTCATTAAGTGCATTTTAACTGAATTAGAATTTAAACATTTTTTCATTATATTAGGGTACATCGAATTTTCGTGTTTGGTGTAACCGAGGACTAAAAATTGGTTCAGATACAGTTAATAACATCGTAAAATTGACAAGGTGAATGATTATTAAATGATTTAGGAATGAAATTGAATGAGTGTGTGGGGTGACTTTTGAATCTATTTAATGGGAGGTAATTCAGTATTGCAAAATTTGTTCAGGATGAACAAAATTTGCAATATTGATTACCTTCCTTTCATAAAATATGCATACCAGTTCTATAGAAAGCTTTCTATTTCTTCGAGAACCTTTCAGACGATTACCATTTCAATTAAATAAGTAAAATCCCGATTTTTCCCCAGCTATTTTTACTTTGAACGAAATTGTTGTTATATGTTTTTTAGTGAGTTTGGAGCGTTTCTGAATGTTTGAGTTGGTGTCTGGAATGAATGAAAGGAGCGCTGAGTGATTGATTTAGAATGGTTTTGATTGAGTTAAATGTCAATTTCACGATGTAATTAACTATAAACCTTTCATATAGGTGCCGGGTAATTGAGAAATTTTAGCATCCCTTTCAAACAATTTTCTATTTTGATTACAATACCGTTAAACCGTGCTTGATAACATAAAATGTTTTCTTTATTATCTTTTTGAAATTATGATAAATACAAGGCCTATAAGTTCTAAGGTTTGAACTCATTTTTAAGATTATTCATTGAAAGTTTGCTCGTTCGCCACGTCAATAGTACTGACTAATGGCAAAGTCACTGTAGAAGCACATTTTGTATGTCTGCTCAATAAATGTATGTTTCTTCAGCGAACCTAAGCTTTATATACTTTAGTTAGAGCTATAGTAAATAGTAAACAACCAATGCCCCCCCCCCCCCCCCCCTCTACGTCATTTCGTCTATCTATCCGGTCATTTGTTCGTCTATTATTTATAAAAAATCTCATTCTCTCGAACTACAGTAATTTCTTAAAACTTTATTTTTTTTCTATGACCCTTTCTCCATCTTTGTCCATCTTTTGCGCCTTACATTCAACGTTTACATCTACAAAGGTCGTATTTTCCCCTGCACTCTTCATTTTAAAAAGACTATTGACACAATACGTAAACATACGAGTCATGCCGATTTCACGATCTCTTTTTAGGCGCGGTCTACCTTAACTCCATTTAAAAACTTTTTTTCCCTTGTCTCGTTTTGAAATAGATGTGATGGTGGTACTGGTAAGAGAAATACCAGGAATCCATTATTAGGTGCTCCAGCCGCCGCGATATAACTAAAAAAAATGTTGAAAGCGGTGTTAAACTCCATTCAATAAATAAATCGTTTTGAAATAGCAAGAATTGGACGAAATATGTGCCATATAGCAAAGAAAAAGAGGATATTAACAATGTCAATAATAGAATTTATACATGTAAAAGTATACATCTGTGCCCGAGTATTTGGCATTGAAACCATATAATGGAAATGAGGGGTCTTACGTCTTATTCGTATTGGATGAATCGAAGATTAATGAACGAAATGTCCGTATATGGAAACAGACCAGCGTATATAACAGGGCATACTTATACATGTACGTGTCGTCAGAAAATACGAGCATCTTTTAATCATTTACATACCAGAAAAATATAAGAAAAAATAAAATAAAAATTTAATGACTAAATGGAAAAATGAGTACATGTACGGTTAACAAAATCGTGAAATTGACTAGATGAATGATTTTGGAATGAATGATTGTGATTAGCGAGTTTTGAGTGAATTTAATGGGTGGTAATTCAATTTCGCAAATTTTATTCAGGATGAACAAAATTAGCGATATTAATTTCTTCCCTTAAAAAATTGCATATTCATTCTACAGATAGCTTTCTATTTCTTCAAGATATAATCAGACGCTTACAGTTTCAATTAATTCAGTGAAACTCTATTTTTTTTCCAGCTATTTCTATTTTGAACGAAGTTGTCGTTATATGTTTTTCAGTGAGTTTGGATGGTTTGAGTGAGTGTTTGGAATAAATGAATGGAGCACTGAGTGAGGGATTTAGAATGGTTTTGATTGAGATGAATGTCAATTTCACGATGCTTTTAATTGTAGGTTCTTTTTCCCATTCAGACATTGTTGTACAGATTACAATGAATGCATGAAAAAGTACCGAGAAAAAAATCGATCAAACTCTGTAAGAAAAAGAAGAAGCCAATATAGAAATATGACTGACGTGAATTAGACCTTTCATGTGCCGCAGATTGACTTTTCATTTTATAATACAACACGGTCAAATAATTCTTCACGAGGTACTGAAATCATACTTTTTTACGTTCAAAGCCTAGAATATACATTCTTGTTTGAATAAGGGTCCGAATTTATCAAACTTTTCTCATTCTAAATTCTAAATTTCCTCAAATTCCAATTTGAGATTAAAACCGTAAATCTATTTTAATACTCATTTTAAGATATTGACATGAAAGATAATATTAATAAGTTGTTATAAGAAAAGTTTTTTAACCTCGGGCCCAGATGTATATTTAATTTTGAGCAAATAAGCCCCAAAATATTGATTTATTTTATATGTGAAATTTCGATAATAAGGTTTTGCCTTAAATTCCGCTTCATCTCCAGAGGAACATGTGACGTCATCAAATTCATTTCAACGACACAATGGCTGACGATATGTACGGTTTGACCTCGAGTAACCTAGGTTTATTTGCATGTATGTCGTAAATCTGCAGCATTTCAAACTTTTTCCATATAAAATTCGAGGATTTGGTGCAAGACTCAGTCTTGCGTTGAATTCTCGAATTCTTGACCTTAGGAGTTCTATAATATAGTTTTATATGAATTGTCCCCACCTGATACATGTAATAGCATAGCCATTTTTCCATGGACATCTTGACAAATTAATCTATTGCATGTATACGAGTATTACAGAGAAAAGTTAGGTCAGCCAAGAATGCTTCTTTCATACGAGGCCAAATGAGAGATGTTTGGCCATAATTGACACATATCTTAATTTCGTTACGTCTAAAAGCGAGTTTTGTCATTATTATTAATGTATATATGACCCATCAACTGGAAGTATTTTGTGCCGCTATGGGTCACGTAAATTGGTGTCATGTTCTTCACGTAATATTCTATAAATAGAAACCACAATCATGGTAGAGCGAGAAGTAAAGGTCATGTTCTGAACATTGGATTAGGGGATTTCACTAGGACGAAACTGATTTCCTCATTTATTTTCTGCATATATACTCATTTCCAAAAGATAGTGTGCACTGTAAAAATTCAAATATCTCGAAACTTACTCAATGTACAGTTACAAAATTTTGCATGACAAACCTCGACACTATGAACCATCGATTCTCTAAGATATAATGCATACAGAACTCATTGCCTTTAGGCTAGTAAAGGATAGTTGATTTTGAGTGATTTGCTTTTCTATCCTACAGTTGATGAATAACTACTTTGCAATCGCATTCATTTCAATTCTTGTGCCCTACCTTGTAATAAATTCACGTTTGAAGGACAATTGAACACTATAAAACAACGTAGGTTGATGTACAAATTTCGTGTGTGGGCGAAAATTATTCCTGTGCAAAGAAAACACTCCATAAAATTAAAATAGCACTCGCAATCCAATGGAAATTGTATGTATCCGCTTAAGCTTCCTCTGCTACGTATCATCTAATTTTGTGTAACGTTATTGCGCTGTTGTATCTGACGTTATTGACCAATCAACGTAGCGATTACTAACGTATGCACAGGTGTGACGTCTGTACGTAAACTCAAACTTCTGTTTGGAAATGAGAGCGAGTCCCTAGTCAACCTAGGAGATACCAAATAAGTAAATTTCTGTTTACCAGAAATTTCTAGGAGGGCCTATCTCATCAAGATATGCGCTGAACAAGTGCCGACACCTTTTTTCCCTTTTTCGAAATCGGTTTCATGCCCCGTTTGTAAAGGGTCATATCTAAATCATGCAACATATTTTAAAGTAACAGTTCCTGAAACATTGCTAAAAATAAGGAAAACCAAAAAGTGAAAGTGCACACTTTCTTTTGGAACTAAGTATAGAATGATCATTATACCTTGCTACAAATTGGTTTGGAATGCAAAATGTTAATGACCTCGGCTTCTGGAGCCAATGTACGTTACAAATGCACGAGAAGGGTTAAAGACGGTATGTGTGTCAACATTGTCATGAGTTTCAATAGTACATAATAAGACAATTTATGTAATGAGTTCCTATTTATAGCTCAACAGACACCACATTACCACCTTTTATACTATTTCAAGACGATTTGCTTTGAGGTTGTCTGAAATGTATGAAATAAAGTAATGGGACATGAGACATAATAATTATATACATTAAAACATAAGCAAAGAGGCATATAAGCAAATCATAAAAACAAACGACACATGCAGAAATCAATTTTCAAAGCAGAATAATAAAAGTATTTGTGTATAAGTCGAAAGCAATGTGTGTTCATAAATTAGCCTAAAATGTGTTTAGGGGATATTTGAAAAATGGTCAAACTGACTTTTTTGTCCTCGTATCTAAAACTTAGAAATAGGACAAAGAAATATTTGGTTCATGTAGCAAGCTTAGGAGAAAAGAGGTCCCAGAGATGTGTCTTCCCTACAAGTATAGATTATTCGTATTTGATTCTGATAGATTAAATATATGACAGTTGTCACTCGTTCTTTGTAACAGTTGCCAAGGTCTTTGGCAGCAAATGTAATGTATAGAAATTATAGAAATATAATATACGGTTAGTTACATCTTGAAATCGACAATCATCCTGATCAGAAACATTCAGATACACTCACTCAGCGCCACAATCATTCATTCAAAACACTCACTCAAACAATTCAAAATGCCCCAAAATGACTAAAACTTATAGGATCAACAACTGCATTCAAAACAATTATGGCTAGAAAAAATTCGCAATTTCAATGAATTAATTAAAATTGTATCGTCTGATTGGGTCCTGAAGAAACAAGAAGCTATTTATAGAACATATATGCATATTTTATTAAAAGGAGGTAACAAATATCGATAATCTTGTTCAGCCAGAACAAAATTAGCGATATTGTATTAGCTTCCTTTAAATTCACTCAAACCTCACTCCACACACTTATTCAGTCTCATTCCAAAATCAATCAAAAATAATTCATCTGGTCAATTTCAGGATGTTTTTAACATTAACAGTTGAAAAGGTCTTTGGCAGCAAAATGTAATGTATAGAAATTATAGAAATATAATATATGAGTATGTGTGTGACATTTCCAACAATTTCACATCTACGCAAAGCCTCTGGTCAGCCTGTGTAGCCGCACAGTCTGACCAGAGTCTTCGCCATGCGGTGTGTAGATACATAAGGCGTGATGCCCTCATCAGACAATCAACGAATATTCCAATTGCATTGCTTAGTCTGAGCAAAATGTGCCCATCACACACACAAGGAATTGTTGGAAGTGTCACACTCAGGCTCATATAATATATGCGTCATAAGTAGTACAGTTGTAAACATTATAAAATTGTCAATCATCTTAATCTTAAACATTTTAAATCGCTCATTCAATGCTCCATTCATTCAAAGACGCACTCAAACAATTAAAAAAAAATCAAAACTTTCAATGTTGCTTCGAAACAGCTCAAGACGATTGACATTTCATTCAAATCAATTCAAGTTTTCCTTGATTTTTTTTATGTTGTGGAGTTTAAAGTGTCTAACTGGTCCGTAAAAACGCCAAAAACGAAAAAGGGCGTAGTTTTTTTTTTAAAAAAGGAGGTAAAAATATCGAACATTAGTGATATAAGATCACCTCCCATTAATTTCATTCAAAACTCGCTCCTCTCGCTCAGTCCATTACATTCGAAAATTATTCCCAAACCAATCACATTGTCAATTTCTTGATTTTGTTAAATCAACGGCTCTAGTACATTTTTGACCGAATTTAATTTCCTTATTTCATATTTTTTCATCTGTGTCGTAATGCGATATACAGTTATAGTTGTATTAAGCTACCGCAAACGGGACCACCAAAATGCGATTGTTAAAGAAAGTGGTCGCTTAACACATGTTTTGTTCACATAATTTTTATTGATTATGCATGCTATTTCAAAACTCTCAATTATCATAATTCGTTAAAACTTAATAGAACCGTCTCATATTGACGATTCTAATAAGTTTTAACAACATTGGTGTTTTAAAAAGGTCGCTTAATAAAAATTGTCGCTTAATAGACGTGGTCGCTTGAGCAAGATTGACTGTATTTGCAACTGAACACATGGCGTCAAGTTGAATCAAAGTATTCGACTAAGAGGAAGTACAATTAATTGCGTCGTAAAATTGACATTTAACTCAATCAAAACCATTCTAAATCAGTCACTCAGCGCTCCATTCATTCATTCCAGACACTCACTCAAACCATTCAAAAACGCTCCAAACTCACTGAAAAAACACATAAAAATAATTTTCAAATAAAAATAGCTGGGGAAAAAATCGGGATTTCACTTATTTTATTGAAATTGTAATTGTTTGATGGGTTCTTGAAGAAATAGGGGGCTTTCTATAAAACTTGTATGCATATTTTATTAAAGGGAGGTAATCAGTATTGCAAATTTTGTTCATCCTGAACAAAATTTGCAACACTGGATTACCTCCCATTAAATTTACTCAAAACTCGCTCCACACACTCATTCAATTTTATTCCTAAATCATTCCAAAATCATTCATCTTGTCAATTTCTCGATGTTGTTAACTGTATGGGTGTCCTAAAACTCGCACATTTCCATGTATCACAACAAATTCTTACTGCACGTACCAAATTAAACGCATCGATCAAGGCAAGAAGCTATTAGAATTAATTGAGACGACTAATTGATTTTTGACAGGATAATTGCGTAAACAATGCGGCCTTTTTCATCTTAACAATCAAGCATATACGCCGATGTTATTTATATATTCAACCCGCTTCTTTAAGAAGTTCAAGTTGACTGAAATGGGTTTTTCTGTTAAACTTCGCAAAAAGCTTACCGTCCTAAATTAGGATCAAATTAGTCATCAAAGATGTTTTATTATCTTCCTTTAAAAGACTTACGCGCTTTTCTGTTTGCCTGTTTGCCAGAAAAAACAAACAAACAAAAACGCGAAAAACGCGGCATAAAGAATTTCATTTTAATGTTATTCGTTTTGCTCAAATTCGAAATATTTTTAAAGATTTCCAAGCATTTTTGAGTAAATTGAGTGAGTGTTTGGGATGAATAAATGGAGCGCCAAGATAATATTTGGAAGTAACAGTTTGGAAGTATTTACAGTAAGCAACATCGTGAAATTGACAAGGTGAATGATTTTGGAATTATTTATGAATGAAATTGAATGAGTGTGTGGAGCGAGTTTTTAGTGATTTTAATGGGAGGTAATCCTATATCGCAAATTTGCGATATAGGATTACCTCCCTTTAATAAAAAATGCATACAAATTCTATACATAGCTTCCAATTTCTTCAAGAACCTATTAGGCGCTAAAAATTTGAATCATGTCAGTGAAATCGCGATTTTTCTCTGTCAAAATTTATTTGAATTACATTGTTGATTCTATATTTTTCAATGGGTTTGAACGTTTTTAAATGGTTTGAGTGAGTGTTTCGAATGAATTATTGGAGCGATAAGTGAGCGATTAAGAATGGTTTTGATTGAGGTAAATGTCAATTTCACGATGTAACTAACTGTAACTGTAGGGAATATGGCGCATTTCGTTTAATCATTCCTGATTGGCTTATCTAACTCGATTAATTTCTTTCCGAAAAATCATTCGTCAATTTCTCGATATTCAATTACTGAACATATTGCATAAATGAAAAATAAAACTAGGAAGAAATGACTATTCCATAGTCATAAAATGTGAAAACAGTTTCGGTTCTAATGTCACGTACATGATCAAATTACATGTGCTTTGAATATCCAAATATCAAAACAGGTGTCAATTCGATTGAAAATTGTCCATTTAATAGCCAGAAATGTTACATCGTAATTTGAAATGTCCCTCGGTGAAATTTATATAAAAACTAGATATTAAGCGGCATTGGTGAAAATTGATATCTCTTCCAAGTTTTACACATCAAAATGGCTCAACAATAGGGCAAAGGTACATGTAACCGATTACTGATATCACGCAGTGATATTTTAAGGACGATTTCGGGAGTTCGTTCTTTGCGCATCGAAATCTTCAAAAAGGAGTATGCGCTCCAAATTTGCACTTATCTCGGACGTAACGAAAACACTACAAAACCCCTCTAAATTTCTATATTTCGCGGAAAAATGATTTCATGAAGACGATTAATTCATCCTATTCCTAAAACTTGATAATATTAATTATCGAAGCTTAATATTTTTTTAGAAATAAAGGTATGACGTCAGCGTTGTTTTTGTAAGTATTTATGACGTTAACGTTCCCGCGCATAATCAGGCATCAAACAACGTTATCAGTCGTATATTCGATAGCTAAATGTAACCGTCACATTTCATTCTGACAGGGTTAATTTTTGAAAGGTTGACCTTGATAAACGATCCTGTCGTTGTCAAATGATCTTGTCAGATTTTTAATTTTCAATGTTTGGATTATTTTTTAACAAACCTGGGTGTATTAAAAATTTTATTGGGGGATGGGGGTGTGAGCGTGATAGATGACCTTCCTCTCATCATATGACTTCGATCAGGGAATTTGATGATGCTTATTGACAAGATCAATTATTACTCCATATTTGAGTATTCTATTTTCAACAGGCTTGAAGATTTTTGAAAACACTAGATTTTTGCGTGATTTATTTAACGTTGGTCTTGACATATGACCCTGACCTTTTCATATGATTTGACCTTGGGATTCGTTGACGCAAAACAAAGTGATACCCTAATTGTCGAGGAATTCAACTCCGTAACCGATTAATTTATGAAGACTTGAATATCGTTGGTTTCGTACATTAAATTGGTACGAGAAAAAGAATCTGGAGTGATGTTTTCCTTAGCGTCAAAACTGGGTGACCTAGAATTTTGCATCTTTTCTCAAAAATTAGCACGGTGACCATGCCTTTTTTATATCAATATCACACGAACATATAATTATCTACAAAATATAGAAAAAATAAAATTTTCTATCTCAGAGTTTTTGAGAAATTTGATCAAAAGTTATAAATTTTGAAAATATTCTTGTTCATTTTCAATATACTAGTTTTTACGCATTGGGAAAAAATACGTAAAAAATCATTATTTTTCCTTTCAATCGATTAATGTGTATTACATTCAGTGCAAATAACTTCCTATCTATGAAATTAAATAAAATTGATATTAGTTGTTAGATTAGATTTGATTGTGTTACGGTTTTATGTAATTACCAAGAAATGAAAATCGGACAAAAATTTACTCGATACCTATGAGGTTCTATGACGTTTTACGAAAAATTTTATTCGGTGACACCATTTTCTCTTTCCTTTTTGCAATCGGCATACTTTAATCAACAAAATATGAAAAATAAAAAAAATCTATCTCAGAAAATTAATTCTAGCAATCGTCCTTAAGCGATAATCTAAACGGTATTTGAAAGGATAATACAGTATTGGATTGAAATTGACTGAGTGTTTGGTGCGAGTTTTGAGTATATCAAATGGATGTTATCCAATATCGCTAATTTTGTTCATGATGAACAAAATTAGCAATATTTATTAGCTCCCTTTAACAAATTATGCTTACTTTTCTGATTTTGTGTTTGGTTGACCAATCAGACAATTTAAAAACCACGTAGGCCAATGAAATTGAGGAATAATTTGGTCGAATTGAAAAAGATGTTGATCGTCTTGAAAGATTTCAAAATGTTTTCAATAATTTTAGAGCGTTTTTTATCGACTTGAATAAACTTATGGAGGGAATGAATGGAGCTCTGAGTGAATGAATTGGAATGGTTTTGATCGAGGCGAATATCAATTTCACGATTGACTTAATGTATGTAATTATGTTCTTTTACCCTAATCCTGTTGAATATAAATCTTATTTCCAAGCAATTTCCATTTTTTCGGACATCTTAATAAATCTTGTTCAAGTTTTCACTTTAATAACTGATTTCTGTTCATAAGTTGCAATGAAAAAATAGTACGATTGTTAATTGAGAATATTAAGCCGGTAAGGGGCCTTCTAGATAATGCGTAAGGTATAAACCCTGGTCAGACCACCCGAACTGCGCAGTCTAATTATGTCTATTTTTCATTACGTTGATTATCTAAATCTAGATAGATCATTCTGCCATCCTATATATATTTTGTTTGTTTGTTTCTTTGAATTAGGTTTGACCGCCACTTTTAACATTTTTTTCAGTGATATCGCGGTGGCTAGAGCACCTAGCAATGGATTCCTGCTATTTCTTAACTTACCATAGTACTTACCATCACATCTTTTCCTAGCTTCTTTCCTACATAGGTTGAGAACATATATTCGGAAAGGATGAGTGCCGTCGTCGGGGTTCGAACTCGGGACCTCTAGATTGACAGTCCGACGCGCTACCGACATCGCAATGACGGCGGTCTTTATTTATTTATTTTTTTTTTTGAAATGCGACCTCCGGTTTACTTCGACTAGTATCAATCTCCTTTTTAAACTGCAGTAAAACTTGTATTAAGCGACCACTACATGGACAACCAAAAAGCGGTCGTATAAGAAAATGGCCGCTTAATACAAGTTTTGATAACAAATAGGAAACATTCTTTTTGATTGAATATGCATATAATTGAGAGATTCCCAAAATCCCATGTTGTTATAACTCAAAAGAATCGTCTCATTGAGACGATTCTGGTGAGTTTTAACAACATAGGATTCATTTTCAATGATTTGCAGAACAACAATACGGGGATTTTTAAAGCGGTCGCTTGATAAAAATGGTCGCTTAATAGACGTGGTCGCTCGAGCAAAATTGACTGTATTGATTTTATCGGAGTTCCCAACTCAGTTTAGCGACTATGTCTGAGCCAACCTTTTCTCCGCCTGCCATAAATCAAATTAGCCTGTTATAAGGTCCCACATTGTCAAGTTACTACTGGGCTTATCAGAGCAATAAATATCTTCCATTCCCTGCTCAACACCAGGTGCGTGACAAAGAAATGATTTCAAGGTAATTGAGATTTTTAGGTCTTCAACACAGACAAACACTTCCGAACTAATTGAATATTCAATTCTACTTTCATTTTTTTTTTAAAAATCTAGCTATAAAGTGTGCACATTATGAGTGCCAAAAAAGTGTAAGTGTAAGAATAGCTAGAAAATCACACTGTTGTCAAATAAAGATGCGATATTATTATCAAAATGAAAAGTGCTCTCGTGCTCTTGTGAATCTTTAATAATCAATATATGTGACCGTAACAGTGAAAAGTATGTTATAGAAAATCTCAATTTTGTCAAACTCAAGGCAACATAATTAAAAAGATATATATATATATATATATATATATATTCTCGTCTCGAGGTAGTTCTTATGGTCATCAACATGGTGCCCAAGTTTTGTTTTTATTGGTCAAACTTTGTACCTATTACAGTGAACCATCCACCCAGTAGTTTCCGAGGAGAAGATTTTTAAAGAAAAAGTTTACGACCGGACATGGTCTCCGTGTGCCGAAGTATCATCGAAATTGAATTCATGTACGTAATTATGTACTTTGCATAAAGTTCAGACTTGAAAAAGATATAAATAAAATAGAACACTAGAGGCACTTGAGCGCCTGATTCGCTCCACAGGCCTGAATATCCTGATAATCATTATTAGAGGATATTTAGACTAGAAAGCCATGAATGGCTTGAGTCGCTCCACAGGCTTGAAATTCTTGGAATAGCAAATATAAGTTTTGACTTGATTTTTTGATATTTTGGGTTCTACTGATGTTGAAAATGATTTTCAAAATTTCCACTATATAACATAAAGAGAAATGACCTCTGACGATAAAAGACATTTTTTCATCCAATCACAACAATATTTAGCTGCATGGTAATGGTCACCCAAGGATCATACCAATAATGTTTGATTGATATCCATCAGTAACATAATGAGAAAATGAATTTCAAAATTTCCACTACATGACATATAGAGAAATGAACTCCGCCAATAACATCAATATTTTTTATCCGATCACAATTATTTTTGGTTCACTGATGAAGGGTCACTCAAAGATCGTTGAAATTTGGTTGATATCCATCAATTACATTCTGAGAAAATGATTTTCAAATTTTCCACTAAATAAAATATAGAGAAATGACCTCCGCCCATTAAAATACATATTTTTCATCCGATCACAATAATTATTGGTACACTGATGAAGGGTCAGTTAAGGATCATTCCAGTGAAATTTGGTTGCTATCCATCAATAACATTCTGAGAAAATGATTTTCAAAGTTTCCATTTAATGACATATAGAGAAATGACCTCCGCCCATTAAAATACATATTTTTCATCCGATCACAATAATTTTTGGTAGACTGATAAAGGGTCACTCAATGATCATTCTTGTGAAATTTGGTTGATAGCCATTAGATTTTGAGAAAATGATTTTCAAAGTTTCCACTTTATGAAATATTGAGAAATGACCTCTGCCCATAAAATACATATTTTTCATCCAATCACAATTATTTTTTGGTAGACTGATAAAGGGTCACTCAAGGATCATTCCAGTGAAATTTGATTGATATCTATCAATGAGAATCTGAAGAAAAACCTCATTTTTTACCACATTTGGAAATTAGCCACGCCATTTAAATCAATGTTTTTCATTGGATCAAAACTTTCTTGAACAACTTTGAAAGAGGGTCATCCAAGGATCAGTCCTGTGAAGTTTGGTTGAAATTCATCCAATAGTTTCTGAGGAGAAGATTTTTAAAGAAAAAGTTTACAACCGGACGCAAGAACAGGCGGACTGACGGACAGACGCACGACGGACACAACGCCATGACAATAGCCCCAGTGGCCTTCGGCCAGTCGGCTAACAAGAATTGATGTGAATGAATGAGTGAATGCTTATTTCAAGTAAATAAAGTTTTTTAATTGTGCGGAAGCACAATTAGAGTGGTTCTGCCCGGGTTGTATCTAATGAAAATTTGCAAAATAACCTTTTTTCCAACTCATATCAATTTTGTAAACAGTTTGTGTCTAAAATTGCTGGCATAAATTGAGCTTCTTATTTTCTCTGGTTTTTAAATCGGAGATTTATACCGGTTTCCAGAAATCCAGTCTGTTTGACCCACTACATTTTTACCTTTATCTTCTGAGCAATGTGTTCAAACCAAATAATGTGTTTTCAAACACCGAAGAAACGGCCTTTTCAGTCACAATCTACAAACTTTGTTTTTATCTTATTTACTTTTCGACAAATAGAGAAGATGCTAATACAAAATTTGATGTAATTTTCGCTTTTAGTAATTACCAGTTAGTATTTTCAGTGTTTATAACAAGATTTTCGGTTGAGTAAAGGAATTGAAACGTACAATAGGTTAACTGTAAAATAAATTTGTAGCACTTACAATATTACTACTCTGATTTTTTTCTCGAACGGTCATTTACCAGTTGTAGGGCTGACAACCAATCAAATTCTGTTATGATTATCACTCGGTCAAAACCCACGCGTAAATTCACACCACGTGGTAGATTCAATGGACATCGTCTGCTCGAAATGTGTCAATTAAGTTGTTTGTCATTGGTCAATGGTCGTCTGCACTCTGACAGGGAGCGTGGGAAGTCTACTGGTGGAATGAGTACTGTTGACTATGTGTTAACAAATAGAAATAATTTTGTAATTTTGAAATATTTGATTTCAATGAGCACTCTGATCACGCTCCAATCCTATTTACAATAAATTCAAATTTGAGTATGAAGAAAAATTATTCAACCGACAAAAACATACGATTAACTGATATAGGATAGCAGTAAGAGCGATCTATTTTTAGAATAACTCATGAATAATCATAGAGTGCTTCTAGAATTTAACCGATTGGTCAGAAACCAAATATATAAATAGCATAGTTGCCGATTTCACATGTTTCTTGAGGGAAAATGCATTTATAGTATTTGGGAAAACCCAATGCTTGAAAAACAAACATGTTGGTTATCAAAATTGTAAATAGTTTAATGAAAAATGTTTTGTTGCTAAACAGGCTTTTAAACTCTATCGAGAGGAATAATATTAACAGACAAGCTTTTAGCTTGGCGTGTGCTCATTATAACAACGTAAAAAAATCTGCTAAGAAATAATTTAGACTAGCAGAGGGCTATCGAATCAGCAAACTTTCAAAATCGGACCCACGAGGTTGGATGAGCTGGCGATGTCTTCGAAAAGATGAAGTGTTAAGACAAAAAACTCACAAATTGGGCAAATATTTTACCAACTTTTATTGTCCAAATTTGAGCCCTTTTGATTGGCGAACTATTGCACTATCCCAGCCTCTCAATGATGTCCGATTTACAGTGCTGACAGCACTTTGATTAATTAGTGTTTTATTTACAGTGCATTCCATGAAGGGTTTAATAGTTCATTAATTTAGCTTAATAACAGAATATTAACATTAGTTTACTAAAATGCAGTTGTAAAATTGCACTTCGTACCTATGAGGGAAAAGCCACGGAGATGGATTGTGGGATGAATTACCTAATTCCCTCTCTTTGGAATAACCCCTTGTAATTCACCTATTAACCTCTTCACTATTTACAAAGTGTTAGTGCATTGTGTCACCGTCCTCTCTCTGTATAGCTTTATTTTGGTGTATTTGTCTGTGTCTACCTATGATTTATCTTCATGTACATTTCTGAAAACTTTTTACCTCAACTTTTCAAGATGTGGCACGAGATAAATTTTCCAAAGACCTATAATACAGAATGCTTAGCGTGTTTTAAAAGGAGCTTTTTAGCATCAAAAGAATGGAGATATATTCACGTGTATATTCAAACCTTAAACTATGAATGAAGCAAATTCCATTTCTTATATTTGGCAGTTACATGTTGTATTAATTTTGAAAACGTCCTTGATAGAATATTTGTCTAATGAACGTTTCCCACAAGCTTTTGGGATAACTTTAAAAGTGGCATGTATGGTTTGACTATATCTGCAACAATAACTTGGTTTGGATTTTTTGTCTATATATTTATTTTGTTTCAATGCTATATATATATAAACTCCTGAAACAACAATAAGCAGTTCAGTCATTCAGTACCGCACAATTACAGTGCTTACAGCACTTTGATTTTAAGTGTCATGTGCTGAAATATTTCTACAAAGAAAAATCATGATCAATGAATAACATTTTGAAAATTGACCTCTGCCAGTTAAATACATATTTTTCATCCAATCTTAATAATTTTGTGCAGTCTGATAATGGGTCACATAAGGATCCTTCCAGCGAAATTTGGTTAAAATCCAGAATAAAAATTTCAACACTAACAAAATGTTACTGCACAATATACAATATACTTTGTCCGCAAAATTTTGATTGTAGATCTTTCCGCTTTTCATTAAACACTACTAAAAGGATGTTACTTCACAATAACTGTTTGTAATCGAAACAAATTCTAACAAATGATAATAAGAAGTAAAATATTCAATCCAATTTATTTTATTCTGCCCAATGCTTTAGAGAGCAGTCGACTCAGCTATTTCTACCCCACTCTGAACCTCAGTAAGTCAGAACATTTTATACCACATGTCCATTCTTTGCAGTCACCCTTCGTTCAACTAAACTGACCAATTCTCAGGGGGGTATTCTCAGGCTACCTATTTCAATTAATGTTTCCAAACATTTTCAACAAATTTCAACAGATTTCAACAAAGGTTTTGTTCCTTCTTCTTTACACCTATTAAATTTTATAATTCTATATATTCATCATTTAGGTGATACCCAAAGGGCGATCAAATATTCGCTGTATATGTTGAAATGTCCTCTGTCAATAAAATATATGCTGTTCATCTAATCAAAATATTTTTAGCAGACTGATACAAATTTGCAAAAATGGAATCCCTTTGACTTTTGGTTGAATCCATCTATTCAAACTTTGAGAAAAGTTTGTTTTCCCTATATTGGATATTCCGCCATACAATATAATCTGAAGAAATGACCTCTGCCTAAGGAAGACATTTTTTATTTGATCACAATATTTTTTGTAGACTGATAAAGAATCACTTGAGAAACATCCCAGTGAAATTTGATTGATATCCATCATTAAGATTCTAAGAAAATGATTTTCAAAGTTTTCATTATATAATAAATAGAGAAATGACCTTCGCCCATAAAATACATATTTTTTATCAGTTTTTGGTAGACTGATAAAGTGTCACTCAAGGACCATTCCAGTGAAATTTCTTGATATCCATTCATTAAGTTCTGAGAAAAGTCACCTAAAAGCATATATGGAAATTAGATCCGCCCACTACAGCCATGACAATGGCCCGCTGGCCTTTGGCCAATGGAGCTAAAAACATCAACGATAATTGTCAAGTGATTTTAATCTATTTCATCATTGTTTTCAATGCTTATAAAATTTTCAAATTCAGATTTTTTTTCGAAGCTGTTGTTGGAATTATTGAGTTGCCAATCCAGGTTTTGTTCTTGTTGTTGTTCCTATTTGCAGTAGCAGCAGCTGCATACAACATGAGACTCAATATTCTAGAGGTTCGACCTTGTTTATTGACCCTGGCCTTGTTGGTTGACCTTGACCCTGTTTATCATGGGAAAATGTATTGTTTACAGGTTAAATTTTGCAGGCAGACAGACAGGAGGATGGATAGAAAGTGGGTATAAGAAATGTGTTATGAAAGGAAGAATTGATGATTTACCCATTCATTGTTTTCTTGCGATGTTTTCCAAACAAAATGTCAATTTAGGCAGAAATGAATTGATCGAATGATTCATCGATGGTGACACTTCTCGAAAATTTCCATTTTAACCCTTTATCTTTTTATTTATCTAGAATATTCCTGCTTTTAAAAGGACAAGAGGACCATGATAGTCCTAGATTGCTCACCTGCGTCTCTTTGACCCCTGGGACATCACATTAATTAAATAGGCAGATGTCAAAAAGGAGATAATTTCTACAAAAGATCAATACCATGGAATGTTTTCGGCCAAGAGCAAGACATATATGCCTTTTTGCTCTTTGATTCCATGTAAAACTAGATGCATGAAGGTTTTCATATTTTCATCCATCATGCTCAGATGAGCTAAAAGGGATGCGTCGAGGTGGAGCCCAAATATGACCCTGGGGTCTTGATATGAACAAACTTGATAGGCGCCCACTAAATGATGCTACAAACCAAATATGAAAGCTATGTGCCCTCTGGTTTCGGAAAAGAAGATTTTAAAAGATTTTCACTCTTTGATTCTATGTAAAAAGGGTTGCGTCCGGGTGGAGCCCAAATATGATCCTAGGGTCTTGATATGAACAAACTTGATAGGGGCCCACTAAATGATACTACAAACAAAATATGAAAGCTGTGTGCCCTCTGGTTTCGGAAAAGAAGATTTTAAAAGATTTTCACTCTTTGATTCTATGTAAAAAGGGTTGCGCCCGGATGGAGCCCAAATATGATCCTAGGGTCTTGATATGAACAAACTTGGTAGAGGCCCACTAGATGATGCTACATACCAAATATGAAAGCTGTCTAACTCCTGGTTTCAGAGAAAAAGATTTTTGAAGATTTTCATCTTTTTACCCTTTGCGCTAAGAAGAGCTTAAAGGGATGCGCCCAGGCAAAGCCTTAAGATGACCACATGGTCTTAATATGAACAAACTTGGAAGAGGCCCACTAGGTGATGCTACATACCAAATATGAAAGCTGTCTGCCTTCTGGTTTCAGAGAAGAAGATTT
This sequence comes from Fragum whitleyi, assembly GCA_948146395.1. Classification (NCBI taxonomy): domain Eukaryota; kingdom Metazoa; phylum Mollusca; class Bivalvia; order Cardiida; family Cardiidae; genus Fragum; species Fragum whitleyi. Next base: position 29,492,919 of record OX411560.1, read on the forward strand.
TTTAAGATTTTTGCTCTTTGATTCTATGTAAAAAGGGTTGCGCCCGGGCGGAGCCCAAACATGACCCCAGGGTCTTGATATGAACAAATTTGGTAGAGGTCCACCAGATGATGCTACATAACAAATATGAAAGCTGTCTGCTTTCTGGTTTTTCAAAGATTTTCAAGATTTTCATATTTTCACCCTTTCTGTTAAGGGTGAAGGGAAAGATAAGGGTGAATTTCATTTATTTGAACAACTTTGGTAGAGCTTGACCCAAGGAGCATCCCTGGTTTAGGAGGAGAAGATGTTTAAAGAAATTGTGGACGACGCACGACTGACGACGGACATTGTACGATCACAATAGCTCACCTTGAGCACTTCGTGCTAGGGTGAGCTAAAATCATATAAAGATTAGCCTGTACATACATTTAGTCTGATCCTCGTTAATACCATTTGATTTTACTTTTTACACCAGATGAGTCAAAGAATTTTTTGTTTTTTCTCTTCAAAAAAAAAATAAATACTAAATGACAATTGGTGAACCTAGTACTATCAGCACTTTGGCGTTAATGAAATTTCACCAAGTTTCTTATTCAGCATGACAAGGGTTGGTATTATTTTCAGGATCTTAGAAAATATTTTAGTGTTTAGAAAGATATAAAATTTATTTTAAATGCACAAAATTTACCATTTCATAAACTTTCCTAGGTCCATACATATTAAACCACTTGTAAAGAAAAAAATATCTGGTTAACTAATCTAACGGTCCTCTGTTAGCAGCCTACCTTAGTTATAATTAAGATTTATGGCCAGCATCAAGTAACAATTGTTAGAGGTCGACAATTCTGATAAAAGAGATAAAGCACAGAAACTGTTTGAGTAAAATCTACTCGTTTTCAGGACATAGTCGTCTTACTGAACTGGTCCTTGAACACTACTAATTTAAACTTTATAAATGGCCGAGGACTTAGTAAAACAGGTTTTTGATGTTAAGGAAATGATATATTTATCTATCTTACCCGAAAAACAAGAAGAAAAACATTTTCTTTACTTCTTTAATGCAAATTGAGGCAAATGTGTAAATCGTAGTAGAAGTTTTTGATAATTTCACTGATCAGGCGGTGAGTTTATCAAGCGATAATCGGTTATTTCCCGATAATCCACCGAAAAGTATTAAAGAAAGAGAAATGCACGAAATAGCTTTGTACAACGTTTAATAACTTGTGCATATAGTTTGTCCTCACGCCTTCTGACCACGAGATTCCAATAACAGACTTCGTCATAAATCGTCTGCACAGCCCGGAAGTAGATGACGTATTTACAACATGGTATTTCCGGTTGATGTCAAATGTCATAATTTGGGATAAAAAGAGAAGAACCGATTCAAAGGCACCTTACAAATATTGGAAAAACGAAATGTCAAGTTGCCCAGCTCGAAACTTGCGTGGTTAGCGCGCTCGAGTCGCAATCGAGTTGCTTCAGGTTCGAGTTCAAACGGAGTTCAAGTGTGTCGTAGGGCAGGACATTTTACAGGTAGAACCCAAGTCCAAGTAGCTATAAATGTGGTACCATAAGATATAATTAATAATTAACTGCTTCTCTCTTTAGCGTATAAGATCTGGTGTAAGTCAGGACCACCTTGGAATTAAAATCCGTCTATTTAGTGTATTACTCTCGCAGACAAATGGTCATTGGGAAAAAATCCAGTATATAACATTATAGAAACGATTCATTATGAAGACGGGATTTGACGGTGAAAAGTTATTTAAGTAGAAGGGAAAAAAGTTCGTTACTCAAAGTAAAATGAAATAGATTTACAATAACAAAATAGATGAAGCATTTCCCGTCAACTCCTGGAAGATCTACAGAACGTTTTATAATGCAATCTATAATTCCGTGTTTATAAAAAAGAATGAATATCTTTTGATATATATACAAGACTAGAATCTCACTTCATTCATTGTTCCTTTTCATCCTCATGTGTACTGACTGTTACTTTACTGTGTCTATGGTTTAATACATCTCTAGTTTCAGGTCCTTAAATAAAGTAATGCATGGAATTCCTAGACGTTTATTAATAGCGTCAAGGCCTGTGGTTGACAGATGAGATGAAAGGCACCGTCTTGTTAACGCAATAATCCTGTCAAAAATCAATTAGTAGACTCAATTAAGTCTATCCGTTAACTGTTATGTTTCCATCCTTGATATTTTTCTCAACAAGACTTGTGACATACTTTAGACTGTAATCACAAAATCTTTGGTCGTCTTACAGGACTTTCATGTCAATTTATTTTGTGATGAAAATTCCGACCATCATACAAGACTTTCATGTCAATAAATTTGGTGATGTAAAAACACGAAAGCCGTTTGGAATAAGCAATCGGGAGCCGAAATAGACCTCGGGAATAAAAAAAGGCGCAGCCATGAAAGCATGTCATGTCGCATTTTGGGTTTATATGACGTCACATACTTTACTGAAGATGACGTTGCGAAAAAAAAAATAATAATGGGCATTTCATAATTTGATGACAAATCTCAGTATTTACTGCTTTTTGTTTTGAAAATTAAAGCATGCAAAAAAGATCTCCACAGATGATTGGTAATCATTCAAAGAAATTATCATCTTCAAGAGTATTGAACAAAGTACGACCACAAGCCGAAACACCTATAAAATGATCAAAAAGTACTACACTCACATCCGAGGTACTTTCCACTTTACGGAAAAGTATGAGCGATGTTCCAAATGAGGAACAGGGAAAAGTCAGGAATGAAACCCTTATAATGAATTTCATGGAAAAGATATAAAATACATTCTACGCCCATATATTTAAGTATTCAAGGTTTTCCTCTTCTAGTTCCATATAACCGTTTCCCACTATGCTACACCAATCTAACGATGTATTTTGCGGGTCCCTCTCGAATATCTGCTAATGTGATGTTTTGAAGTTGTCGCATGTTTCATTATAATATGACATCCTTGGATACCTTACATCCTGAAGAGTTGCATCGTCGATTGATGTGCACACTGATCAAAAATGATAATACAGTCATCCAAGACCGAGCGATAACGGGAGAGAGTGAGTTTAAATTAAACGGGATTGAAGCTTCATTGCGAAACGTTGGGTTGTGAATAATTTTCTGTAAATCTTACTCTTGTTATGAGTTTATTTTATCTTCAAGTTTTATGGCTACCTCATACTTTTGTTTAACCCGAAGTTTTGAAGAACATTTCGAATGTGTTGGTCACGTTTTGAAATATCTGATATTTAACAGTTTCATCTAGTGTATGGGTCTAATTCACTATGTTTCAGTTATACATGTACAAGGAAACCAACACTCCCTAGTCCATGCTAGGGAGGTGTGCATGTCGATTTCATATTTCGAAAATTCAGTCACGGTGCAAAAAATCAGGTTTCTTTTAATGTCTCATATTTTTTCAGGTTCAAGTTTATTCGTGCCTTATTCGATGATTCTGTTGGACAGAAAACCATTAGTCCGAAAAGAGGTGATTTACCTCAAGGACATAGATACAAACATATATGAATAACAAAACCTTTCTCAAAGTTTTGTTTGTTCAATGATCAATTAAAAACACTTTCAAAACTGACTTAAAACGCTCCGAATTCATTCAAACCAATTTTAAACTTCAATTCAGACAACCGGAATCTTTCATTGGCTTATGTGTATTTTGAAGAGTTTAATCCGTCCTTCAAGTTACACAAAGCTATTTTGGAGAATATAGACAGGGTAGTAATAGAGGGGTCAGTGATCATACCCCAAATCACCACGTTTGTCTATTTCACGTTGTTAATAAATATACTTGTCTGTGCACGTGTATAGAAAATGCACTTTTGCCACGTCTTCTAACCGAGGGAGTGGAGTATAAATCAATTTGTAAGATGCAATCTCTCAAGGGATAACGACTACATTATTCAATAGACATTGAGGTGGCTAAAACGGTGCCTATTTATTTGATCAGTGAGACCGGTATTCATAGAGAGAGAAAAGACATTCTTTGAACGGTTTGGACAGATTACATATAACGTAACTTTTTATGAAATAAACAGGCATATGTTTAATTCAATTTTTTTTTATTAAACATACGCAATATGACGTAAACAATAAAAACGAAAGCCTCGGCTCTATAACCCCAAACTTTTTCTTATCCATTACGTCGTATGTATGTTGAATAATACTATTTTGCACAGATGCGTCTTACCCTGTACATATATTATAAATAAAATTGATTGATTGAATGGAGTTTTAACGCCGCTTTCAACATTATTTCAGTTATATCGCGGCGGCCGGAGCACCAAACAATGGATTCCTGGTATTTCTTTCACCTGCACTACCATTACATCCTTTCCTAGCCTCCGACTGCTATCTCACATAGGTTAACGATTATCTACCCATTGGTGAGAGACAAACGTAGGAAAGAATATTTGCCGCCACCGGGATATTATAAATAAGATATGAGCCTGTGCGTGACATTTCCAACAAATTTAAAAGTGCCCGTAGGGAAAAAAGTGCATCCTAGACTATCACATTATACAATGATGATATAATTTCCTCAGCACTTGGAGATTTGGTTGAGACCTTAGCTATCTAGAGAGCGTTTAGCAAAGACCCTGGCCAGACTGTGCGTATGCACAGGCTGGCGAGAGGCTTTGCTGTTCGCACTTGTCAAATTGTTGGAAATGTCACGCAGAGTCTCATATGTTTCAACTAAGTAACTATTGGGCTCGCTATCGGAGGCAGCCATACGCTCAGGATGCGAAATAAATACATAGAGTCCCATAGCCTCGTTTTTATCTGTTTATATATGACTCGTTTAATAAATTTGGTTCTGCATCGTAAAATTGACTGTCATTTCAATCAAATTCATTCTCAATAATTCACTCAGTGCTCCTTTCGTTAATTACAAACACTCACTTAAATCAATCCAAAACGCTCCGAACACATTTGAAAACATTTGCAAATGGTTCAAGACGATCAAAGTTTTATTTACAGGTGCTCTTTCAAAGTTCTTCATAAATAAAATAAAATAAAATAAAAAATAAAAAAAAACAACAACTAACAACAACTACAATGTAATTTAAAAAAAAATGTAGCTTCAATGTTCAAAGCGGCAAGGTCAGTGACGAAACCAGTCTATTTATATCCAGTCTATAAAAAACAAAATTTTCATTTTTCATGTATAATGTTTCATTTTTCGCAAGTATCGACATTAGGTTTTCCAATTGACAAAAACTTTGACCTTGACCTTTGATAGAATGGGACAAACAGACAGAATGGTATGCGTATGGTTGGCTCAAAATTTAAGAATGATCTTTTAGGCATTAGTAGTTGCTTTAATTTTTCAGAATAGAATTCCGCACAATTCAGGAATATCTGTCTTTTTTCCTTGACTTACCAGATTAAATCTTACTATTGTAGAGTTTTCTACACGATACAGTCATAATTTCCGAGTAATTTCACAATTTTAAAATCGATCAAATTATTCTACAATTTTATTAGCTGGCATGGAACTCAAAGTGTCTGATTATTTAACAAGGACTCACAGACAGAAAAGTACGTATATTTAATAAAGGGAGGTAAATATATATCGCTTATTTTTTCATCTTGAAGAAAATAACAATATTGGTTTACCTTCCTCAAAATTCGCCCAAAATTCGCCCCACACACGTATTAAATTTCATTCCAATATCATTCCAAAATCATTCACCTTGTCAATTTCACCATATGCAAAACTATTGTATGATCACTCATTGATTATTCTCTACTTAATAAACGAGTAGAATTAACAAGTCAGAGCATTTTCACAAACTTTGACTAATATGGGACATTATGTTTCATATTAATAATAAGGTGTTTTAAAGGCTATTGACAATTTTCTGAACCATGGCGACCAATGAATATTAACACATGAAATAGTTATTGTTATATCGTATTTATCATATGAAGCTTTAATATTTTGGGCTGTAAAATGTCAAAAAGAGGTTCCCACTTGGAAAGAATATTGACCAATATTTAATTGAATCCTTATAATTGATTGTTTGAGATAGATTTGCATTCTGAATCTGCACTGTTCCGTCACGGCTGTCAAATTAACGACTTTAGTTCAAACAATTTTCTTCAGATTAATTCTCTTTTGGACTCAATTTCATTTCATGGAACACGTAGATACGGTTTGATATATATCTTGCTGCTGAATATTTATTGGCAGTAAAGTGTACTTGAATATTTTTAAAAAAATGCTTTTTAAAAAGAAAAAAAAAGAGGAAAAGTTATATCAAATGAGCTCTCATCATTGATTGAAGGGACTGTTTGAAATTGATACATGTACCAGAATTACATAATGGAAAATATGTTGACACTGACCTCTATATATCTTTTTATCTTTTAACTATACAAATATCCGTGTGATAACATCCCTTTGATAATGTTTATGATATCACATGGTTATTTTCACAACAATGACAAAATGTTTTTATTTTTAGAAACTTGGATTTCTGTTAGAAACATCGACGAGAACAAGACAAATAAGATAAATATAATACGTACTTAGTGTATTGTAAGTAAAAATATCTAACTCGGCTTTGGAAAGAGCCTCGACAATTATCAATTCACCCAACCTCGTAAGATATTTATCTTTCATACTACACACTAAGTACGTATTATATATTTACCAACCGTTACCAACTGATGGTTGTAAAGATGGCGGAACAATGTTTTTATTCCCCGTTATTTCATCCTTGTACGGACTCTCAAAGACAAAAACATGAGTTTCTTTCGAATTATAAAAAGGTCTTGATCTTCGTTGTTTTTAAAAGCATATTTTTATGCCCCCGTATCGAGAGATCGGGGGCATATTGTTTTACTCATGTCTGTCTGTCTGTCCGTCCGTACGTCCGTCTGTCCGTCCGTCTGTCCGAAAACTTAATCAAACTTAACCTTTGCCTTTTCTCCAAGAGTATTTGACATACAATGCTGTACACCAAAGTCAAGGTCATGTGACAAGGTCAAGGTCATGCGACAAGGTCAAGGTCATCTGTCAAGGTCAAACTTTCAAAAAAATGCTGTTCCGGGGGCATTCGTGTTTCACAAACACATCTTGTTAGCTCGGCTGTTTTCGGAGAAAACCCGAGGTATTGCTATAGCCTCCGTGTCGTCGTCGTTGTTGTTGTCGTCGTTGTCGTCGTCGTCGTGCGAAAACTTTGACATTTTGTTATATCTCTAGTTCTACAGAAGGCATTCACTTTAAACTTGGCACACTTGTTCACCATCAAAAGAGCAACATATACTATCAAGGGGGATAACTCTAGATACATTTTGTGCAAATTATGCCCCTTTTTCGACTTAGATTTTTTCCAACCATCCAGCACTCGACAGCCGAGCGTAGGCACCCGTAGGCGGTGCTCTTGTTAATTTCAGAAATTTGATTGTTCCCGCAGAAATCAAGCGATGGATGTACACAATTTAATACAACGCCTTTACATGTATTTGAGATTGATGCCGGAATGACAATATCGAAAATATGTAAACACGGACCTTTATGAAAGATATTTTGACCAAAGGTTGACAACTGTTGGTTGTACGGATGGCGACAAATATTTAAAGTGTTTTAATTATCCATTATTTCATCCTTGTATGGAATCTCACAGACAAGTATACGAAGACCTTTCAATTAACGAACAAGTTGATTGATTGATTGAATGGAGTTTAACGCCGCTTTCAACATTATTTCAGTTATATCGCGGCGGCCGGAGCACCTAACAATGGATTCCTGGTGTTACTTTCACCTGTACTACCATTACACCCTTTCCTAGCCTCCGACTGCTATCTCACATAGGCTTACGATTATTTACCCATTGGTGAGAGACAAACGTCGGAAAGGATATTTGCCGCCACCGGGGATCGAACCCGTGACTTCCAGATTGGAAGTCTTATGCCTAACCAACTGCGCTATGGTGGCGGCCAATTAACGAACAAGTGTTTACTTTTGTATTTTTTTTATTATTATTATTATTTATTTATTTATTTTGAAATGGCTTATATTTCAAAGTCCCCATTTTCTTGTTTCCCTAGAAATTACCAGACCTGCGTTCAGGATCTGAAAACGGTGCAAACTGTTTGAAAATTATACACCGCTTTGCACGCAACTACAATTGCAAAGCGGGGTATAGTTTGCAAAAAAGTTGCCAGTTTTATTATCACGAAACGCATGGCTGACCTATGTAAAAGAGTTAACCCAACGAGTGATATGTTGGCCAACTGCAGCCGCTTATTATTGGGGTCAAATCATAATAGTGTCATAAAAACAACAGATTGGTCTAGAAATTTAGGAAAATTAATACTGTTGTATCCTACAGTCAGAAACATCGTGAAATTGACATTAATTTCAATCAAAACCATTCTAAATCATTTACTCAGTGCTCCATTCATTAATTCCAAACACTCACTCAAACCAATAAAAAACGCTAAAAAATCACTAAATGAATAGAACAACAACGACATTCAAAATAAAAATAGCCGAAAAAACTCGCGATTTCGCTGGCATAATTGAAGTTTTAAACGTCTGATGGGTTCTTGAAGAGGTAGAAAGTTATTTTTAGAACTTGTAAGCATTATTTTGATACAGGGAGGTTATATATATCTCTAATATTGCTATCTTGAACAAAATTGGCGATACTGGATTACCTCCCCTTGATTTCACTCAAAACTCGCTTTACAACTTCATACAATTTCATTCCAAAATCATTCCACAATCATTCATCGTGTAAAATTCACCGTTCTGTCCGGATAACAGTTTGCAAACCTTCATGATTTTCTCAAACTCTGGAAGGCCAATTTGTTTAATTCGATCTTAGTTCATTGAAATGTTGAAGCAAAAGAGTTACATTTTACATTCAAGGTGTATATGTCGTGCCCGATCTCGGGAATACTTAATCTCAAGAACGGGCAGGTGATGACAGGGGGTCGTTGCTCATTCTTAAGAATGGTCAAACCAACGTTTATATCAACACAACATGTCATAAAAGTATGATTCTTGCATTTAAATATTCCATTTTATTCATTTAATGGTTCCAAAATAAAGTTTATTCGATTAATTCTACATATAAACTATAAAATCATGTTATTGTTCGATCTCAACTTTCGACAAACTGACAGACCAACTTCCGGTTGAATATCCCGGACCCCTTATCTAAATATTGGAGATTTGATTGTTATTGTTTATATTGAGAATTTCCCGCGCATGCGCATTACTGGTAGGCAAAAAGAGTCAGATCTCTATGCGAGAAGACAATTAAAACTGGTTCAAAATCAACCGTTCATTTAAATTTAAGATTAAAAGGAAATTAAATATTATTTGTACGAATGTTTCCCGTTAATGATTAATCGATATTTAAAGAATCTCTCACGTAATGGCCCTTTATAAGCTTCCCGAGATTAGACTATTTACGGTCCGACTTATTGAACGAAGTTGCCATCGACGATAGATCTTTTAGCTATTTAGAATTAGTATTTTGTCTCTTTAAATAATGTATTTGTTTAGAAAGATTGTGACCTAGAATCTTTGAATAAACATGGCCTATGGTCTGTCTTATATAGACGCCCGAGTTGCGCAATTTAGCTCGAGGGACTCATAAACACGTGTCCGTGGTTTAGCGCAAATATTCTTCCTTTGTAAACTTGATGTTTTCTTTTTTGTCAATTTTCACGTCATTCATAAAGAAAGTTGAAAATTATGTATGAACCATAGTAAGTGTTTAGGTTTCAAACATTCGTAACTCAGTCTACAACACCCATGAAAGTTCTGACAAAGCTGTAGTTGCACCGTTTTTGTAAACAAACCCAAAAATAGTTACATTTTAAGATATTTATAGAAAGTTGGATGAAAACGGCGGTGGATGAAGGATTTGTATAAATGGGGTACTAATGTACAATAAAGGGAGAGAAGATTCGTTTTCCTAGTATTTCAAAGTTTTGTTTGATTTTCTGTGTAAAAATGAAACAACTAGGCTAAAGATGGGGATTCGTTTGAATCTCTTAAACCCTTTTTTGCATCCGCCACTTGAACAAATTAACTTTCTTTACCGCTTTCCATAACGTAATGAATTTGTATGACATGAACTAAATACAAAGGTTTGACTCAGATTAATCGGTTCACGGCGTCAAGTAGAATAAAACTTCGTAACTACAGCCGATCGAGATCTGTTGGCCGTAGTCGCGCCGTTTTCAAGGGTAAAACCAGACGAAATGGTAATACGTGTTGAATGTTATTGGGGAAAACGTAAGATGAATAAGTAAAATTCATTAATCCTTTCCAATAAAGTAATTTTACCGAGTTTAAGATGACTCGAATTAAACAACGTTTGCGGAAGAAGTGACCTGTAACGTTAATTCGTTCACTCGCCAGAATTTCAGAACTTTCTACTTATTTTTCTTCACATTCATTTTATATTTTTGTTTTTGAAATGTAGTTAAAGTCGTCGTTGAGCAACAGAACATCGCAAATCCATTTTAATCGGGCTGTATTGCGATGTTTTGTTCGCCACCAACGCTTTTAATTTCAAGATTATTTTTTGTCGTCTGGTCGGGGTAAAAAACGAAGATTTACAAAAGAACGATCACATTATTTCATCTTTAACAAATAAAGAAATTACGTATGCTTCAATTTCTTTCCTAACGGTTAAAATGCGATTTTTTATTATTCATTGGGAACTACATAAAGCAAAAGAGAAAAATGGTTCGGAGTACATTTTCGATTTGGCGGCTTCCATTTTCCGCTGAAGCAAACGCTGCGTTTTAGTGCAGAAGGCCTAACTTATTTTTGATTAAAAATTATCCCGGCCATTTTTTTCAAATTTGAGGGAGAACTATTAGTATTGACAGCTTGTTCAATACACGGAAGATCGATCTACTAAATGAACGCGGCTCAGAATTGAAAAATCACGTGGGCTTTATTTATCGCTGCTGAAATGGAATTTTATCAAAAGTTTGATTTAATCTATGACTGATAAGGCATTAAAAGATTTGTGTCAAATGAAACTTCACACTTTATGCCTAATGAATGGGTTAAAGTTGTGCCCAGATGAAAGCAATCAATCAGTGGCGTGTGCATCGTCACGGTCAGATCAATTAAAATTTGGCACGTGTTATAGAAGTTTGTCTTTATGACACATGCAAATGTGTGATTAGCGGCTACTGTTTTATGACATGGTTACTATCGATAAGCCCATCCGGTTACGGTCAGATGAAAGAGATTCCGCGGCCGTGTAGTATGGATCATTGCGTTAGAAACAGCGAACTTGATGACACATGTTTGTGTTAATAGCGGCTAATATTTTTATGTCGCATAATGAAAATTCTTTGATAGGATTTTACAATATAACTAGAAAAGCTGTTAAGTCGGCAGATCGTGTGTTTGGAGACATTCCTTTATTATCTTAAATTTACCAATTTTCTAAAAGTGCGGGAGACTTTTTACGGAAGCAAATCGGTTTTCAACAGTAGGTGGTGTTCTCTAAATTTACAGATTAAACTAATAATTGAATTAATAATTTTTAGGCAAATAAGGGAAAAGGTCCATTAAAACCTTTCCCAATATTTGAAATTTCTGTGACAGGATGAATAACGGAAAAGGGATGAAGAAAAATCAGCATTGAAACTCAAATCAGCTCAGTATAGGTAAGATATACTATATTTCGTTTATGAGTGAACAAAAAATATAAATACAGCTTAATTAATGTCGAATGCGCGATATATCAGTTGCTCAACAGCGATTTGTTTGCATTCATATGCATTTCTGGGTGGTTATCTTTTGACGAGAAATATTCTTTTCACAGACAATGTTATGTGATGACAACTGCATAATCAAAAGGTTGGATAATTTATCTAAATTTTGACACCTTTGTCAACTGGGAATAATCATTAGAAATGAACAATCCAATATCTTGAATATTGGATATTTTACTATTTGTGTATACATATAACTGGTAGATCTTTCTGCCTACAGCGATTCCCCGGATGTAAACATCACATGACCCGTGATGTCACCCGTCAACTCATGTATATGAGACGTATCGTTATTAATTAAATTGTTGTTCGCATAATTTTCAGTTTGTAAACCTGTATTAATTAAAGATTGTCTGGACATTCATGAAGCATCGGGAAACGATATATAATAGATTGTTAACTGTCAGAGTCTGTAAAACCCGGATAACTATTTTGAATGATAATGCATCCCAATGAAAACATCTGGAACAGTGCATCAGATGTTCTACCGGTCTGTTCAGGCTTTTATCCAACAAAATACCCAGTCATTTTCAAAACAGACAGCAAATGAAACGCACTTGAAAAAAATCCCCTGTCAATGGTGGTCATGAAAGAAGCCTATAGGGCAGCTAATGCTTTACAAAACGGGCTTTAAACTATACACCTCACCCCTCACATAATAAGGGGTCGTCTTGGAACTCTGTAAAATCAATAGTTGATTTGTGTGTTTGAATGGGGTTGTACATCCCTTCTGACAATCTTTCAGCAATAGCGTGGTGGAGTACCTAATAATGGATCCCTGGTATTTCTCACACCAGTTCCACCATCACATCCTTTCCAAGTCTCCAGCTGCTATCCCACAAGGGTCTACTGTTATCACCCATTGTTGGAAGACAAATAGTCAGAAAGAATGAAAGCCACCATCAGGAATCAAACTCAAAATCTCTAGATTGGGAGTCCAAAGCTCTACCGACTGCATTATAAAGGCGGCTTAATCCGTATTTGAAAAATCTTTGATTTCATTAGAGGTTAGCCGGATTTGATATGTCAACATGGTGACAAATTGTCACGAGATAGGCCTGTTGCTGTGCTGGATGCCCAAGTATTAAAAACAACAAAGGGACATAACTCAAAAATAAAGCAAGGTAGAGTTACTTTTCTTGCCAACTGCACTTTTTAAAACCTCTTTACACCTTCTCGATTTTCTCTCTGATTCACCACGATTCACCAAGATTTCTCATGGTCAGAAAAATTGGAATGGATCCGGTTGAATAGTGGCAAGAAGTAGAAATATTCGGTATCACTACATTTCCAGTAAGAATGTACACAATATAAGTACGGTGTCTGTAAGGTATTTATACGAATCAATGACGATTCTTGACGGCAACGCTACAGTCAATGAGGATTGACTGCAGTGGCACAACGAATGCTCACAGTGCTTGTAAGGTTCAATACGGTACAAGTCTGATTCTAAGCGGCATTGGTCATGGCCAATCATGAAGCTCCGCAGCAAAACCTTGGGTGATTTGTACGACAACTGTACCCGTTTCATGGTGAATCGTGAGAATTCGTAATGTGGGATTCCACGACTGGCTAAGATTTCTCATGTATTGTCGCAAATAAAGCTTCAGTGTCAGTATGAATCAGCACGATTTTGCTATGGTTGTGCTATAAATTAGGCCATGCCCAATAACCACCACAATTCGCCACAAATGTTTTAAACAGTTTAAAACTTCTGTAGCACCAACATAGAATTTTCTGAATTATCACAAAACATTGAGTGTCACCACAGTTGTACTACAAATCACCATGGTAAATGACAATTTTACAAATTGTTGCGAATCGTAGGGCACCGTAGCCAAAAGTCGTGAATGTGTAAATCGGCCTTTAATCGTGAAAGGAATGAATTGCCTAGGTTCAAGTCAATCGGACATAAGGGGTCAAAGTTATGCTTCTGATACAGAAAGATCCATCCGCCAGTTGGATATTGGCACCACATTCCATCCAATATTACATCCTTTCTTTTAAGGGGCATTTGCAGAAAGGTAAAATGACCATACAAGATTAAACAAGTGCATGTCGTATTGCGATGCAATACCGGAGTCCCCAACCGGATAACAAAAAATCCTTTCTTATAATATATCTCCTACTTGCCACTTGTCCTCAATGAGATCTATAAGTGTACCAAGTTTGAAATTGCTAGCACTGATGGCTCAGGAGATATGGTCCGGACAAAAATGTCAGGATAAAAAACAACAACGGACGATAACTCAAAAAGTGGATGTGGCAGAGTTATGGATCTTGATCATGACACTTCTTCTCAATGAGATCTACCAGTGTACAAACTTTGAAGTTGCTAGGGCTTATAGTTTAGGAGATAAGTACGTGCAAAAAAAATAAGACTAAAAACAACTAAGGGCAATAACTCAAAAAGTGGACATGGCAGAGTGACAGTTCTTGTACATGTCACTTGTCCTCGATGATATCTATAAGTGTAGCAAGCTTGAAGTTGCTAGCACTTATAGTTTAGGAGATATGATCCGGACAAAAATGTAAAGGTAAAAACAACAAAGGGCAATAACTCAAAAAGTGGGTGTGGCAGAGTAACAGTTCTTGTACATGACACTTGTCCTCAATGAGATCTATACATGTACAAAGTTTAAAGGTGCTAGCACTTATAGTTTAGGAGATATGATCTGGACAAGAATGTAAGACTAAAAACAACAAAGGGCAATAACTCAAAAAGTGGACATAGCAGAGTAACAATTCTTGTACATGACACTTGTCCTTGATAAGATCTATCAGTGTACAAAGTTTGAAGTTGCTAGCACTTATGGTTTAGGAGATATGATCCGGACAAGAATGTAAGGCTAAAAAAAACAAAGGGCAATAACTCAAAAAGTGGATGTGGCAGAGTTATGGATCTTGATCATGACACTTCTCCTCAATGAGATCTATAAGTGTACAAAGTTTGAAGTTGCTAGCACACATAGTTTAGGAGATATGTTCCGGACAAGAATGTAAGGGTAAAAACAACAAAGGGCAATAACTTAAAAAGTGGGCATGGCAGAGTAAAGGTTCTTGAACATGACACTTCTCTTCAATGAGATCTATAAGTGTTCCAAGTTTGAAGTTGCTAGCACATATGGTTTAGAGGATATAGCCCGGACAAAAGTGTGACGGACAGACAGACGGACAGACGGACGGACGGAATCGAGCAAACCTATAGTCCCCCAACCGGTAACCGGTGGGGTGCTAATAAGGTGGCAAGATAAGCCAATTACACAGCTGGATGTCCAAGTTTGAAAAACATCAAAGGGAAATACCTTAAAAACATTAAGCTAGGTAGAGTTGTTGTTCTTGTGCTCTGCTATCCATTATCATAAAAGGAACATAACTTCAAAGTTTCAAGTCAATCCGACATACGGTGTCAGAAATATGCTGCGGACTAAGCAGTGGAAGCCAAAGGTGATCCCCCCTCTCCATATAAAGTCCACAGCTAGATTTGTGTCGACAATTTAATCACTATCTGGAATATCGCTTCGTCTGACAGGTCACATATTTAATTATATAAGCCTATAAGAAACAATATGAAGTTTTATACTGGAGTCAAAAATAGCTTTTTCAACCTACATGTACGTGTTTATCAGAAGTCCCAGGCTAAAAAATACTTAGTTTTTTAGCCTGGGAATTAAACATGTGACCCGTCATGCAAAAAGGGCCATCTGGGAACTCTGTCAAATAAATATTTGAAAAGAGACTGGGTCCAGCCTAGGTCAAGCACAGGTCGCAATTTAAAAATCCTTTTACAGGAAGGTAGATAGTTCATTCTATATTGGAAAATAAAAAAAGTGCAAAAATTTTGACCCTAGTCAGTCTGCGCAATCCGCAGTCAGACTGGGATCGCCACTTTATGCACTGCCAGGATGGTTCCTTTTCGCGTGGCAGGTCACATATGATAACATATATTTTGATTTGAAGTAAGAAGCTTTACCAACTGATTTTGTTTGAATAGGGTTTTACGACACATTAAACTATCTTTCATTTAAATTGTGGAGGAATGAGCACTTAACAATAAATTCCTGGTAATTCTAACACCAGTACTTACATTAGCGGTACATCTTTTTCTAGCCTACAGCAGGTATCCCTCTTAGGTCTAGGATTATCAACCAATTTATGGAAGACAAAAAGTCAGAAAGGATGAGTGCTGCTGTCAGGATTCAAACTCTACTGACTGAACACATGAGACTGTTGCTTGCAGGGGTGTGGAATTCCCATGCTCGACTTGTACAACCTGGGTTTTTTTAGCCTGTGGCTGAGTAGATTTTCCATGAAAACTTGTCCAAGAACAAGTTGGTCTTATATCAATAACTAAATTGCAGACTTTTGAAAGTGGTTTCATGTTGCAGTTTAAGGCATCTTCAGTAAAGGTATTATTTTAAAATAAAAAACATTGTAGTTAAGGAAAAAAGGCAGTTTCTCCATTTATCACAATGTTTTCTATACTCATTTGTTTCCAGGTTGAACAAGGTATCAAATTGTCACAAGATACGCCCATCACACAGCTTGATGTAACATTGGGCTTAGAGTAGAATTGAAGTGATTTTGAATGAATATCTTTGGACAATTTTTGTGCAGACAGACAGAGAAATAATTGTAGTAGAAGTATATCATTGTTCATGTTGTCGGACCAAGGGTTATGAACGTTTTACATATCTCACCTGGTAATCGAGAAGAAGCTATGGATTTGATACCCCTTGACTAGTGAAGATGATCATTATTATGATCAAAGCTAATGCACTATAAGAGATAAGCTTTGGACAAGATCCAATCATGAGAAAACTCAAAGGGCAATAACTCAAAAATTAAGCTAGGTAAGAGTTATGGTTCTTTTGTACTGCACTTCTCCTTGATGAGATCTATCTACCCATGAAGGTCATGATCATAACTCAAATACTCTTAGAGATGTGCTCTGGACAAGATTCAAGTATGAAAAAAAAACAAAGGGCAATAACTAAAGAAATAACCAAGGTAAAGTTATGGTTCTTTTGCACTGCAATTTCCCTTAAAATGATATATCTACCTATCAATTTTCATTATCATAGCTCCTATACTTTAAGAGATATGCCAAGGACAAGATCCAAGTATGAAAAACAACAAAGGGCAAAAACTAAAAATAACAACCCAGGTAAAGGTATTTTTTTGCATTGCACTTTCCATAATGAGATCTATCTACCCATCAAGTTTCATTATCATAGCTCCTATAATTTAAGTGATATGCACTGGACAAGATCAAAGTATAAAAAACAACAGAGGGCAATAACTCAAATAATAAGCCAGGTGGAGTCATGTTTTGTTTTTTTGTTTTTTGCATTGCACTTTTCCTTGATGAGTTGTATCAGATTTGCAATGACTCAAAAATAGGCCAGGTAGAGTAATGGTTCTTGTTCTTGCACTCAGAATATCACTTCCAAGTTTTAAGAAATTGGACATAAGGTTATAGAGTTACACGCTGGACAGAGAAGTGCACACCCCCGGATGGCCGTACACCACGGGTGATCCCATAATACTATCCTTCTTTGACAGGGGTATAAGACGGTAATATTTTCAACCCATATAAAGTATCCTTAGTTCAAAGAAAGAATAGATAAAACTTTAACAAGCAATATTCAAGTTGGATGAGTGAAATTCAGCTACCAACTTGTCCAAGGACAAGTGAGAAAATTTCAACACCAATGTACAAATCCATGCTTCATGTGTGACATTTTCAACAACTTCTAAAGCTAAATAGTTGTCACAAATGCACTAATTACATCTTCTCTCTTAAAAATACTTGAGATGCCCAGTACTGAGGAAAAATCAGTTGGCTGGACTGCATATCAAATGGTCATGGGTTTGATCATAAATGTGACCATTCATTCTGACATAAGGTGTCTTTCGCCATTTGATAATCAACAGGATGATGAGCTGTAGGAACTTTTTTTCTGCTGATTTGTGGGATTTAGATGGATGACTTGACTATCCAATCAAAATTAAAGGTTTTGGTTGGAATTCCTTCTGCACTACTGGACATATTGATGTACATCCTTGGGAAATAAAATTAGGAGCCCAATCTAGTATAATGTGATACCCAGGAAGCAGTGAACAGCCCCATGATATGATCTAAATTTTTATAAGTGGCTTTAAACACCTTTTTTTAACCCTTGTCATGCTGAAGCCGGAATATTTCTGCCTTGGCAGGAGCTATAGACAAACATATGTGCAGTCTGATCTTCGTCTATACCACCTGTTTTTCCTTTTTAAGCCAGAAAAGTTTCAGAAAATGTATTTTCAAAATCAATTTCTGACTCACAAGTAGGATTTACAGAGCTTTCAGCACTTTGATTTATATATAATTTTGCCATGTTTTTTATTCAGCATGACAAGAGTTAAATTTCAAAGCTAGAGGCTCAGATTTGGATGTAGTAAAACTATTTAGGGAATATCACAAATCCAAGGATAATGTGCTCAACTGGCAACAATATGACTCCAAAAGACCAAGTGTATATTCATTCTCAAAGCAAAGATTGGGGCCCAAGGTTATAGAAATTTTCTCAGGCTCAATTCTTAATTTTCTCAAATTTCAATTTGAGATTAAAGCTGTAACTCTGTTGTAATCCTCATATTTATGTATCAACATGAAAGGTTACTATCAAAAAGTTGCTTTAAATAACAACTTATTGATATTATCTTATAACTTCATTTATTTATTTTTATTCAAAATTTGAGAAAATTATCAGTTGAGCTTGAGAAAAGTTTTATTACCGGAGCCCAGATGTAGGGTTCACCCTTGTAATGTCTGCCCTATGGGTATGTGAAATTGATCAAAATGTCTTGCTTTTTCTTGCTTTGATTTCTATTATTTAATGATTTTAGTAAGAGATGAAGGGAGTTTTCTTTTAATTCATTGAGGTATGAATCTAAAAACCTTATCACTGTATGCATATGTGAAGCAGATTTGTACATGATATGTTTCCGTTTCAAACTTTCATATTTAAAAAAACCTCTCTTTATGGGGCAGTTACACATACGGTGGGATTTAAATCGGTCCTTAATCGGTGAATTATTTCTCTCATATGATCGGTTGTCATCGGTGTCAGCATTTCAGACTTTATGTGTAACAGGGTATCGGCAACAAATAGCTTATTGATCGGTGAAATACAAAGTAGATCGGTTGTCTGTAGGCGACAAATAGCTTGCCAGTAGGAGCTTGGTTGGTTATGATCGCTTATTTGCTTAATCATCTATCGGCTGTCGTCGCTTTCACAACGGTTGTCAATCGGGCAGTCGGTGATTGATCGGTATTTGACCAGGGGCCTATCGCTTTCCATCGGATACAACCGGTGATCCGTATGTATTTGCCGGCAAAGATGGGTGATGTGGGTGATGAATAGCTGGTAAGTCTTTGTTCAGCAGGCTACCAATAAACTTTAGGTCAGTGAATGATATAATGAATGTTGGAAGGGCATTCTAGCAGTTTGGTCTATTGCTGCAACAACAATCTCTCTTAAACCTCGGACATGGCATTTCCTTGGGCCCCCGAGGCGGAAATGGTCGCCGCCGTAGGAGACATAGAAGATGGTGGACGAAGCAATGGCTAACGCCAGAAAGAAGACTTCGGTTTTGGCAATACAGCACAATCCTAGCCAAACTCAGAGTGGGTGACATCAGTGCGTACCGAAACTTTGCTCGGTTTCTTAATATGTGACTGTTTTGTTTGAAAGTTCTATCAAGAATGGATACCCGGCTGGAAAAAACCTCATCTTTTCCCATCGCTTATAGATATTTGTAAATCGGTTGCTTATCACTGACTGATCGGTGATATCGGTTATAAATAGCTTGTCAATTGCTTATTCGTTTCAAATTTTCACCGATCGAGAATTGTAAACAGTTTAAAAATCCTGATTGGTTAGAAACTTATCTTTTCCAAATAGTTTGTGGTGAGTGACAAATCGTCTGCAAATCGGCACGTCGGTTGTATATCCGATTTGGTCGGTTCCATCCTTTCCTGGATAAAACGAACAACCGATCTATCACCGATTGCCATGTGTAACTGCCCCATTATCTCTTATAATTACATTTACAGCTTACAGTGTAAGATATTTCCTTAAAGAGACATATTTATATCTTAAGGACTTTTGGGTGTGCAAAGTAACATACTCAAAATTGATTTCATTGATATATAATCTCAAATGAAATAACTAATCTAAGTGCATGAATCTTGATTGAAATAATTGAATTTAAATTATTAGCTGATCAAGTGTGAAAATGAATGTAAATGATATATTTGAAGAACAATTTTTGGCTGGTAAGAAGTGATACAGACTTCTACCATTTCTGTTGTAAAGAGTACTGTATGTTTTTTCTTGTGAAGGAAGTAGACTTATTACATAATCATAATTTAAGCAGGTTAATGTAATAAGCTGACAATTAGGTTTTCCTTGCTAATCTGACTAATCTGTATGCTATATGTTTGCACTATCAAAATTCATGTGTGATGTCTCACACAAAAAGAGACTAATTTTTGAAAAAACATATTTGATTCAGCAGGGATAATTTCCCATTTTTTTTCTTTTTCAATGGGGTTTTACACCGTTTCAACATTTTGTCAGTTATATTCCATTGGCTGGAGCACTTTACAATGGATTCCTGGTATTTCTCACACCAGTACTATCATTTCATTCTTCCTAGACTCCAGCTGCTATCCCACATAGGTCTATGATTATCGACCCATAGGCGGGAGACAAATAGTCTGAAAGAACGAGTGCCCCCGTCGGGGATCAAACTCAGGACCTCTAGATTAAGTTTGATGTGCTACCAACTGAGATATAACAGCAGCATAATTTCCAAGTAAGGTAGTTTAATAATTCTAGATTCAGAAACTATACAGAAAACAAAAAAAAAAGATCCCTGTCAGAGCAATTTTGGTTTTACCCTAAGGGTTGATACTTTTTGCACCTTGCAGATGGCCTTATTTTGCCTAACAGGTTTATCATTATTTTTATTTATTTATTTATTTATTGTTTTGTTTTTAGCTCCACTGGCTGAAAGCCACTGGGGCTATTGTCATGGCGTTGTGTCCGTCGTGCGTCCGTCCGTGCGTGCGTGCGTGCATGCGGTCGTAAACTTTTCTTTAAAAATCTTCTCCTCAGAAACTACTGGATGGATTTCAACCAAACTTCACAGGAATGATCCTTGGGTGACCCTCTTTCAAAGTTGTTCAAGAAATTTTGATCCAATGAAAAACATGGATTTAATGGGCGTGGCTAATTTCCAAATATGGTAAAAAGTGAGTTTTCTCAGATTCTAATCAATGGATACCAATGAAATTTTACATGAATGATCCTTGGGTGACCCTTTATCAGTCTACAAAAAATCATTGTGATCGGATGGAAAATATGCATTTTATGGGAGGAGGTCATTTCTCTATATGTTATATAGTGGAAACTTTGAAAATCATTTTCTCAGAATCTAACAGATGGATATCAACCAAATTTCACTGGAATGATCCTTGAGTGACCCTTTATCAATCTACAAAAAATAATTGTGATTGGATGAAAAATATGCATTTTATGGGCGGAGGTCATTTCTCTATATGTTATATAGTGAAAACTTTGAAAATTATTTTCTCAGAATCTAATTTTTGGATTTCAACCAAATTTCACTGGAATTATCCTTGAGTGACCCTTTATCAGTGTACCAAAAAATATTTTGATTGGATGAAAAATATACATTTTATTAGCAGAGGTCATTTCTCTAAATGTTAAATAGTGGAAAATTTGAAAATTATTTTCTCAGAATCTAATTTTTGGATATCAACCAAATTTCACTGGAATGATCTTTGAGTGACCCTTTATCAGTGTACCAAAAATTGTTTTGATTGGATGAAAAAAAATGCATTTTATGGTCGGAGGTCTTTTCTCAATATGTAAAATAGTGGAAACTATGAAAATCATTTTCTCAGAATGTAACTGATGGATATCAATCAAACTTTTTTGGTATGATCTTTGGGTGACCCATTATCATGCAGCCAAAAATTGTTTTGATTTGATGAAAAATATGTCTTTTAATAGCAGAGGTCATTTCTCTTTCTGTTATATAGTTGAAACTTTGAAAATCATTTTCAACATCAGAAGAACCCCAAATATCTAAAAATCTAGTCAAAACATTTATTTGCTTTTACAAGAATTTCAAGCCTGTGGAGCGACTCAAGCCATTCATGGCTTTCTAGTTTTGGGTGGTGGTGGTGGTGGGGGCGGGGGTTACATAATGTTAAAAGATACCCTTACAGAAATCCAGAATTTTCAGCTAAAAAACCCATAAACTTATCTGTTTGCAAGAAAAGTTTGCAATGATTCCCATTGCCATGTTCATGGCTACCAAAGTATATCAAATTATAACAGTATCTTGAAAATTGGTCCTATGTTGTAGAAGATAGATTTGTACATGATCAAATCTTTAAAAATATCCTTGTAGCCCTAATGTATTGGATCCCATATTTGCCATAGATAAATTGAAGAAAGTCTTTACAACTTGAAACTCATAGTCAGGTTAAAAGGAATTGTTGATGGCATACATGACACTGTACCATAGACAAAGGACAAAGTATCACAAAAGCTCACCATAAGCACACTGTGCATGGATGAATTAAGAATCAAAAACAGTGTAAAATTGTTACATTGATTGATATCTATCATAATCCTAACACATAAATAAACAACCCTTACAGGAATACAAAGTATGCTGCAAATTTGCCACAAACTAATCTGTTTGCGAGGAGCTTTAGCTTCTATTTAACATGTGCCTACAGCAGAAAATCCATTTTCTGCAAACATCCTACATTTTTCAATGAACTTAAGTGTTTGTGCTCTTTTAACAATCCTGGGTTTGGGATCTCATGTCTATTGTTGGGAATATCATCACACTCAAGAACCTTTGGGACAACAAACGAAGCACTTCTGTCCAGAGAATCTATAATCAGGTCAAAACCCTGTCGTCCCGATATCAATGATTTGACAGAACAGGAAGTCATCTCATACTGAACGTTTGCATATTTTATATCAAGGAGAGAGAATAGTTCAGGCTTCACTAATGTTTTGTTGCTTTGATCATCAATTAGAGCGTTGACTAATACACTATTATTTGGATTATGAGCGGAGCGCACAAAGTAATGTTTTTGCGCAAGAACGACCAAACATATTGTCATTTCCACAAACCTGTGTGAATTTAGTATCAATAATCTCCCCACCTTGATTTGGCGCGGCTATCCTTTGATTACCTATTAACTGTCTGTCTACAGGATGCATGGCTGACTGATGGTTATCAATTTGGCACAAAGAACACTTAATTTCAGCCTTGCAGTTTTTTGCCATATGAGACGATGTATCACAGCACCTAAAACAGTACCTGTTCTCTTTCAAAAGCTGTTTCCTTTCTAAGATAGGCATTTTCCTGTTTTGTCTACAATTGTTTATTGAATGTGAGTCTGACTTGTGAATAAAACATGAATTTCTTAGAAATGGCACATTTTCTGAAGTATCAACTTGACTTGATGGTGTCACTCCAGTCTTCTTACTAAAGACTGATCTTTTAGATGAATTTTGAGGCTGTCTCTGTTCAGTTTGAATCTGATACTGAAAACTAGGGTTGTTGAGAACGGAGCTATTTTCTTGAACAAATTCAACGAAAAATGAGAATGGGGGAAAAGTTACTTTATTGGCCTTTGAATACTCTGAAGCTCTGCAAGTCCATCTACTCTGCAGGAAACCAGGAAGTTTTTGAACAATTGGATTTATCCCAGAAGAGGTATTCATATGACTAAAGAGATCCTTGTATTGCTCTCTGCCCATAATGGACTCCACTTACGACAATAAATCAGATAAACCATATAGTTTCTTCAGGTTTTTTACTTCAATTCTTGGGAAGGCTTCCAATTTCCTACGTTATGCCAAGTCGATCATCTCTGGACAGCCATATCTTTCCTCCAATCTCTTCCAAACATGCTCAAGACCTTGGATGGATCATGTGGATTTGATGCCCTGATATTAAGCGCATATTGTCTAGACTCTTGACCTAGATATCTTATCAACAAATCAAACTCCTCATTTTGGGACACTTGAATCTCATTGGTTATTGACTTAAACATGCTTTTCCACAATGGAAATGTCTCAGGCCGATCATCAAAATTCATTAGTCTATGAAGGAGTAAGTCTTTCTTAATCAAGAAATTTGATAACTGATGATAATTATCACCCGGAATAAAGGGACTCACTAGAGGGTTAAGCCTGGTTTGTCGAATTTGAGGTTCCGAATGAACTTGAAGTTCAGACTGAGCTTGAGGTTCCTACCAAATTTGAGGTTCAGACTTCATCGGAGGTTCATTGTCAAAATTGAAGTCTAGTTGTAGCACCGGTTTTGGTCTTTCATGGTATGGTATCGCGAAATATTTCGATTCAAATTTATCAGGCTCTGGTGCTTGAGGAAAACTATTAAACGAATCATTCTCAAAATTAAGTTCCAATTCTGACAGTTCCAATTCCTTCTGTTTGTTTGAAAGTTCAAGTTTGCTTTCTATCTCAACAATTTGCCTCCTTAATTTGGCCTTCATTATAGTCTCATTTTCTTCCAAAAGTGCCTTATTTTGTTTCAATTCCATCTCTCTCTCCGCATAAGCCAAAGTCAATTTTGATCTTCTAAACTTAGACGCAGAGTCCTGAATACTATTTTGATCTGCATTAACCTGCATTTTCTCTGTGTCAGACATCATAGTTCTTCTATTTATATAAGCTTCTTCTTCAATTGTTCGCAGTCTTTTACTGTCATGCCTCCAAATTAAGAACAACCTTTAATTTCTTGCATGAAGTTTAATACCATTATGAAGTGTGTGGTAAAAGCTGTAAATACACAAAGGAAATTCTTACTTAGCTATTCTTTGAAGAGAAATATTCCAGGAAGTATATACCATGATCAATTACACATATCAAAGGTTGCAGTGTGCCTATGCTAATAAATGTGCAAACTGATCAGGGTCTACACTGTATTTTGAGACAAATTCTACATGACTTGCAAGTACCTTTATGATCTACTTTCGCTTTTATAAAAGCTGCATATTATTGTCAAAACTAAAATTCTGAGTGTGAATCTAGGCCATAAAAGGCATTACTTAATAAAATGATAATAATTACTATGACAGTCTGAAATATTGTTCTTACAATGCATGGCGGCAAATATCCTTTCCGACGTTTGTCTTTCACCAATGGGTAGATAATCGTAAACCTATGTGAGATAGCAGTCGGAGGCTAGGAAAGGATGTAATGGTAGTACAGGTGAAAGAAATACCAGGAATCCATTGTTAGGTGCTCCGGCCGCCGCGATATAACTGCGAAATTGTTAAAAGCGGCGTAAAACCCATTCAAACAAACAAACAAACCAACTGTAGGTCAATTTTTTATTTTGAAAAACTAATCTGTTGACAATTCTGGTTTGAAAGTGAGAAAAAGGTGGTGTAGACTAACATCAGACGGCACATGTGCAGGCTGATGTTGGTCTATAGCTCCTGCCAAAGCAGGAATATTCCGGGCTCAGCATAAGGGTTAACAAGTTCTGGTCCACCTGTTTGAGGGTTGTCTCAAAATGGAAAAGAAATATTCAAAAATCATCTTTGGAATAATACTTTTGAAGACTTGAGATATTTGTAGCATAGTATGGGCTAAAATTCATTGAAGAAGTATCTCTAGAGATTTCTCAAATGATTTTGTTTCAAAACTCAATCCTTGTGCAAGTATAATTCATATTCTCAAAATTGATATTATTCATATTGAAATGCAATCGTTCTGAGGAATCGCGTAAAAATCATTATTAAAATTATTCTAACTTTAAAAAAAAATTTCAATACCACAAGTGATCATCAATGATTTCAATGTCGAAATGCATCAAGAAAGGCAGATACTGCCTACCTACGAGGTCTAGGATGGTAAGAAATTCTAAACTGGTTGAATTGGACCAGAATTGGTTAAATTTTGTCTCTTAATATAAGGCAATTTATTTATATCATACTTATTGTAGTGCAATTAACTATGGCTTATTTTGAAGAACAATATGATACAAGAAAATTGAGTCAAGCAGAGCTTTCAAAGGGAATGTGGACCTGAACTGGTTAATTGACTGTATTTTCTGCAAGGCCCTTTAAATTCTATACCTATTTTTAGTACATGTCTTCTACATATTGACTGTTGATGACTGATTTAGAATGTTATGTACATGTAGTTCTAATTTGTCAACGACGTCTGCATGAAGAGAGTGTTGATGTTGTTGTTGTTGCTGTTGTTATTGTTATAGACTGGAAAGTCTATTATCATTTTTTCCATTCATTTGCCAGCTTTGATTGTTTGTTGTGGCTTTTATTGTCTTTAATAGATATATATCATATTTTATATAAAAAAAAAAAAATAGCAAAAATGGCAATTTATTGAATCTTAACAGTTTCAAGCACAATTAGCTCAAATGTTTTCAAGTGAATTATGCAGGCTATCAATCCTGGGTTTTTAAAGTTTAAAGTGACTCAAGCACTTTTCACCTGAAACTTATCAAAAATGTCTTTATGGCACTTAATAAGTCTTGTAGGCCCCCTACATTGTACAAAGTCTAAAAAAAAAAAGGTAAAATGACAAGTTCTTTACCCAAGTTGAATGGAAGCTAGGGTTATATATGTGACCCGTCACGCAAAAAGGGACCATCCAGGAATTCTGTAAAATGAATTATTGAAAAAGAGTTTTGATCCAGCATAGGTCAACCAGAAGTCTCATTTCTAATATTCCTTCACTGGAAGGTAGATTCAATATTCTAGATTCAGAAAATAAGCATGGTGCAAAAAGTTTTGACCCTAGTCAGTCTGCGCAGTCCGCGAGGTCTGACTAGGGTCGACACTTTACACGTAACTCAGATGTTCCCTTTTTGTGTGAAGGGTCATATATATATTTATATATATGGTTGTACTATATAGAAAGATAGGCTCTACATTCATCACAATAAATACAAGTGCCGAAACCCCATGTAAATGACAAAAAAATGAACACTAAAAGATGCAAAAAAAAGAGAAAAATGTTGAATTTTATTGAAATGATAAATTGGAATTTTAACTTTCATTTTGAAAAGTTTCAGAGGCATCTGCTTTAAACTGATAATAACCTCATTTAGCTTGTTTTCTATGCTTTATCCTTGACCTGTAATAACTCAAGTGATCACAAGTGCAACTACCATGATATCCTATTTAACAATTCAACTTCTTACCGTAAAAATTCTAATAGAGCCCATGCTCTTATAAACCCCCATCCTTCTCATCTGAGATTGAAATTGTTATTCAACCTTTTTTATGTGATTTTTCAAAACACTGAAGCCTAACTAACAAAAGCACATGTCCACAAAATCAATGTCACTAAAATTTAAACAGATGTTTTTTGCGCCTTTCCCTCAATCAAATGTTACTATTTTGAGAAAATTATGTTTATTTTTGGCAATTTTTTACCGTTGTAATAGAAAAGTATACAGGGTAGACTCCAATAAAAGCCCATCCCTTTTTAATGGAAATACAATGATTCTTATAGAACCCTGAGGTTCTTATAAAGCTTTTACAGTATCCCCCATAGGTTAATGACTACCAATCCAATTTGTAAGGACAAATACATGTAGAAAGAATTTGTGCGGCTGGAGCATCTATCAATGGATTCCTTGTATTTCTCGTACCCTTACTTCCATAACATCCTTTCCTTGCCTTCAGCTGCTATCCCACAAAGGCATATATATGATTATCCACCCATTTGCGGAAGACAAATATCAGCTGATGATCCAAATCAGGCACACTTATTTCCATTTTTTTTATTGGTGGAAGACAAATTCATTTAATCAAATGTCGCATGAAAAATGGAGATCAAAATTTAGATTAACATGAAACATTCCAATGAAAAATATTTTATGTGTGGACGGAATGTTTAAATTTGTATGACTGCTTTTTGATGTCATGGTGGTTTCTAATTTTTTGAAGAAAAAAAAATCCTGGAAATCTAATGTCTGTCCATTGAGGACTGTTAAGCCACCGTGTCTTGTATTATAAAACTATGGGACTAGCAACTTCCTTTTTATAAGGCTGTCAGAAGACAGGACATATTATTATGTGATCATCCATGATGTCCCAGCATCCCAGTGCCTGTTGTCTGTTAACCCTTTGCTGTTTAATCCCTGCTTTTTACGTGCCTGTGATTTTATGAATGAGAAAATATTGTGAAAAAAGAAGAAATTGCTTCTGACAAGCAATTTCTTCTTTTTCCACACTATTTTTTATCCTACTGAATAGTTGTTTTTCGAATTAAATCCACTTTAAATTTTCGTCTGCAAAACTTTTGAATTTTGACAGGCCCAAAATTTTGTAAAACAGGAAAGGGTTAATCTGTCCAGAGTTTATCTCTGTCTACCTATATCCAATTGACTTGTAACTTCGCGGTTATTTTCCTCTATTTTCCATGATTACGGATTAAATTGCACAAGAATCGTGACTTTACATAGCTTTATCTCTCATGATTATGGAGTGTAGTGCATAAGAATTGTAACTCTACATATTTTTCAATTTCTGAGCTATTTTCCTTTGTTGATTTTCATATAAGGAAATCCAACAGTTTAAAGGATGTATTTTGTGATTATTTACCACCTTTTTCCATTTGATATCCAATATGAGAAGACTTAAAAAAGGGCAGAGGTGTACTTATTGAATAAGTTGTAGTCACAATACTTTCATATAACAGGGTTGACATATGAATCAAAGATGTAGGAAATGTAGTTATCTTTTATTCAAGTACGCAAACTTATGGTTCCTGAGCTTGATTGTCTTTTCAGAAGAGATATGAATCAAAGATGTAGGAAATGTAGTTATCTTTTATTCAAGTACGAAAACTTATGGTTCCTGAGCTTGATTGTCTCTTCAGAAGAGATTATATATAGACATGTTGAATTGATGTCTCGCTCACCGTCACATAAATGACTACTTACCGCATAAAAAAGGTGCCTCTGAAATGTTGTTGCCTTCTTCATGTTATACTGGTCCTCAAATGAATGAAAATTAAGTAAACAGGTCCATTTACCCTCTTTACACTGTGTTTTGCCCTGGGTTTATCAAATGGATTGACCAAAAGGTTAGGCGATTCTGGGTCTTGATAATCACCCCGGGACACAACGGGCCACCCCGGGACATTTCATAACTAAAAAATAAGCTAACTAAAATCATAAGGCAATATGAAATTGATTATATAAATGTACACTTGGTAAAATAAAAATAAGAATTCAAACCATCCCGGGACTCATGTAATATTACCTTTTGTGCGTGTTTAATAAACCTCGGGACAAGCCGTTTTATCAGTGTAATGACATATCTCATTATATGATGTGTTCCGGGATGCCTCATTAAGTCCTGGGTGTCCTGGTGCGTCCCGGGATGAATTTTAAGACCGGTCGATTCCCTCTGTTTGTTTTTGCCCAACCCATTGAATTTATCAGACCACATGTTCTACACATTTTGTCGAAGTATTGTGACCAAAATGAACATCATCTTAGTAGTTTTTGCTTGTTTACCTTGTATCTGATAGATTAATTTTGCCATTTCTATCTGCTATCAAATGTCAAAATTTAAAAGAAATTGAATATTTTATTATTTTTTTACTTCATTCAATCTGTGTATGTTGGATTAATTATTATTTGATTAAATATATTAAATAGATATGTTTAATTATTATTTTTATTATTATTTATCAACTAAAGAAAACAGAGAGTACATTCTTATGACATGAACCCCCCCCCCCAAAAAAAAATCAGCTTTGAATTAATAAAGAATACCGATAATAATTTGTTTTTTCTATTTATCAAATGAATTATCCTAAGACTTGCCTCATTTTTACTTGAACCTAAAAAATGTGTGGAGAATTTCTTAACAGAGAAACAAGGATCTTGTTGATATCCTTTCTATTATGAAAATAATTAACATAAGAATTAACAAAACACCGCTAAGCAATTTATATTTTACTGAAAAGAGGGGTCGAACGGGATTGTCGGCGAACGACCCGGGGCGAACAGGAATTAAGGCGAAATGGATGCGGGGCGGACGGACCGAGATTCATAATTAACAAAACTAGATAATACATACTCTGCGATGTCATTTACGAAAGATCCTGGAATAATAGATCTGTACCATTTTTTTCGTTTTTGTTGCCGAACTTGATTTCACAGAACACAGGGAAAAGTGTTCATTTTATCGTTATCAAAGTGGGTAATTTAAACTTTTTTTGTTAATCGAATAAACATTTCTTCTTGTTAATTTATGTTCGTATGATAAAAGCAGTTTTGATTATGAATTTCAATTGTAAACGAAGGTTATAAATATATTTGCTCAATCTTAAGATTTAGCAACCATTCTTAAGAACGGGCAAACAACGGTTGCTCAATCATGAGAATGGCCATTTTCCCAAGAACGGGCACAACATATACTCGTTTAAAGCTTTTTTCCGGATACAAAACTGTATTTTTGCCATTCGAAAATCGATTGACATTCGGTAGACAACTGTTGTTGTTGTTTTTGTCGTAGTTGCAGTATCGACTTTATATTGGACGCCAGATGCCTACTTTACTAAACATCTAACGATCATTTTTACTTAAGTCAAAAAATAAAGTTGCTTCTTCAAATGTAACTAAATATTGAATTCTGCCACTCATCATCTCTTTGGAATCGCATTCTAAAGAAGATTCCAATGAGATTTTGCAAGGCGGAATCTAACAATGGTTGAAAACACCAGGTACGATTTGTGATTTTGACTTACGATCATTTTTATCGTAAGAACCTTAGTAAAACGGGCCCAATCTGTCTATCAATCATCAATTACGGAGTTTCAACACGGTTCATTTTCGCACGACGAATTACATATTGAATTTGAGGATTTTGCATTTACGTGAGACTTGGCAAATGAAGTACATCGTGAAATTGACAATCATCTCAATCAAAACTATTCTAAATCGCTCACTTGAAGCGCTCTATTCATTCATACCAAACACTTAATCAAGCCATTCTAAAACGCCAAAAACTCAATGAAAAATTTATAACAACAACTTCGCTTAAAATTAAAATTGCTTGGAAAAAATCGGGATTTCAACGAATTCATTGAAATTGTAATCGTCTGATTAGATTTTGAAGAAATAGGAAGCTATTTAAAGAAAATATATGCTGTTTTTTATAGAGTGGTAATTTATATAGCTAATAATGTTCATCATGAATAAAATTAGCGATAGTGGATTAACATCCTTTAATTTCACTCAAACTCGCCCCACATTCTCATTCAATTTCATTTAGAAATCATTCCAAAATCGTTCACCTTTTCAATTTCACATTGTTTTCAACTGTAGCTCTCTATGTGCTTATGAGAGAGAAAAATAGGAAACCACCCCTGCGTTCAGGATGAAAACGTTAGCGTAGCGCTTTCGAAATGATACCTCGCTTTGCACGTATGGGCACGTGCAAAGCGTGGTATCATCTCAAAGCGCTCGCGAAACGCTTTAACATCCTGAACAGAGGGCAGTACGTTGTGCGCGAGACTATAAAAAGTTATACTCGTATATCGTCAAAAGTCCAAAACAATCACGATTCTGTCTAGAGAACATTTATGGAGGATAATGATTAATTAAAAAACTGATTTATACAGATATGTTTCATCTGTTAGGCATTAGCAATTTATAAAAAATGTAACATGAAAAAAATATATTAAAAAAAAGCTCAAAATAAGGATGAAGTTAGAAAAAGGACGCCAGCACGTTTACTGTAAGGCTCTAGTAAAGTTTTTAATCTGAAGTCCAAAACAATCACAAATCTGTCTAGAGAACAAACAGATCGATTATTATTTATACTATACAAACGTGCTGGTCATTTACATATGCTATATTCCCAAGACACGGACAAAAACCCTCCACTATTCAAATATTGACCTCCTGAATTATAGTGTGCAGTTATAAACAATTTCTTGTGAAGTAATTGGCACTTATTGATTTTCCAATTTTTTGTCTGAGACGACTTGTTCAGAAGAGCGGTGCAGCCATAGGTTTTGTATTTTCTTAGACCTATGATAAAAAATAGGCGGTTTTAAAGATTTTCTTCGCAATAATTCAAAATCATTTCTTGAAACTGACATCGATGCTGACACTACAATTATGATAGAATAACTTTTTTCTTTGGTGATGTTTCTGTGATCGGCGGCCAAAACACAACCGAATTTCGGCTTAAAGGTTAATTTTTAAGACGATGTCCGACTCCTTCTCACTAAAATCACAAGCAGTAGTGAATGAATTTATTTTGGTTTTAATCCAGAAAACGATCAAACGAGCGACACTTTTATTAGACTGATAGTACAGTTAGTTACATCGTGAAATTGACTGTTATTCCAATATAAAACATTCTAAATCTCTCACCATTCATTCATTCTAAAGGCTTACTCTGACCATTGAAAAACGCTCCAAGATCACTAAAATGTCATGGCCAAAAAATACATACAAAAATTAAATCAATAGAAAATTGCATTATTTTATTCGCTGGTCTTTGAAAATCGATTTTGTAAGCGTCCATGAAAACATAGAAAGCGATTCGTAGAAACTGTATGCATATTTTATAAAAAAAAAAGGTGGTGGTGGTGATGGTGTGTGTGTGGGGGGGCGGGGGGGGGGGGGGGTAATTAATATCGCTAATTCTGTTCATCCTGGACAAAATTAGCGATATTGAATTTTCTCTCTTGATATTCATCCACAACTCACTCTACACACTCATTCGATATCTTTTCGAATCATTCCAAAACCATTCATCTCGTTTATTTCATGATGTTCTTAACTGTAAAAATTCAATGTAATTCAATGACTAAGCTGGTAGTGTTTGACATGAGTAGTTGTTCGATACATTGTCTTACAAAATTACCTAAAAAACTGTGCAGTTAGCTTCGATGTATTAGTCCTCAACAAATCAAGAAATGAATAAAAATGAACATTTTACTACGCGAATGCGTATTAAGCTAACTGGCAATATCGCATGCACATCTCCAGGTTGGATACGTACATTCTTTGCATTTAAAGCTTTTTTATAACTAGTGTCTAGACGCCGGGACTTTTCCTGAAAATCCATTTGGCGATAAAACAATATCTTTATCGGACGTTTGTAGAGGATTTTATGAGTATTGAATACGTCACGATTACAGATTATGAATTTATGAATGGAACCCGAGTAGCAGATCTTGTTTACCCTTGTCATGCTGAATAACTTTTGGCTGAAAAATTTCATTAAAACCAAATGGCAAAAAAGGGCAAAAAACACTGAAAGAACCTACTGTAGGTCAATTTATATTTGAAAAACTAAATCCTATGACAATTCTGGTTTGAAAGTGAGAAAACAGGTGGTGTAGACTAACATCACGCTGCACATATGTGCAGGCTGATGTTGGTCTATAGCTCCTGCCCAAGCAGGAATATTCCGGGTTCAGCATGACGCTTTTGTAAGCGTATGATAGGGGGAGAGGGGGGGGGGGGGGTATGGGATATTGAAAAACAAATATATATGCAGCAGAATATTTTCTTGTATATTTTCAGGGCATAAAACGTTAGATATTTTGCACTGAAATTTAATTACTATAGGAAAAACTTTCACACATACAATTGACTTTTCGCATTACTTCAACTACCAAATAACATGCAGTAACTTAATTAGTAGCTGTGAAAGATTTATATAGATCAATAGTGTGAGTATATTAAAGTTAACAATCATTACAATATAACAAGCGTTGGTAAGAAAGAGATAAGAAAATTCTATCTTTTTAAATGTCTCAAAACCGAAATTAAGTGAAGAACATCTTAAAATTGGCAAGATGAATGATTTTGGAATGATTTTGATATAGAACAGTATGAGTGTGTTGAAAGAGTTTTGAGTGAAATAAGAAGGAGGTAATCCAATATCGCTT
Organism: Fragum whitleyi; assembly: GCA_948146395.1. Lineage (NCBI taxonomy): Eukaryota > Metazoa > Mollusca > Bivalvia > Cardiida > Cardiidae > Fragum > Fragum whitleyi. The sequence goes on from OX411560.1 coordinate 29,526,737, forward strand.
ATTTTGTTCATAATGGACGATTTAGCGATATTTATTGCCTCCTTCTTTTAAAAAAAATGCACACTTTTCTGTTTGTTTAACTTTGTAGACCAACCAGGCACTTTACAATCCAGACCAGCAAATAAAATCGTAGAATAATTTGATCGATTTAAATTAAATGTTGGTCTTCATCAACGTTTCGAAATATTTTCTAATGATTTCGGATCGTTTTTGATCAGTTTGAGTGAGTGTTAGGAATGAGTGAATGGAGCGCTGAGTGAATGATATAGATTGGAATGAATGTCAATTTCACGATGTTCTGAATTGTAGTGGGAGACTTGTGAATATATCCTGAAATTTTTAACAGCGATTTTGTCGTTGCTGTTGCATTATTCAAATATGAAAGAATGCGAAGGTTAGTTTAAAAAAGGTCCAAACAATTACATTTATATTTTGTTTCTAAATAATGCCAAAGCCATGAATTCATACCATACAGTATGGGTGTAAATTCATTTAAAATCTTCCTGCAACGAAAATTAAATATTGCTGCATAGTAAATGATCGTTTTTCATTTTTAAAGAAATAATTTCGGAACTATGGCACCAATAAGTTTCGTTCATGAAAATGAATTTGAACATTTAAGGGCTGAAGAAAGTATTTATTGATTTAATTTGGATATAACCTAAAAACCTTACCAGATTTTATTAATACGCAAAGCGGATTCATACATAAGTGTGATAAGGTTTTTTTGTTTCATACCTCTATGAAATCAACAAAAACTATCTTCATATTTTAATATCTAATAGCACGAAACAAAAATGTAAAGACTTGTCCATAATAAAAAAAGTTTTCTTATGGGACTATTTCGATCGGTAGCTTACTAAAAAGCTGCGTGATAAAAATTGTTTCCATCGAGAAATGAAACCAACATTTCAGCCAATCTGAATGCATGATATTGATGGAATCGTATTATAAGATCTTTGGGTGGTCGATATCAACAATCTTCTTTTTTTAATTTACTTTTATATAAAACACACATATATAAATAGACCGTAAACTTGTAACCCAATTTTAATTCGGAGGCGAACACTCAAGAAATTGGCTTTTGATTTATTTCGATTTAATTACCACAAGAGAATTTATCTATCAACAAGCACTTTAATAAACACAGTACATAAATAAGATGGAAAAAAACGCCAAAACTTTTTCGACCTTTGCTGTTGATATTTAGTGTTTTGTCCTATCCTAGAGTCTATCAAAAGAAGGCATTTTTATTAGTTGAATTGAATCCTCCAGGAAAAAGTTCAAGCATAGAACTACTGTCAGTCGGGTTTTACAGTTAACAATGGCGTAAAGTTGACAAACATTCCGATCAAAACCATTCCAAATCACACATTCATCACTCAAATCACTACAAAAAGAAAGAAAAAAAAATCGCTCCGAAACTGTTCAAAAAGCTTTGAAAGCGTCTGACTGATTCTTGAATGTCCAGACATCTATCAATAGAACGTTTATCTATTGTTTATCTTATAACTATACAAGTATCCGTATGATAACAACCCGTATGATATTTTTTATGATATCACATAGTTATTTTTAGAACAATAATATCATACAGTTATTTTTAGAAACTAGCATTTAAGTTAGAAACATCGACTAAAACAAGACAAAAAGAGGTTATAAGATAAATATAATACGTACTAAGTGTGTTGTATGAAAAAATATCTAACTCGGTTGTGAGAATTGATAATTGTCTCGGCAGAGCCTCGACAATGATCAATTCTCCCAACCTCGTTAGATATTTTTTTCCATACAAAACACTAAGTACGTATTATATATTTATCAAAGGGAGGCAATAAATATTGCTAAATTCTTTCACATTGAACGAAATTAACGATATCATGATTATCCCCACCTTGTTATTCAAAACCCACACATATCACTCATTCAATTTCATTCCAAATTCATATCAAAATTTTTCATCTTGTCAATTTTACTATGTTCTTAACTATAACACTATCAACGTGTATTTACAGGTTTTCAGATGAAGAAGAAACTAAGAATGTCCGTAGATGAAAGATTCACGAGATTGATTCAGTGAAACAAATCAAGATAAGACAACTCTAGGGAAATACAAGATGTCATATGCTTCAACATACGCATGCATCATCGCTATAACTGCCACATTATTCGGTATTCATGATTCGCAATTAATTTTGGAGAAGAGACGACACCATGTTGGAAGCGATAGCTCGGAACGTAACGACGAGAAATTCATTAATAACACTACGAAACAGCAACATGACATTAATGATACACGTAGGAATATTCTGTATCAAAATTATAGTCTAGGACATGCATTACGGGTCCCGATGGAAATGAATTATCACAAAAAACCTTCCACACGTTTTGATTCTTCGAATAATGATGCAGTTTTGGCGGAAGACAAACCTAGAATTATGGGTAATGATGCGACGCAAAGGAAACAATCAATGCAATGGACGACAAGGAACAATTTACTGAATGATCATAAAACGTCTGCTTCGGGCAATATTGTTGATCCGAAATTCGACGAAATGAGGACATTCTTCCAAAATAATACGTCCCTGTCACATAATATAAATAAAAGAGCAATAAGAAATAGTTCCCCAGCATGTAACGACTATGTTACGAGGTCTTCCAACTCGAGTAGTAATACAACGGAAATCATGATTGCTGCACTTCTTCCGGATGACGACCGGCGGCCATTTTCAATTAAGAGGATTCAGCCTGCCATGTTAATGGCGGTAGAGGAGATGAATCCAATGTTAGCCAGATATAATCATTCATTGGTGATCAATTTTCGAGACTCCAAATGTGACATTGCGGATTCGATTAACGAGGCCATTAACTTTTATGTTGACCGCGAGGTTGACATACTCTTCGGTCCTTGCTGTGATTATGCTTTGGCCCCAGTCGCTCGTCAGGTGAGTACAATAACAGTTAAAAACATCGTGAAATTATCAAGGTGAACGATTTTGGAATGATCTCGGAATGATGTTTAATCAGTGAAAGTTTTGAGTTTTGAGTGAAATTGAGGGATGTAATCACAAATTGATAATTCTGTTCAGTATAAAAAATACCTTCCAATTTCTTCAAGAACGAATCAGACGCTTAAAATTTCAATAATGTCAGTGAAATCGCGATTTGATTCTTGCTTTATTCATTTTGTAGGTAGTTGTAAATCTTATATTTTTTAGTTATTTTGAGCGTTTTTGAATGGTTTGAGTGAGTGTTTGGAATGAATGAATGGAGCGCTGAGTGAGTGATTTACAATGGATTCGATTGAGATGAATGACAATTTCACGATGTAACTTACTGTAACAACATTGTGAAGTTAACAAGATGAATGATTTTGGGTGAAATTGAAGGAGTCTGTGGAGCGAGGTTTTAACGAGTTTCAATGTAGGTAATGCATATGCATTATTTCCCTCCTTTAATAAAACCTACGTGGATTTTTGAATTTGTGTCTTCGAGGTCAGATCAGGCCATTGAAACTCAACACCAGCCGATGAAATCATGCAATAATTTGATCGATTTGATTGAAATACTGATCATTTTGAACTATTTTGAAACGGTTTTGAACTTTTTGGAGCATTTTCGAGTGTTTTGGAATGAATTATTTAATCGCTGAGCGAGAGATTTTGAACGTTTTTGATCAGATTGATTGTCAATTTCACATTTGTAGAGTAAAAAAAATAACTTTTACAAAATGATTAAAATGAAAAAAAAAAAAAAAAAAAAAAAAAGAAAAAAAAAAGAAGAAGAACGAAAAAATCGGATCCATTAGATGTCAACGAAAGATCGTTTTCCAAAATTAGGCACATAATACATTTTATGAAAAATGGATAATAGAATGGAAAATAATTTCAAATATTTTTAACTAGATTGAATAAATAGAAGATGTTTTCTTTTGGGGTGTAAAACTGTTGATAACATCGTTCAAATGACATTTACCTCGAATGAAACCATTCTAATTGATCGATCATCGCTCCACTTATTCATTCCAAACGTTCACTCAAATCATTGTAAAATACTACAAATTTTTCATAAATACTTCGAAATTGTTTAACTAACATAAATGACTTATCATTAGAATTGCTGAATTATTCCGCAGTTTTATTGGCAGGTATGGAGTTTAAAACGTCTAATTGGTCAGTGAAGACACACAAACAAGCGACTAAGTAGATTTGTACGCTCGTAAAATGAGATAAAAATTGTCACTTATTTTGTCCAATTTGGAGAATAGCGATTTTGTATTACCTCTCTTCAGTTTCAATCAAATCACTCTCCGACGATTCATTCAATTTCATTCCAAAACCACATCCAAAATCCTTCAACTTGTGAATTTTACGAATGTTCTTTGGCGTATAATACCACTTCCTTAAAACAAAATCTACAAACCGCTCTAAAAATACACACTTTTAACTAAACGACTCAACCAGACCCTTTCAAAATGACACCGGTCAGTTATTGTAAATAATAAAGCGATTTGATATTTTTGAATGAAAATGATTAGAGTTTTGAAAAACCGGATGGCGTTTTGATTGATTTCGGAGCTTTTTAAATGAATTAAGTTAGTGTTTCGAATGCTTCGAATGGATCGCTGAGTGAGCGGTTTAAAATGTTTTTTAACGGAATGGGAGTCAATTCAAAGAAGTGATTATCTATACCTTATTTCCAGGTAAAATATTGGAATCTTCCACTAATTACGGCCGGAGGCCTAGCCGCGGAATACGGCACAGAGAAAAAGACAAGATTCAGCCAAATAACCCGGGTGGGGCCAAACTACAACACGTTAGTGTACTTTTTTCGTGAAATAATGCGGATTTATAATTGGAGACATCTCAAGTTGCTCTATAATCCGGACGGACAGTCGGATCTGTCCAGTCGCACGTGTCATATCGCGGTAAACGATTTACATTATGGTTTGTTACAGAGTTATGAGAAATTCGAGGATATTAGTGAAGTGTTAAAGGATTTACCTGGACGGATCGACTTCAACCATGCCGGTAAGTCGAATTTAATGTAGTACTTTCCTAATCAGCGGAAAAGTTTAGTTTAAATTTTCCGTTTTACCGAAAGACAGCGATGACTCCCGAAGCTTTCCGAGATCGAGCCGAATTTTGAATTCGGCCAATCGGGAACCCTCGGCGATTCTACGGAATAGACCTCGGGAATAATACGGGCGCATCAATGAAAACGCGTCATTTCGCACGTGGGTTTATATGACGTCGAAAATATAACTGAGAATGACGCTGCGAAAAACAAAATCAACGTAAGGTAAAAACCGGGCATACTATGATTTGAAAACAAAACGCAGTGTTTTACTGCGTTTTGCTTTCAAATCATGATATGCCAAATTAATCTCTATAGACGATCTGAAAGCATTAAAGGAATTTGCTTTTCTTCAAGCGTATTAACCAAAGTACCACAAGAAGCCGAATTACATAAAAATAGGCCAAAAATTACTACACTTACGTCCGAGGTACTTTCCAGTTTACGGAAATGTCCGAGCGATGTTCCGAATGGAATTCGGCTTGATGTCGGAAGGCGTCGGGATGCATCGTTAAATTTCGGTATAACCAAAAATTTCCGTTTTTGCGTCATCGTCATAGTAGTAATGATATTTCGTAAGTGCCTAAACAGTCAATGTAAAGGCACTTACCACAATGAATCGAAGCAATGTCGTAATCTTTCACGAAATGTCGACGTCATTTCTTCAGCTTGTAATATACAGGAAAAAATACGCCCGCCATGCTACGACACACGAGCTATGCCGCTTCCAAATGTCTTTTTTAAGGTTCAATAAGATACAACCTGCTTTATTGCGCTTGTGCTTGACCTTTTCCAAAACAAGACAAAAATAACCAAAAAACAAAACAAAACAAAACAATTACAAAAATACAAAATAAGAAAACACAAACAACAACAACAACAACAAAGACACCAAACTGTGTCTGCGGTGCATTTACGGTAACGAGGACAACCATTAATGCAATATGGCTTCTGTGACGTCACAAGAAGCGGTTAAGATATATCCTTTACATAGCTCAAGGCTCTGGTTAGTTTATGCCACTATACTGGCTGGTCGGAGACTTTGCGCATTTGTAAATTATTTGAAATTTCTTTTACAATTACAATTCATTTTTAGGGAAAACTAAACTGTTCTACTTTACAGTATCGAATGTTATTTTATATAAAGGATAGACGTTTTTTAACATCTGGGCTCGAGGTTATAAAACTTTTCTCATTCTTAGCTCAAAATTTTCTCAAATTCAACTTGAGACCAAAGCAATGATTCTGTTGCGATACTTAAATAAATGTATGAACATAAATATAATATTAATAGGTTGTTATAAATAACGATTTATTAATGTTATCTTTTGTGTTCATACAATTATTAGAATTCTAAGTTTGAGAAATTTCCCAGTTAAGTACCAGTAAAGTTTTATATTTGATGTACTCAATGATTTGGACAGTCTATAGTTTGATATCCAAGGTCCTCTTTAACCCGGAAGTAAAGTCGTTTGACAGTTCAATCGGTCGTGATATGTTTCTCTCGGTTATGTTGATAACAGTATTATAATATTACTAGACATTAAGTGATAAAAATGATAAAAAAAAAGTGTGCAATATACATGCATAAGTTTTATTTACAACGTTTATGTCTTCATTCATTGATATAAATCTATAGCTTCTTCTTTTTTCCACCCACAACTTTCATTTCGCAGTCAACTGATATTTAAATATCTACGGCACTATTTAATCCGCGCGAACTGTCGTTACCTACGCGAGTTACTCTAATTCGGAACATCACTCGGCCATTTCCGTAACCTGCAACAGACCTCGGATGTATGTAAGGCGGATGGGTATGTAACAAAATCGTACTGTAAATCGTTAGGCGGAAACAGTATAAGAAAAATTATTACTGTAGATTTCTATCTTTTACAGTAAATAACAGCTGAAAAATCATAATTTTTGAGAATGACGAATCATTCTCAAAAATTAAGGTTTTTTTTTTTCAGCCGTTATTTAAGAATCTAGAGATTTTTATATAATGATACGGTTGTGTCACGTCAGTGACTTAAACGAGTAGCGTTGGCGACGTCGAATGTTTTCACTAAAAGTTTCGAGGGCTAACGCCATTTTAGCTGACGTCATCGAGTTTTTCCAAGGGTTTCACGTAATTTTTAAAAATAGTCCGTCTATGTACATCCGAGGTTGATGGTGAGATCGGCCGAGTGGTGTTCCGAATGGAACATCGCTCGGACATTTCTGTAAACTGGAAAGTACCTCGGATGTAAGTGTAGTAATTTTTGGTCATTATTTCGGTAATTCGGCTCCTGGTGGTCCTTTGGTTAATACGCTTGAAGAATAGTATATTCCTTTAATGTTTTTCGATCGTCTGAGGAGATCATTTTGGCATATTATAATTTGAAAGCAAAACGCAGTAAAACACTGCGTTTTGTTTTCTACATATAAAATGCCCAATTCTCACCTTACGTTGATTTTATATTTCGCAACGTCATCCGTAGTTATATTTGTGACGTCATATAAACCCACGTGCGATATGACGCGCTTTCATGACTGCGCCCTTATTATTCCCGAGGTCTATTCGGTAGAATCGCCTAAGGTTCCCGAGTGCCGAATGGAGTGACTCTATTATTTGGATTGTCAATCTGACAAAGTTGGTGGATATGTGGGTAAACTTTGTATTTTGAATATTTGTGAATTCTGGAATATCACAATAGAAATTTTACATATACCTTGACAAATTTTATATTTTATTTTCGTGAATTATCACTGAAATATCAAATAATTGATTAGATTAACCAAAGAACTACGTTTTTATTTACACGTTTGTTTTAAATGAGGTCAGAGCTCCGATGATTCTGTGACTTTTCATTTGGTGAATATTACTGAAAAAATCAGTGCAAAAGTATTTCATTCCCTCAAATTATTATTTTTCTGATAAGATTACTTGGTTTAATTTTCGTAGTCAGCAAGGAAATGTACAGTTTCAATTTTGAAGTTTTGATTCCAATTCCATTAATACTTCGATAATTGTCAGTGTCGTGGTATTTTTAGTAGCGATTGTAGTTTTATTGCTCTTTTCACGAAAGAGTGAGAATCAAAGAAAAAATAACGAGCAGTAAAAAACATTGTGAAATTGAAAAAAAAAAAAGAATGAATTTGGAATGCAATTGAATGAGTGTTTGCTGAGTGTTTTATACAGCTAACAACATCGTGAAATTGACAAGGTGAATGATTATGGAATGATTTAGGAATGAAATTGAATGAGTGAGTGGAGCGAGTTTTGAGTGAATTTTATGGGAGGTAATCCAGTATTGCAAATTGTGTTCAGGATGAACAAAATTAGCAATATTGATTACCTCCCTTAATAAAATATGCATACAAGTTCTATAGAAAGCTCCCTATTTCTTCAAGAACCTATCAGACGATTACAATTTCAATTAAATTAGTGAAATCCCGACTTTCCCCCAGCTATTATTATTTTGAACAAAATTGTTGTTATATGTATTTCAGTGAGTTTGGAGCGTTTTTGGATGGTTTGAAACGCCGCCACCATAGCGCAGTTGGTTAGGCATAAGACTTCCAATCTGGAAGTCGTGGGTTCGATCCCCGGTGGCGGCTTATATCCTTTCCGACGTTTGTCTTTCACCAATGGGTAGATAATCGTAAACCTATGTGAAATAGCAGTCGGAGGCTAGGAAAGGTTGTAATGATAGTACAGGTGAAAGAAATACCAGGAATCCATTGTTAGGTGCTCCGGCCGCCGCGATATAACTGAAATAATGTTGAAAGCGGCGTAAAACCCCATTCAATCAATCATTGGATGGTTTGAGTGAATTTCTGGAATGAATGAATGGAGCGCTGAGTGATTGATTTAGAATGGTTTTGATTGAGTTAAATGTCAATTTCACGATGTAACTAACTGTAGGAGTTTCAATGGAGGTAAAACATAATCGATAATTTCAAAATAGTGATATATATTTTTTTTAATATACGTAGTTTTCTGATTTTCATGTCTTAATAGTCAAATCATGCGCTTGAAAATAAACACCAGACACTAAAAACCATACATATTTGATCAATTTGATTGAATTATTGATCATTTTGACCAAATATACAGAAATCATCAAATTAAAAAGTTATTCAACTCGATCGGGTACAATCCTGAATACCATTGGACGACTATCTTGCGGAACCAGTCTATATTTAGACCAGGCGACTATCCAGAAATGTTGCTTGACTCGTTTTCATCGTCCAATTTGAGTTGCCTCGTTTCAGAAATAAACTTGTTTTGTACAGTAGCCTTATTCTGGCTGTAAAATATGGATCTAGGTATTTCAACAGCGCATGGAGCATCAGGGACTTCATCATTTATGAAAGAAAATCGCCACACATTTGACTTTGCTTGTAAATCATTATAGTATAATAATTGCAATTCAATAAAATAAAGAATTCTGATTGGCTTAAATCGCATCACGTGGGGAAATTCATTGCACTTTATTTCTGTATAAAATGCAATAGGTCTTTCGGGAAACCCCCAAAATTCGATCTGCAAGTCCTTGGTTGTAGGAACTCGAATTAACCTAGTTTCCGATCATCAACGCAACATTGCTATTCAATCTATTACAGATTAATATATTTTTTCTAAAGAAATTGCGAATACAAGCATGCAGTTCTGATTCTGAGCCGACCTTAACTATGAAAACAGCGAGTCGACGAAGAACTTCAAGCAACCCTCCCAACTAAGACCGACCACGCCGTTTTTGTTTAAAAATAAAGACTTACTTGGCAGAAACAAGCTTTTTTGTCATAAGTACCTCGACGAATTTTAATGTTGTCTTTTATTTGTGTATCATTTGTTTTACGATATGACATTTCACTTCGAAAGCGTGATAAACAATACACGATCTAAAAATAGATTGTGTAATTTATACGCACAGAAAGTAGACTTGAAGCTTTAATGTTTGGCTGAGTATTTTAATAGTTTCTTCGATCTAGATGATTGCAATTAAATAAGAGACGAGTGTCTTTTTCACTGCGTTTATTGGGGTATAAAGTGCAATTGCCTTAGCACATGGCTTAATCATAATGCCCTACGGGCGTTATTTGCCATGTGCTAAGGCAATTGCACTTTATACCCCAATAAACGCAGTGAAAAAGACACCCATCCCTATAGTATTATAGTATCATCCTACGATCTCCGCCCTTTCACCATGCGGAGACTGTATGACTGTCATACGGTCTACAGTATATCTAGTTGACTGATCGGATGGTGACTATACGGTGATCGCCTTGCGATTGCGATTGCAACACGGACTTCGTAAACTTTTATTTTTGTGATAGGTTTATTAAAGACTGCACGAGCATCGCACGATTCTGTTAACAGATTATGCCGTAGTAAATAAAATAAACAACATGCAAGTGTATGTGCAAAGCGCGGTATAATTGGCAAAAAAGTTTGCATCGTTTTGTCGTCCTGAGCACAGGGCAGAATATATGAGTAACTGTAAGCAATCGTCACGTTAATCAGTTATACGTTGACTTAAAGCGTCGTTCCCTCACACATTTATCTTGGACGTGTGAAGCGAACTACCCCTAAATGGATTGCATTAATTCAAGACAATGACGTTGGTCGACATTTGACTTAAGGACCGGTCAACTAATTTTAATAGTTAATCAATTGTTTGGTAGACAGCCGATAGATAAGCAAAAAAATGAAATTTGTTTTTTCTTCTAGCGCATTGACCAAAGAATTGTCAGAAGTCGAATTACCTTCCAATTTACCCTGGGGTTTGTTTTACTAAACATCTTACGATCATTCTTTTGCGTAAGTCAGAAATTAAGGTTTCTTCTACAATAGAAACTTATTACGGAATTCTGCCATGCATCATCACATTAGAACCGTCTTCTGGAGACGATTCCAGTTGGATATTGCAAGGAAGAATCTAACAATTAATTAAAACACCACATATGATTTTAGATTTTGATTTACGATTAATTGTTTCGTAAGACGTTATGTAAAACGGGCCCCAGTTTACTATACTTTCGTCCGAGGAACTTTCTAGTTACCAAAAAGTCTCAGAATTGTTCAGATGGGTCTTTTCGTTGTCGATGTTTTGAACGATTTTTGCGAGACTTTTTCCACAGAAGGAGGACAGATTCAATAATTAGGGCTATGTTGCACTTTAAACGTGACAAATTTAACAACGACCTTCTTCTAAATTTAGATTCCTTCTCTTGAAATAGAAAAAAGGATGGCTGGTCTCGACCACTAACAAGAATACTAAGTGGCTTATTAGACTAAAATAATATGTTTGGAAAATTCTCAAGGGAAACTTCAAATTTAATGCAACGTAATGGAAATATTGCAGGACTAGAATGAGACATGAACTGTTATCAACATCGTGAATTTGTCAAGGTGAATGATTTCGGAATGAAATTGAATGAGTGTGATGAGAGGGTTTTGAGTGAAATTAAAGGGAGGGATCCAACACCGATAATTTGGTCAGGGTAAAAATGCGATATTTATTACCTCCCTTTAATAAAATATGCACACACAATCCATTAAAAGCTTCCTATTTCTTCAAGAAGCAATCAGACGCCTACAATTGCAATGTCAGCGAGTTTTTTGTTCATATTCATTTTTTAATGTATCTGTTGAATTACCTTTTTCACATTCTTGGGCGTTTACGGTTGGTTTAAGTGAGTGTTTCGAAGGAATGAATGGAGCACTGAGTGAGTGATTTAGAATGGATTGCGTTGAGTTGAATGACAATTTCATGATAGAAATAACTGTACATATGACCCGCGATTTTGAATTAGAAACACCTTAAATTCCAATGCTTTGAAAAAAACTATCAATTACAAAACATGCCAACCAGAGCTCGAATTTCAGATGTCACGTGATACTTATACTGGAACATCGTGTAATTGACAAAAGACGAGTACACTTATTTATTCTAGTCCGACTGCAACGAAAGCTTTATCTTGGAAAGTCGTTCTCGAACGCATGATCCAAGCCTGCGTTCAGGATAACAAAACGGCGCAAACCAAATTGCCAATGGGGTACTTTGGTGTGTTATCTCCATTGTTAGCTCTGTGGATTAAATCAGACGTGTTCGAAAATCGTTTAGAAACTTTCTTTGGATTTTATCCATAGTTTCTTTGGAGAAGTTGCGAATTTTATTTTTGTAAATACAAAATACTTATTTATACAATTCGTATTTATGATACAGTTTTCAATAGAAAAGATGAAAATAGATATTTATTTTACGTCAAATGTATCTTATAAATTGCGTAATATTTGATTTAGAGCTTATCTTTAAATCTTACAGTGCAAAGAAATTAAGTATAAAAGCCAAGGTAACCACTGTTTTGGACCCTTCCTCCTTTGGGAGAATTTGAAGGGAGATAACCAACCGATATCCCTCATTATACCCTGCTTTGCACGCAAGTGCGCGTGCAGAGAAGGGTATGCTTGGCAATTTGTTTGCACCGCTCTGTCATCCCGAACGCACGGCAGATGTTTTCACGTCTCTCAGAAATCGGCGGTGGTTAAAACACACTGCTACCCATTTGCACTATTGGGAGAACTTCGATTTGCTATTAAGTGTTTCCCCATAAACATACCCCTACGACGGTTGGGCTAGATCCACGGCCCTCTGATATTTTCCCTATAAGTGGGTTGTGACTTAAGGTGTCTTCAAACGATAAACGGGTGTCTTTTGTCACTAGGTTCATGCATTTGGGCAATATTAAGGAATTTCATACAACGCGTTCAATGTTTCGGTAGATAACGCCTATTTTAAGAGAGCGCCGCGAAACATCTTACAGCGGTCAGGTTATATAAAATAATCGCCTTCTTCATAACAATATAAGTTCGTCTTAGGAATTTATGTTAATAAAATTCATAACGTATGGCTAAATCCGTTCATTCATTCTCCGTAAAAAATAATCAGACAATTTGTTGAAGTGTGAACATTCTAATTAAAATCCGTTCCCAGTAGGTTTATATTCTATTTGCCAGTGAGGTGTCCCGGGGGTTAAAGGTTTCAAATTTGTCAGTTGTTGTGCGTTCGCAAAAGAAATTATACACTAAACGACTAATTGGGTAAGGAGTTATAAGAAAAATAAGAGCTTAGTAAAACAGCCCCTGGTTTAGAATAATTGGCAATTGCAATCGCATATCTTATTTAAGAAAACGGTAAAAGGATACATAAAATCCCGTCATTTGTTAATCTTTGTTAACTCCACCTTTCTTTATATGTAAGAAGTTGTTTTAGATATATTTTTCTTTAACAAATGGTAATTTCAAAAAAAAAAATACTCGTTTGAAATGACGCAATTCGACGCGTCATTGCGAAAACACTAAAAAAGTCAAAATTAAAATACTGAGAAAATTCTACTTCAAAGTATGATATTCCTCTGGTTGTTTGATAAGACAGTATTTCCGGGGATCCAGATGTAGATTGGTTCCATTTATTACCCCATTTCCTCGTCTTCAGACGTGATAACGCCAATATTCCAGGAACAAACAGATTTATTCAAGTGACCAAATCTTGGCTTTACAGGAAAGTTGTTGAAATTACGAGATTGTGGGAGAAGACCACTTCATGTCAAACGAGGAGACCGCGGAGTTTAGGGAGATAATTTGTTCGATTAGCAAAGAACAGAACAGTGTTTTTTCTTCCATTAGAGGATAACGGGTTTTCTAGCGCGTTCATGAAAGCGCGCAATTGGCAATTATAAACGCACATTTTTGTTTAACGAAATCGGCTAAAATGATGTATAAAAAGCCGTTTTTGTTAATCTTTGTGGCTGAAAGCATGTAACTCCAGTTTTCTTTATATGTAAAAGGTTCTTTTTAGATATATTTTTCTATTAAAATGTTGACTTCAAAAACGCTCGTTTGAATTGACGTAATTCGACGCCTCATTGCAAAAACAAAACAAAAAGTCAAAATTGAAACACATGTACCGAGAAAAGGATACTTTAACACAGTACATGTATGAAATGTCTCTGGTTGTTTAATAAGACAGTATTTCCAGAAAGCCAGATGTAGATTGGTTCCATTTATTACCCCATTTTCCTCGTCTTCAGACGTGATAACGCCAATATTCCAGGAACAAACAGATTTATTCAAGTGACCAAATCATGGCTTTACAGGAAAATTGTTGAAATTACGAGAATGCGCCAGATGACCACTTCATGTCAAACGAGGAGACTGCGGAGTTTAGGGAGATAATTTATTCGATTAGCAAAGAACAGAATAGGCCCTGCGTTCAGGATTACAAAACAGTTCAAACAATTTTCCAATTATACCCAGCTTTGCACGCAAGTGCACGTGCAAAGCGGGGTATAATTGAAAAACTGTCTGCACCATTTGGTCATCCTGAACGCAGGGCAGTACTTTTATACATAATAAATTCACACCGGTGAATTACGTAACACAGCACATTCAGAAAACCGTCAATAAATCTGTTAATAGGCGACCAAATTAAAACGATATGCAGCAGAGAAGCATGAATACCGCTAATAACTTGTTGAAAGTCGTAGATCTTTTAGAAATCTTCAGATAACTGATAATTTACAAGGACCATATATACAGTTAGTTACATCGTGAATTTAGCATTCATCTCAATCAAAACAAGTCTAAATCGCTCACTCAGCTCTCCATTCACTCATTCATTCCAAACACTCATTCAAATCGCCGTAAACGCTAAAAACAGTTAAAAAGATAAAATCATCATTCAAAGATTAATCTAAATAGAAAAATAAGTCATAAGTTATAAGTATTATTGGTTCTCGGAGAAATAGGAAACAATATATAGAACTTATAGAAATTGCATATTTTATGAAAGGGAGGTAATAAATATCACTAGTTTTGTTCATTCTAATTTCAGTCAAAATTCACTAATCAAAATTGTTCGAATTCATTCCAAAATCATTCGACTTATCAATTTCACGATGTGGTCAACTGTATTTACAGAGTGAATAGTAAAGACTGGTCAGATCGCACGGATGCACAGTCTGAAATAGAGGCTTAGCTGTTCGCATATTTAAACGTTTCAAAATACCACGCACAGTCTGTAAATTTTTAGACATTCAGATTTCGAATTCGCACCTGGTATTCTGCAGTATTGTTATAAAGAAAGTAAATTGAATATGTTCAGATTTCGAATCTGATGATAGCATCTCATTAGTCAATGTATCAAATAATAGCAACAGCGTTCAAGGAGAAAAAATCTCCTTTTATAAGGCCATTTCTACATTGTTTTTATACAAGTTGCTTTCTTAAATAAGCTTTTCATTTGTAAAGGTGAACTTTGAATTCTGACCAACAACCGACAAAAACACTAGTAAACAATACCTTCCGGACAATCATCGTACGATACTGCAGATTCCCAAAGTTGAAAATATGATTTATATTTCACACACTTTCTAATTCCATCGCCTAGCCTTTTGCAAGGAAACGAAGAAGCCAGAAAAACATGTATAAACAAACAAACATCCTTCTACACACAGGGACACAATATGAAATTTAAATAATGTGCAGACGACTTATTTAAGTGTGTCGAAATTGTTAAAATTAAATACATTTTCATAGAATCAACGGGATTTCATATATACTTAGATAAGTCGTCTGTACCTTATTTATTTATCTATATTTATAGAGGATATCAAATGAGTGCTGATTGAATACCGAATTTATTAAAAGAGTCATCTATAAACAGATAAAAACGAGGCTGTGCCGAGTTTTTATCTGTATAAGATGACTAGTTTAATAAATTCGGTATTTATGAGCATAAATTTGATATCCTATTTACAATATGACCCGAAAATTTGCGAACAATCGTCAAAATTCTTGAAATTCTACATATCAATTTTCCGCGAAACTTATAACGCCGTTTAAAACTGACGTCGCAATATATAGACTTTGACGTCATTTTCGCGGTTGCAAAGTAGCGTTGCCATTCGCTTTGAGCTCACTTGCATAGTTATTCCACTAGTGTAATAACACCCGTGTAATATCAAAATTATTTAACGGGTTTATTTCCCTCCCGCGACGTAGGTCATACTATGATGTAAATTGTTTCATGAGATTCTTCGACGGGTTTATTTCACTCCCGCGACGTAGGTCATATTATAAAAAGAAAATATGCAGAGTTTTGAAATGTCTTTCACATTATCAGTTTTTCTTACTGTTTAGTGTGGTAATATAGACCAGAATTGTTCAACTAACGAGAAATTTCGAAATGACCACTTAAATGTAAACAACGAGACACACGTTTTATAGGGATAATTTGTTTTATTAGCCGGTGTCGGTAATTTACAGGAGAAATAAGAAAAAACTCATTCGCCATTCGCTCTTCTTACACGTTGTCTTGTTCCTCATCGAATCTCATGGAACAATTTACATTATAATATGACCTACGTCGCGGGAGGGAAATAAACCCGTTGAATATGTTTGATATAACACGGGTGTTATTACACTAGTGGAATAACTATGCAAATGAGCTTAGGGCGAATAGCAACGCTATTGTGTAACCGCGAAAAGGACGTCATAATCTTAATATTGTGACGTCAGATTTAAACGGCGTTTTAAGTTTCGCGGAAAATTGAAATGTTAAATTTCAAGAATTTTACCGATTTTTCGTAAAAAATGGGGTCATATTATATAAAGAATATTAAATTGTGCTCATTAAATACAGAATTTATTAAACTCGTCATCTAAAACAGATAAAAACTCGGCGCACCCTCGTTTTTATCTGTTTATAGCTGACTCGTTTAATAAATTCGGCATTTCATGACCACTCATTCAATACCCTCAATTTAATTGTATCAAAGACCTATCCCTTTCTCAACTATCAGAATTGTAGCCAATGGGCACAAACCATTCTTGTCAATAGACCGTTGTTCATTTCCGTTCATTTGTCGTTGCTACCGTAGCATATGCGCGACGCCCCAACGTTTACTTATTAAGGGGGATTGTGCAAGGGTACAGGACACAACTACTGCTGAGATCCGCCATGGTTCTTTGACGTGCTCGATGTAAAGCACCGATTCACGGGAATCAATTTTAAAAGATTTGGTACCTTGGAAACCCTTCCAAAAATTCTTTGTTTTCCTCTGTCCTTTCCGAAACGCTACAAATATAACATTTCCCCTGAATTAATTTAATATAATCGAACTACTTTCCTATTTCGATACAGGCCGCCACCATAGCGCAGCTGGTTAGGCATAAGACTTCAAATCTGGAAGTCGTGGGTTCGATCCCCGGTGGCGGCAAATATCCTTTCCGACGTTTGTATTTCACCAATGGGTAGATAATTGTAAACCTATGTGACATAGCAGTCGGAGGCTAGGAAAGGGTGTAATGGTAGTACAGGTGAAAGAAATACCAGGAATCCATTGATAGGTGCTCCGGCCGCCGCGATATAACTGCGAAATTGTTGAAAGCGGCGTTAAACCCATTCAAACAAACAAAATCCTATTTCGACAGAAAGAAATAATACTTTTTGAAAAAAAACTGAGTGACCGTTTCGAAGTTCGTTTCAGTGTTTATTATATATCCTCGTTTCAAAATAAAACATCAGTATCTTTTTTGTCTTAGAGGTAATACCACCTTGCAGATCACTTAACAGAGCATTATGCAATCGAATAAAAGATAGTTTTCACGGCAAACCGCAATTTTATTGTAAAACCTATTGTAACAGGGACAATTACCATGGCAATAGATTCGTCTTATTTCTTCTCTAACTGATTTTCCTAGTCTTGATTTGTTGTCTGGAGTTGGGCCGTCCAATTTTATGGTCAATTATGTCGCATAAACGTGGTCTTCTGGATTAAGCTACAATCTTGAAATCAGAAAGAAAATAGTAGTTATGGATGACGATAATAACCAAAACATGGAGATACGATCGGTGATCGATAAATTCGAGATAATTGTTCTTTGCTTTTTTTGTTGAGGTTTACAGTTAGGAAACTTTGGATACTGCTTAAGTGGTCACTTAACGACATTTTCGTGAAGTAAAGTAATTGTGACGTTAGAATTGTTTAAATGACGTCATAATTATGACGCCACGGTAAGCGCTCACCGTCCAGAAATGGCGGTCAACGTCGTTTCGAGCAATATTGATGTCTTCTTAATATCCAATTTCAACTTTTTCATTAAAAAGCAAGAAGTCCAAAATGCCTAATTTCCAAAAGGAAACGCTTCCTATTCAGACAGTGTTGTTCCCAAGTGATGTTTCACAATAAATGACTGTAGAAATCTCATTAAACTTTATATCACGGTTAAAGCAAAAAATACCTTATTTTCACGCATGTGGCTTATAAGAATTAATGAAATCATCGGAACACTTGTCAGATTTTCCAAACTTATTAGTCTCTGTGAAAAATATTTTATCATGCAACGAAGCCTGTATTGACCTGATATCGTCTATCTGATAACTTGACATGTCTATTTTTAGAAATGATTTGCATAAACTTTCACATGATTTTTTTTATTTTTAAGGGTTTACTATGATTAGGTGGTGAAAAATGCTTGCATGATAGATAGAATAACATGTAAGTGTATTAAGATATCAATGTTATCAGGTCTCGGCTGTGTGAAATTATCATGACTCGACAAAGCCTCGTCATCATAAATTCTCCCAACCTCGACCAGATAACATTGTTATTTTTAGACACTAACTTGTTATTCTCTATGTCTATGGTGACCATTGTTCCGGTATATTTCTTGTGCGGTCATAGAGACGTTATCGGGTAAAGCGTTCGCTGTTGCTTTATAAGGCGAATCCATCTATCTATCTTGTTCAATTTGAAAATAACACGAATTTATCGATCACCACTCGTACAAAATTGAAAATAACCTCATCATTTCGTGTGCATACTTTGTTTGGTAGTTTGTTTGTTTGTTTGTTTATTTATAATTCATTATCAGCACCAACAAATAAAGCTCTATTAGTATATAGAGGATAATCGTTTGTTGATTGAATTGAGTTTAACGCCGCTTTTAACATTATTTCAGTTATATCGCGGCGGCTGGAGCACATAACAATGGATTCCTGGTATTTGTCACGCCAGTACTACCATTACATCCTTTCCTAGCCTCCAGCTGCTATCTCACATAGGTCTACGATTATCGACCAATTAATTGGTGAGAGACAAATAGTCGGAAAGAATGAGTGCCGCCATCGGGGATCGAACCCGGGACCTCTAGTATGACAGTCCGACGCGCTACCAACTGCGCTATGACGGCGGCTTAATCGTTTGTTTGAGTGTAAGATCGATTTATATTTCATTGAGTGAACGACAAAAGCTATATTTTCACGAGTGGCAGAGCCACGAGTGAAAATATAACTTTTTTTGTTCACGAAATGAAATATTAATCGATCTTACTCGAAAAACAAACGATTATCCTATTTCTTTATTGCAAAAAAGAAAGAAAATGTGAATTTTCTAAGACATATTTTCGTAAAGCGCTTCATTTTGCACGTTATTGCTATGTAACGTTCATTGTGACGTCACTTATTTCGACCAGCATAGATGACGTCAGATAGCACAAATGCACAAAAGCAGGGTATAAGTTTTTGATAATTTCACTGCTCTTGCGGTGACATTATTAAGTGATAATCTACCGTTATTTCTCGATAAACCACTGAAAAGTATTAAAGAAATATACATAAACATATAAGGTTGATGACTTAAGTTGGAATAAAGATGTCGAACAGGAGGAAGGAAATCATTTGCTGAGCTGCATGTAGACAAGCAAGTTTAGGTGGCAATTCCAATCAGAATTCCTTGCATCCGAAACACAAGGCTTCACAAGTCTTTTCCGACAATTATCGATTCTCCGAACCTCGTTTGATATTTTTACTCATACAAAACACTAAGTTTGTATTATATTATATACATAAAGATATAGTGGTAAAATGCGCTGCATTCCTGAGGGTGGGACATTTTAGAATTAAATGTATAAAAAACTGCGTACGTCACAAACATTACGAAACAATTTGTTATCGTTTATACTTAAACAACGGATATATGCAGGGTTTTGTCTCAATTGGGATTTAATTTGACAAATTATATGCTTCGAACATATCAAGTAATGAATCTCAATCTATTTTTTTTTGTCTCAGAAAGATATAAAGGAAGATTATTTGCGTAAAATTATTAAATAAAACTGCGCTCCAGATTTTCTGATTCTCGCTTTACTTTTACTTTCTTTCCTGTTTTCTTTCTTTTTTGTTTTCTTTCACGTTTTCTTTCTTGTTTTCTGTCTTGTTTTCTTTCTTGTTTTCTATCTTGTTTTCTTTCTTGTTCTTTCTTTCTTTCTTTCTTTCTTTCTTTCTTTCTTTCTTTCTTTCTTTCTTTCTTTCTTTCTTTCTTTCTTTCTTTCTTTCTAGGTCATTTTTCGACTAAAATTGAGCATGTGCGTGAGATTTCCAACAATTTCATATATGCGAAAAGCAAAGACTCTGACCAGCCTGTGCATCTGCACAGTCTGACCAGAGTCTTCACTTTGTGTTAAGCAGAAAGATAATGTCTCAAATTATCTGTAGACCATCAGTTAATTTTATATTTACAGTGTGCGGCTGTCAACGCTACTCAATGTTTGCACCTCACGAACGTTCCAACTTGTTGGAAATGTCACGCACAGGCTCAATAAGTAGAGATCATATTGGCGATGGAACATAAAAAACATTAAAGCATATTTTCACGATCTAAAATGATGATCCTCACTTCTCAAGAACTGTTACGATGATTTACATGAGAGGGGGGGGGGGTATTTTCAATGTCGTGATTAATGCTGAATGTTTTTGGAATAGATTTAGAATGCAATTAAATGCGTGCGATGAGTGAAATCCAAGGGAGGTAATACAAAAGTGACTTCCAATTAAGGCAATATTTTATTACCTCCCTTTTTAGTTTGTGTGATTTCACAGACTAATGACATGCTTAAGGTCCACTCCAGCCAATAAAATCGTTGAATAATTTGATTGTCTGAATTAAATGTTGATAGTGTTGAACGATTTCAAAATGTTATTGACTTATTTCGGGACTTTTTTAGGTGATCGGAATGTGCGTTTGGAATGAATAACTGGAACGATGAGCGAGCGATTTTGAATGATTTTGATCGAGATAAGTGTCAGTTTCGGGATGTTAATAATTCTACCGCCAATTAACATCGTAAAATAGAAATTGACCGGCCATTCCACGTCTATTGTTAGTACAGAAAATGACAGTTATTACAATAGCATTTGGAAATTGAAGCCCACTGCGACCAGAATCATTCTTAAACACTCGCTCAGCGATCAAATCGTTCATTTTAAACACTCATCCAAACTATACAAAACTCTTTAAAATCACTTAAGAAAGATCAACAGTTATATTCAAATTTATCAAAAATTCAATCATTTATTTATCTTTATCTTTTTATTGAATTATTTCTAACAACTTAAAGATATTATCTTTTATGTTGAAACATTAAAATGAGTATTAAAACAGAATTACGGCTTTAATCTCGAATTGAAATTTGAGAAAATATAGTATTGAGAACGAGAACAGTTTTATAACCTCGGGCCCAGACGCTATAAATTGAAACCAGCCAATAAAATTGTTGAATGATACGAAAGATTTGAATGAAACGTCTTTTGTCTTAAACGAATTTGGACTATTTTTGAAAATTTTGGAGCGTTTAAGAATGGTTTGAATGAGCATTTGGATTGAATGAATAGGGTGATGAGCGAGCGATTTATAGCGGTTTTGATCGAGGTAAATGCCAATTTCACGATTTTAAACTGTATAGATCCACAAGTTTAAGTGAATGATCAGAGGTCAATTTTGTCTATACCTGTATAGACAAAATTGACCTCTGATCACTCACTCTAAATTCCGGGTCTTTACATCGTTGTATGCATTTATATTTGCAAACTCTTTTCGGCTGAAAAAATTGGTTTTATTTTCCAATGAAATAATTTTAAAAGCGTTGATATTTTGAAAGCATCTGCTTAAAGTAGTCATCTAAAAAAAGTAGTCAGCAGAAATCTAAAGGTTAATTGTTTCCTTTATTAGTAAAGAAATTGTTACATTTTAGATTGAAGATACTTACATGTATTTATAAGATTGGACGAAAGTACTTTCTTCATTGAGTTATGAAACAAAAATCAAATCACATTCATATAACAGTATGCTTAGGTTAGTTTCATACAATAAAAATAATACAATACATGTACTTAAAGTAAGAAAAAGAAATCTCTTAGATTTCTTAGATAAACTGAAGACATCGCATTATGAAAACACTGGACTGAAGCAAAAAATGTAGATAAACTAGAATCCAGATAATATAGATATTATAGATTATCAAATTATTATAGGGATGAGTGTCTTTTTCATTGCGTTTATTGGGGTATAAAGTGCAATTGCCTCAGCACATGGCAAAAAACGCCCGTAGGGCGTTATGATTAAGCCATGTGCTA
Source organism: Fragum whitleyi (assembly GCA_948146395.1). Taxonomy (NCBI): domain Eukaryota; kingdom Metazoa; phylum Mollusca; class Bivalvia; order Cardiida; family Cardiidae; genus Fragum; species Fragum whitleyi. Next base: position 29,549,275 of record OX411560.1, read on the forward strand.
AGGCAATTGCACTTTATACCCCAAAAAAACGCAGTGAAAAGGACACTCGTCCCTTATAATTGCCATCATCTAGATCGAAGAAACTATTGAAATACTCGGCCAAACATTTAAGCTTCAAGTCTACTTTCTGCGCGTATAAATTACACGATCTATTTTTAGATCGTGTATTTGTTTATCTCGCTATCGAAGTGAAATGTCATATAGTAAAACAAATGATACACAAATAAAAGACAACATTGAAATTCGTAGAGGTACTTATGACAAAAAAGCTTGTTTCTTCCAAGTTAGTCTGTATTTTTAAACGAAAACGGTATGGTCGGTCTTAGTTGAGAGGGTTGCTTGAAGGTCTTCGTCGACTCGCTGTTTTCTAAGTTTAGGTCGGCTCGGAATCAGAACTGCATGCTTGTAATCGTAAATTCTTTCGAAAATATATCAATTTACAACAGTTCGAATAGAAATGTTGCGTTGATGATCGGGATCTAGGTTAATTCGAGTTCCTACAACACAGGACTTGCGGATCGAATTTCGGGGGTTTCCCGCAAGACCTATTGCATTTTATACAGAAATAAAGTGCAATGGATTTCCCCACGTGATGCGATTTAAACCAATCAAATTTCTTTATTTTATTGGATTGCAGTTATTGTCATGTATTATCCTCTAGGGCTTGTAATCTTATTTCCTTAGATATAGATATAGATTACAAGAACATGAAGATAGGTCTGCTCTTCTCATCTGGAAAGACTCATAAAAGATGCAGACGGATGGTTGATTCTATTGAATGGTCTTGCGGTTACATGTATGTTAAATACATAATAGATGGTTGGTGACTTTAGATGGGAAAGTTTATCGGGCAATGCGTAGGAAATAAAAGCGCTTGCTTTAGACAGATGCTTGCTTATTACAGATTAATTTCTGTGCAATCATTTCATTTGGGAACTCGGTGGTTGATTGCTTAATGCAGGTTGCTTGCGAAAACAGGTGGCCGATAAGACAGATTTGATTGAACAGTTAGTTACATCGTGAAATTGACATTCATCTCAAGCAAAACCATTCTCATTCGCTCTTTCAGCACTCCATTCATTCATTCCAAACACTCACTCAAACCATTCCAAAACGCTAAAATCTCAATCAAAAATAAAAAACAACTTCGTTCATAATAAAGATAGCTGGGACAAAAATCGGGATTTTACCGAAATAATTGAAATTGTACGCGTCTGATTAGTCTCGATGAAATAGGCAGCTATTTAAGGAATATTCATGCAATTTTTTTTAAAGGGAGGTAATTAATATCGCTAAATTTGTTCATCCTAAACAAGATTTGCGACATTGATAACCTCCCATTGAATTCAATCTTATCTCGCTCTACACACTCATACAATTTCATTCCAAAATAAATCCCGGGCCAAATCATTCACCTTGTCAATTTCACGATGTTCTTAACTGTACCTCCGAAATCCTCCTCGGTCAAATTAAATCTGCGTTGAATCCATCCACATAAATGTTTAAAAACACACAAGTTAAGCTTCGTTACAATTTTATAAGTTCAGTTAAGAACATCATGAAATTGACAGGGTGAATGATTTTCGAATGATTTCGAATTGAAATCGAATGAGTGTGTGGAGCGAGTTTTGAGTGAAATTAAAGGGAGGTAATCAAATATTGCTAATTTTGTTCAAGATGAAAAAGATAGCAATATCAATTACCTCCCTTAAATGAAATATATGTACTCTTCTTTTTGTACGTCTTCGTTGACCAATCAGACACTTGAAAGTCCACACCAGCTTATTAATGATTCTGGAATGATTTCGGTATGAAATTGAATAAGTGGGACAATCCTGACTTTTCTCATTGTATCTTATAACCAATGGCCATTTAAAAGCTGTCTTACGTTACACCGCTTTGCACGCAAGTGTACAATTTGAAAACAGTTTGCACTGTTTTGTCATCCCGAACGCAGGGATGGTTTTAGATTCAACAAAGGTTTTCGGAAATCGTTCATCTAAACGATGTCAGACAGCCGATTTCCCATTTGACAAATATGTTACAGAGCGAGGTTAAACCTCACACACTTAGTGTTATAACATATGGTTCGAGTCTGTCGACAAAAATATTTTTGATTTTATTTGCCTGGGAACGACATTTTTTACAAAAAGAAATAGTTTACGTGTTTATACGTAAATAGGATTTTAGTTTCATACCTCTGTGAAATTTACATATACATGTACATGTACTATCTTCACGTCTTGTAATTTAATATCATGAATCATAAATATAAAATAGTGAATCGGATTTCTGACGGGATTTCCTTGTGCTGAAGTTTACTGAATAGCTGTAAACTAGAAATTATTTTCATTGAAAAAGAAAGTCAAATTGTCAGCCAATCGGATCGCTCGAAACTTGATGGACACAATGAAAGTAAAGTCATTATTCAATATGCTTCGTAACTGTCCCTGATCCACGATCACATTAAAATAATTGATACACACATAACTCCATGATTTTTGTGGACCTCATATCTTATAATGCAGTTAGTAACATTGTGAACATTCAAAAACGGCCCAAATCACTTTAAAAAAAGTTCAGCAACTACATTCAACATAAAAATCGGTAGATAAATTCCACGATTTTACTGACATAATTGAAATTGTAAGCGTCTGATTGGTTCTTGAAGAAATAAGAAGCTTTTTATAGGTATTGAATGCATATCTTATTAAAGGGTGGTAATAAATATAGCTTATTTTGTTCATTCTGAACAAAATAAGCGGTATTTGCTTAACCCCATTTAATTTTACTCAAAACTCGATCATCACACTTATTCGTTTTCATTTGAAATCATTCCAAAATCATTCACCTTGTCAATTTCACGATGGATTTATCTGAACGAATCGAACAATCGGACTAGCTTGCTGGTCGGATTTTTTGAAAGATTATGATTCACTCCTGAGATTGTTGCATTAAGCTTATTCCTGCCGAGTGCAGCATGTCTAATTTGTACCACGAAACCATTGTATTATATAACATATGGGACACAATAGCAAGCATTAATATTGACCATGTCAAGAAACTACTCTTGAAATTCATTAGGCTCTTTTAAAATGTAAAAAAAAAAAATGTGCAGATTATTGGCAGTGATTCTCTAACAGCTCTTACAGATCGACATCTAGTTTTCACAAAACGATATTGTCCACGATTAATGCCCTGGCAGGGCGGAGCCTAAGTAACGGGTTGTTGCACTTAAGGTTAAGGTATATCAGCTTTAATTTACGATAAGTTACTTAGTTAGTCGAGATAAATAACTTGAGACCCTAAATCGTAGGTTGGAAACCAAATCCTCGTAATTTCAACTTAATGAAGCTGAAGTTACGAGGCTTTTTGCAACCAAACGATGAAATGTGTTCACTCTTTCTAAGTATAATATGAAAGAACCCAAAGATTTGAACAGTAAACTCGCCAAAATTACGTCACGGCTAAGCCACGCCCTGTCAGTTCAATAATATCGCAGTATACTTATGAGAAGGAAATAAATACAATAAAAAAGGACTAAAAATAAGCTAAACAAACACAATGATTTAAAATTGATTTGACATGGTTCTCGGAAATTGAAGATGTACTGATTTTTTTGCATGTGATTGCAGTCGGACAACGTCCAGAAATTTTATTGGTTTAAATCACATAATGTGGGTAAATCCATTACACCTTATTTCTGTGTAAAATATAGTATTAATAAAAAAAAGGGTCTTTTGTAAATCGAGACAATATTTACATTCAATATATGGCGCTCTAAAAAATATTTTTTCGTGTTTGATTTCGTAAAAAGGTAGACACGAATCTTTATTATTCAAATGATATTTGTAAGGGGACGATCATATGGGACGCAGTAACGACCAAAGTTACAGTAAACAATATCGTGAAATTGACATTTAACTCAATCAAAACCATTCCAAACCAATTACTCAGCGCTCCATTCATTTATTCCGACATTCACTCAAACGATTCAAAAACGCTCCAAACTCACCGAAAAACATATAACAACACTTTCGTTCAAAATAAAAATAGCTGGGGAAAAAATCGGGAGTCACTTATTTAATTGAAATTGTAAGCGTCTGATAGGTTCTTAAAGAAATAGGGAGCTTTCTGTTGAACTTGTATGCATATATTATTAAAGGGAGGTAATCAATATTGCAAATTTTGTTCATCCTGAACAAAATTTGCAATACTGGATCACCTCCCATTAAGTTCACTCAAAACTCGCTCCACACGGTTTCGACTCTAAAGACATCAATAAAGACTTGTGACGTCGATGCTTCTTATCCCGGGTCAGGACGGTGTTACTTGGATTCCAATTGACGTCAAAAAGCAGTGCGCCGCTGTTCGACTACAACAGAAAATCTGGTTTGTCTGTTACATTGTATTTAAATTGAAATTACTTTTTTTAACATTGTGTATTGCACGGGTATATCAATAAATTAATGGAACAAATAGATTCTATTGTACTAATTAATTATTGTAGCGGTATTTTTTTTAATCATGTTCACTCCCATCGGTAGATAACTTCGTTCACATGGATGTCCTCCCTGCACATGTATATTACACTTATTTTCAAATCAGTGCATCATCTCTCTCGCATCCCAGACTGTCATATGAATTTCCCCTTAATGTTTTAGCGGTTTCTTACTTGCGTTATTTGCCATATGCTAAGAAATTTACATTTATGTATTTAAAAATGCCAATTAAACAGGGACACACATACTTATTAAATGTATAAATCTTCCCTTGATGCACATTCGAAATTTCTATACATTGATACATGTATGTAGTGTTATTTCTTACGCCGGAACTATTTTTATGGCGTGTTAACATTATATTTATCGATGTTTTACGACAATATAATCTCGACTCATTACTACCGTATAATAACCTTTAGCAAAAACTATTTGGTTTGTATGTCTTTTTTTCTCAGAATTTGTGAATTAATATTGACACGTCACGAAAAACATGCACATGGCCATGCGATTTCTTCATTATAAAGCAAAGGTAAATATAATCTAGAAATAAATTTGCCACAACTTGGCATATATCTGTAGTCCGAGCATTTTTACCTGAGCCAATCATTCGTTATCTAAAAAAAGTACATAATAGATCGTAATCGTTTGAGAGAGCATGAGTCACCTGGTGATTCTTGTCTTTAATATTGAGTAATGTCTTGTTTATTTGACATCAATGAACACTATTGAAAATCAAAGTACTGAAAGTACTGATAAGTTGGAATGTGTTCGAGAGACGGTGACCTAAAGTCAGTAACGAAGCTGATGCCTCCCGCCCACCACAGGTGATCACATAATACGTCTCGTCTTTTGACGGGCGTATTTAAATCAATGTATTCCAACGAGGGACGCTTAAACCCCTGAATCACTATACAGGCCTAAAACTGACGAAAGAAAAATGATAAGAAGAGGGCAAGAATGGCCCCAAACCGCTCACCTGAATTCGATTGGTCCAGTTGATCTTATCCAAGAAACTTTCTAGCAAAGTTTTATTCAAATTTGCCTTATTGTAGAAGAGGAGATATTAGTCGAAGAATAAGCAATGAAAATAGACCCTGCCCATCCATTCATTACAGAGGACTGTCAAAATGAGCCCTGCACTGCCACGCCCGTATGAATGGGCTAATCAAAATTTTGCCAACAATATTTGAATAGGGTCACCAAAGGAACATTCTGGTAAAGTTTCATTGAAATCGGTCCAGTGGTTCAGGAGGAGATGTCATTCAAAAATTTTTGGCTCAAAATAAGGCCCGTCCTGCCACGCCTATATTTAATGGCCCATAAAAAAATCGTGAATAATTTTTGAAAAGGGTCACCCAAGGAACATTCAAATAAAGTTTCATTGAAATCTACCCAGTGGTTCAGGAGGAGATGTCGTTCAAAGAATTTGGGCTAAAAATAAGCCCCGCCCTGCCACACCCATATTTATGGACAATAAAAAGATTCCGGGATTAAAATAAGCCCAGTCCCGCCACACCCATATTTATGGGCCAATCAAAATTTCGCGAACAAGGTTTGAAAAGGGTCACATAAGAAACATTATGGTAAAGTTTAATTGAAATCGGCCCAGGAGGATATGTTGTTCAAAGATTTCAGGCGAAAATAGCCCCGCCCTGCCACGCCCATATTTATTGGCCAATCATATTTATTGGCCAATCAGAATTTAGCGAACAATTTTGAAGAGGGTCACCAATGGAACATTCTGGCAAAATTTCATTGAATCGGCCCGGCAGTTTTGGAGAAGAAGAAGTTTTAAGAAAGTTGACGACAAATGACAGAGTCGACGGTGATCGACGACGGGTGATCCTTAAACCTCCCCTTGAGCACGTTGTGCTCAGGTTAGCTAAAAAGGAAGACAATGATACGGACTATACAGCCGACTAATGGACGCACAGGCGGACACTTATACACTCAAAACAGTTTCCATGTTATTTTTCAAATGACCTCTGCTCCATTTAAGTGATCAATTACATTTTTTTAATTAGAATTGTCGCAAAGTCGATCCTAACACGCGCTTTGTCCATGATGAAAAGCTATTTTCGCAGGGAAGTCTTTTATTTCATGAGTTGGAATCTCAAGACAATTTTTGGACGAAGTTCAATTGTGACTTCAACCTTCGTGACCCAAAAATTGGGCACTCTCTCGGGTCATTGACAACATTTGGTTAAGTTTCATGATTAGGGTACATTGGTTGTTCAGTTAGAGTGGAAACTGTGTAAACAGTTAAAGTTTACTTATGATGGTGACATGTATGACCCCGAAACAATAGGGAATTTCTTTGGATCATGGGCATTATTTGTGTAAAGTTTCGTTATTGCAGGTCAATTGCTTCTCCATTTAGCTTGCGGAAAGCAAAAGGTCAATGGACTGACAGACAGACATGATGAAATCAATATATGCTCCTCTACTTCTGAGTTCGGGTTACAGTTTATTATGTCGTGAAATTGACAAGGTGAACGATTTTGGCATGATTTAGGAAAGATTTTGAATGAGTGAGCGGAGCGAGTTTTGAGTTCAATTTAAGGGAGGGAATCAAATGTTGCTTATTTTGTTCCGGATTAACAAAATTAGCGATATGTTAAACCTCCCTTTAATAAAATATGCATAGAAATGCCATCAATAGCTTTCTCTTTCGACAAGAACCAATCAGACGTTTTAAATTTCAATCATGTCAGTGAAGTCGCGATTCTTTATTCATTTTGAATGTACATGTTGATCTTATTTTTAATGTCGAGCTTTTTTGAATAGTTTGAGTAAGTGTTTGGAATGAATGAAGCGCTGAGTGAGCGTTTACCAATGTTTTTGATAGAGATGAATGTCAATTTGACGATGTATTTTACTGTATGATGGTGCTCTCAAACGTGTAGATGTGCAAGAATGTGAAGAAAACAAGTTGAACTAGTAGGTTTGTTTCAAAAAGGCAAATTATCTTGGTGATGGAATGCAATTTGGCAAAGATATTCATAATTCCATTAAAGATATGATGGCAGGATTTTATTGAATGAATAGTAGGCTTTGTCAATGAAACATTCATACAGATAACTGCAATATGACGGAAAACAAACGACAATATGTTGCAAAGATATTTATTAACTTTTAAAGTGTAGCATCACTTTAAGTAAAACCAAAAATTTTCATTTCGTTACTTAGGCAGAAATGTACAATATAACACCTTGTCAAAATGTGTGATAAGGTCGTTCTGAAAGAGAAACTATACCTTTAAAAGAAGCTATTCATAATTCTACGAAAAACAGGTCGCGACATAACCAAATAAGCAGATCACGTGATTGGCCTGTGCTATTGCCACAATACTTAGAAAACAGATAGCGACATTACCAAATAAGCAGATCACGTGATTGGCTAATGCTATTGTCAGTAGCTGACCTCATTGGACTTGACTTATCACATGATTTCCAAATAAAGTAATGCACACATGTGATACTAGTATATTCATGCGCAACTTTCAATAAATATCGTTTAAAACATAAATTTGCGTGTTAATTATATACATGAAGTGATAGTTGTGTAATTGTTCAGCATTATTATTTTTTGATGAAATAAACTGTATGTCTTTGTCAAGTTGAGATAAACAAAATAGGCCGAAGTGTATTCACATCCTGTTCACGTGATATGTGTTCTCAAAAAACCCGAAATAAAATTATCTTGTGTTCATTTTGCGGTTTTGTTAAATCTAAGTTGGAATTGCTTCGCATTCCAACTTAAAAAGTGCATTAGTGATAACATTTGAGACATTTGATATATTTTCAACCTTTAAATGACAAACTTCATATCGTTGGTAAAATATTCGTATGCACATTGGACATGCAATTCCATGTGCAACTTATTAACTTTCATTCATATTTTTTGAAGCTTAAATTTTCAACAATTCCCCAAGCCTATTCTTATCTAAAATAACACTCCATTTCGTTGCCTAAGGCAAATATTTACTCCATTTATTTTCCAGAAGGATTCCGTTTATAATAGATACTGTATAAATATCACTTTGAGTGCCAATTATCTAATTACACCGTTAAGAAGTATCTGTCTATTACTTCCTATCTATAAGAGGTTATCGTTTACCTATAAGTGTACTTTCATGTCGCAAACAGTCTTGCATTTATCTACTTGAGAACAATTTATGTCCACACCAAATTGACACATTTTATTTCCTTTGTATTAGCAAATAGATCGAAGAAAATAACTCTTGCCTTCTTTTCAGAAAGGAATTTTGAAATAAGCGCCACGTGGACGTTCTCTTAGCCCGGCTGATTTCTGACAAACCAAGGATATCTTTATAGCATTGTCGTCGTCGTCGTCTATCAAAAACTGTGAAGTTTTGTGTGATATTTCTGGTTTCACTTAAATCATTTACTTGAAACTTTGCACACATGTTCACTATGAAAAGAGCAATAAGTAATATCCAGGAGGATATCTCTACATGCCTTTTGTGCAAATTATGCCGTTTTTCTCGACTTATATTTTTTTATTCGCTTTCCAGCAACCAACAGCTGGATACCCGTAGATACCCGTAAGCGGCGCTCTTTATTTTAAGGATCAATTTGTAATTACATTAATTTTTAGCATGGGACTCGTATATTTTAACCATGTATTCCTTGTGATGAAACGATGCAAACTGTTTGCAAGTTATACCCCACTTTGCACGCAAGTGCACGTGCAAAGCGGGGTATAATCTGAAAACAGTTTGAATATTTTGAAATCCTGAACGCAGTTCAGCATTTATCGGCCTGACGTCGCACTTCTAAATTGAGAATACAGTAAAGTAGAATGAACATTCAGAATTCAGACGATCTTCAGTTTGTGCACTCCGCCCAAGTTCAATAGTTATAGGCAGACGTACAGATAAGGGCGATAACTCGAGTCGAAATTCTTTATTTCCAAATGAAACCCTATGTTATGGGTACTCATTTTAATCGTCTCGACGAGACGATTTAAATGTGATCCTCAAAAATAGGTTTTGAACTGGGACTAGTGAATTATACAAATTTGAAATGCAAATTTACTTCTCTATATGTAGCTCTGGTAATAGGACGTCCTTCATAGTTTCCCATCTGTGTCACTTGTCAAACCAATAAAGGAAAGTGACGCTCATCCAACTCAAAATGATGGGTATGCATCTTTTACTGTAGGAACACGATAGAATTAACAAGGGCAAGTTATCTTGGATTAATTTTAGAAAGATTTTGAAAGAATGGGTAAATTGCGTTTTGAACGATATGAAGGGGTTGAAATGAACGAAAGGAGCAACATCTTATTATTTAAGAGATAGAATATGGATTTCATTGAGGTTTGAAACTCAAACCTAATCACACAGTATGGATACGCGAAGCCGATTGATACATGAGCATGACTAGATTTAAAGTTTCTTACCTCTATGAAATCAACAAATAATCTCTCCATATTTTATAGTTTGATATCATGAATCAAAAAAGTGTGAACGTTTGTCAACAATGAAACAGACTACGGGACTACTTTTTGTGGAAGGTTACTAAATAGCTGTGTACCCGAACTTTCATTCAGAAATAAAACCAATTTTTGAGCCAATAAGAATGCACGAAAAATGATGGAATCATTTAAAATCTAATTATTATCCTTAAACTATTCTATAAATAGATTGGTACCTCAATTCAAAATCAAAGGAAACCTTGAAGTGGTTTAATCACTTGGATTTGAAGTTGTAAAGAGTTTTGAACGATTTCAGGGCCGTTTTTGTAAGAATTGGATGGGTGTTCGGAATGAATGAATTGAGCGCTGAGCGAGTGATTTAGAATGGATTTAATTGTGATGGGTGCCAATTTCACGATTTTTTTTTTACTCTATTTCACAAACAGTTTTTTCTTAAGAAATAAAACAGACGTCTATTTTATATGTATTTATGTACTTTTATTGTTTTCAACATGGCCGCGCCAGTTACCAATTCTAATTACAATATCCCTTGTGAATAATTCGATACAATAACCGATTCTTCTTACAGTTAACAATATCGTAAAATTGACAATACGAATGATTTTGGAATAAATTTAAAGAGTGTGTGGAGCGAGTTTCGAGTGAATTTAGGGGAGGTAATCAAATATCGCAAATTTTGTTAAAGATGAACAACATTTGCGGTATTGATTAAATCCCTATAATAAAATATGAATACAAGTTCTATAGATAGCTTCCTATTTCTCCAAGAATGTATTAGGCGCTTACAATTTCAATTTTGAAAGTGAAATCGCGATTTTTCTCTATCCAAATTTGAATGACGTTGTTGATTCCATATTTTTCAATGGGTTTGAGCGTTTTTTGAATGGCTAGGGTGAGAGTTTGGGACGAATGAATGAAGCGCTGAGAGATCGATTTAGAATGATTTTGATTGGGGCGAATGTCAATTTCACGCTGCAATTAACTGTATAACGGGTTTCTTTTTGAAGAAACCAGTATTCAGTTAAATACATCTTAATATTGACAAAGTAAAAATTATGGAATGAGATTGGAATGAAGTTTGATGAATGGGATGAGTCAGCTTTGAATGAAACTAAAGAGATGAAATATGATATCGCTAATCTCGTCCAAACAGAGCGAATGTAACAATATTTTATTACGTCCCTTTAATAGTTTAAGTATATATATATACATGTATGTTCTATAAATCGATTTCTTTGTCTTCACGAACCAATCAGGAGCATCCAAATTCAAGCAAGCAAAGACTTTTTTTGAACCATTTGAATGTAGTTGTGGATCTTTTTTAGTGATTTGAATGGATCGAGTGATTGTTTATAATGAATGACTGAAGGACTGAATGACTGATTGACTGACTGACTGACTGACTGACTGACTAACTAACTGAATGAATGAATAAATGAATGAATGAATGATTATTTTTTGATAATTTTTATTGATTGAGTTTTAATTTCACGATGTTATTAACTCTATGAACGACTGTGCGAGTACAATCCTGTTTTTACAAAGTAGTTATTCAAATAAATCAAAGTACTGAAAGTACTGTTAAGTTGGAATGCGTTCAAGACTTCTAGCCACTAACGAAGCTGACGCCTCCCGTCCACCACAGGTGATCACATAATACGTCTCGTCTTTTGACGGGCGTATATAAATCAATGTATTTCAAAAACGAGAAGAATCGCTATACAGGCCTGAAACTGATGAAAGAAAAAAGATAACAAGAGGGCTAGAATGGCCCTAAACCGCTCACCTGACTTTGATTGGCCCAGTGGATCTTCTTAAAGAAACTTTTGGCAAAATTTCATTCAAATTTGCCTAATTGTTGAAGAGGAGATATTATTCGAAGAATAAATAGTGGTAATAGACCATGCCCACCCATTCATTACAGAGGAGACTCAAAATAAGCCCTACCCTGCAACGCCCATATTTGTGGGCTAATCAAAATTTTGCCGACAATTTTTTCAAGGCCATCAAAGGAACATTCTGGTAAAATTTTATTGAATCGGCCTTGTGATTCAGGAGGAGATGTCATCCAAAGATTCCTGTTTCAAAATAAGGCCCGCCCTGCCACGCCCATATTTATTGGCCAAAAAAAGATTTCGTGAACAATTAGTAAAAAGGGTCACGCAAGGGACATTCTGGTAATGTTTCATTGAAATTTGCCCAGTGTTTCAGGACGCGATGTCGTTCAAAGATTTTGAGCTCAAAATAAGCCCCGCCCTGCCACCTGCATATTTATGGACCAACCAATATTTCGTGAACAATGTTTAAAAAGCGTCACTCAAGAAATATTCTGGTAAAGTTTAACAGAAATTGGGTCCAGTGGTTCAGGAGGAGATGTCATTCAAAGATTTCTGGCTCAAAGTAGACCCGCCCGCCCTCCCACGCCCGTATTTATGGGCAAATCAAAATTTTGCAAACAATTTTTAAAAGGGTCTCAGCAGTAACATTCTGATAAAGTTTCATTGAAATAGGCCCAGTGGTTCAGGAGGAGATGTCGTTCAAAGATTTCGGGCTCAAAATTAGCCCCTCCCTGCCTCGCTTATATGTATTGGCCAATCAATATTTCGCGGATAACATTTGAAGATGGCCATCAAAGGAGCATTCTGGTAAAGTTTCATTGAAACCAGCCGGGTGGTTCAGGAGGAGATGCGGTTTAAAGATTTCGGGCCCCAAAAAAGCCTCGCCCTACAATGCCAATATTCATCAAAATTTTGCGAACAATTTTTGAAGATGGTCACCCAGGGAACATTCTAGCAAAATTTCAATCTGCCCAGCGGTTTAGGAGATGAAGAAGTTTTCACAAAGTTGACGACACACGACGGGACACGGGGTCAGGGTGATCATTAAAGCTCCCCTTGAGCACGGTATGCTCAGGTGTGCTAAAAAGGAAGAAAAGGATACGGCCCATACAGCCGACTAATGGACGCACAGGCGGATACTTATACACTCAAAATAGTTTCTATGTTATTTTTCAAATGATTTCTGCTCCATATATGTAACCAATCACAAATTTTAATTAGAATTGTTGCAAAGTGGATGAAAAGCTATTTTCGCAAGGAAGTCTTTACTTCATAAGTTAGAATCTCAAGACAATTTTTGGACGTAGTTCAATTCTTACTTTGACCTTTGTGACTCCAAAATTGGACACTTTCTTGTGTCATTGACAACATTTTTGTCAAGTTTTATGATTTGGGCCAATTTGGTGTTCAGTAAGAGTGGAAACTATTCACGGTAAAAGTTTACTTATGACCGTGACATGTATGACCCTTAAACGATAGGGCATTTCTTTGGGTCATGGGCAACATTTATCTAAAGTTTCGTTATTGCAAGTCAATTACTTCACCGTTAAGTTAGCGGAAAGCAAAAAGTCAGACAGACAGACATGATGAAATCAATATATGCTCCTCTACTTCTGAGTTGGGGGTACAGTTAATAACATCATGAAATTGAAAAGGTGAATGATTTTTGAATGATTTAGGAATGATGTTGAATGAGTGAGCGGGGCGAAATTTGAGTGAAAATTAAGGGAGGGAATCCAATGTCGCTTATCTTGCTCAGGATAACAAAATTAGCGATATGCATTACCCCCCTTTAATAAAATATGCATAAAAATTCCATCAATAGCTTTCTATTTCGCCAAGAACCGATCAGACGCTTTAAATCTCGATTATGTCAGTGAAACCGCGATTTGGTTCTTGCTTGTACACGTTGATCTTATTTCTTTTAGTATTTTGGGGCGTTTTTGAATGGTTTGAGTGAGTGTTTGGAATGAATTGAGCGCTGAGTGAGCGATTAATAATGTTTTTGATTGAGATGGATGTCAATTTCATGATGTTACTAACTGTATGATGGTGCTCTTAAACGTGTCCACGTGCAAGAAGGAGAAGAAAAGAAGTTAAACTAGTAGGTTTGTTTCAAATGGCAAATTATTTTGGTGATGGAATGCAATCGGACAAAGATATTCATAATTCCGTTAAAGATGTGATCGCCAGGATTTTATTGGATGAATATTGGTTTTGACAATGAAACATTCATGTAGATTACTGCAATATGACGGAAAACAAACGACAATATGTTGCAAAAATATCAATTAACAATACTATAACAAAAACGAAAGATTTATATATCGTAACTGTAGACTGAAATGTAAAATATAATTTAATATGGTAGCAATGGACACACTGTGATAAGGTCGTTCAGAAAGAGAAACTATACCTCTAAAAGAAGCTTTAACATAATTCTACGAAAACAGGTGGCGACATAACCAAATAAGCAGATCACGTGATTGGCCCGCGCTTTTGCCTCAATACAGAGAAAACAGAACGCGACATTACCAAATAAGCACATCACGTGATTGGCTAGTGCTATTGTTAATAGCTGGCCTTATTGGACTTATCACATGATTTCCAAATATAGTAATGCAACCATGTGATACTTGTCAATTCGTACGCAACTTTCAATAAATATCGTTTAAAACATAAATTAGCGTGTTAATAATATACATGAAGTGATAGATGTGTAACTGTACAGCATTATAACTATTTATGAAATAAACTGTATGTCAATGTCAAATATACAAAATAGGCCGATGTGTATTCACATCCTGTTCACGTGATATGTGTTATCAAAAAACCCGAAATGAAATTACCTTGTATTCATTTTGCGGTTTTGTTAAATCTAAGTTGGAATTGCTCCGCATTCCAACTTAAAAATGACGATTTACATTATTTTGAAACGGACTCGATGTTAAATCGAAATGGGAATTTATTCAAATAATAATTTGTATTACGCAGCAAGCTTGGAAAAAATCCATTTTTTCCTTATATTATTATAAAGCTTAAGGTCTGGCACGTATGGGGAAAAATAACCCGCAGTTGCAATATTGTGATGCAAAGGAACAACAATTCAATCAAGACATCGTAAACTTGCAGCAAATCTATGATTATTCTAGAATTTCCCGATGGAATCATACGATAATGGCTTAAGATCACGCAAACAATATTCTTGAATTTTTACAAAATTGATACGTCGGAAGTGTCATACGAAAATAGATCACAAGAGAATTTCATAGCTCAATTATTTGAAAAAAGACCGGAAACAAACAGTAGTGAGTCAAAATCGGTACACAATAACGGCTAAATCAGCTGGGGTACGGATAGAGATGCACAATTACAGTTAAAAACATCGTGAAATTGACACTCATTCCGATCAAAATCATTCTTAATCATTCACTCAGCGCTCCATTAATTCATTCTAAACACTCACTCAAATCGAATATAAACGCTCCAAAATAATAATTAAATACTTAAAAATCGTTCAAGACTTTCAACGACAAGTTCAAATCGATCTATTTATACTACGATTTTATTATCTGGCGTGGACTTTCAAGTGTCTGATTGGTCCACGAAGACGTACAAACAGAAAAATACGTATATTTTATTAAAGGGGGTAATTAATATCGAAATTAAACAAAATTTGTGATATTGGATTACCTCTCATTCAATTAACTCAAAACTCGCTCCACACACTCATTCAATTTCATTCCTAAACCATTCAAAAATCATTTACCTTGTCAATTTCACGATGTTGTTAACTGTACACAATTATCCCAGGGGTAGGGCAATATGGCTTCTCCCGACTTGTCCCTGGACAAGTAAAATATATGAGCCTGTGCGTGAGATTTCCAACAATTTCAAGTATGCGCAAAGCAAAGACTCTGACCAGCCTGTGCATCCGCACAGTCTGAACAGAGTCTTCACTATGCGTTTAGCAGATAGATAAGGTCTCAAAGTATTTGTAGACCATCAGGTAACTTTATATTTACAGTATGTATTTGTCTACACTGCCAAATAATCGCCCCTCACGAACATTTCAAATTGTTGGAAATGTCACGCACAGGCTCATATATTATCTTTTACTTGTCCAGCATAAAAATGTCAACAAGAATAAGAATAGATAAAGTTTGATAAAACGTTGTTTTTAAATAAGAAAATGATGGGGCCTGTTTCATCAAAACATTTAAGACGTATTTTTGTCTTACCCATGACTTTCTACATGTTTAGTTAAAAAATCATGTATAACTAATCTATCAATACCTATGCTAAGTGATTGTTGTTGTTACTGGATCGAAAGTCATCAGTAAGACTAATATATGGGTAAACATATTTCTGACCCTGGGCGGGTACTGTTGCCCGCAGCATCAGAGTATCTCTCAGAAAGCGGGATACCAGCTCTAGACTGGTCCACATATCGACTATCAGAATAGCCTAGAATAGGCTATTCTGATATTCGACGGTGAGACCAGTCTACACCCGACCCGAAAGCGGGTGAGAAATAAGTTGGCCCAATGTCCTAAATGTTTTGATGAAACTGGCCCTCGGGGCACTCGGGTCGGTCATGTGAACTTCCCCATATTACTAGTAAGTTGCACGTGAAAAGCAAATACATCGTTAAAATCCGCTACGTTAGACGGATAGTACGTTTTTTTTTTGATAATTATTAAGAAAATTCTGTACATGTAAACCTACCTAAAGGCAATTGACAGCGACTTCTCTAAACAAAAACTGAAGACAATATTTACATAAAAAGGCTAACTAGCGCCAAACTGTTTGCGTCCCGTAAATTCAATAGGGCCCAATTTACCGGCAACAAATGAGAGGCAAATTACATTTAGTGTCAGGATGGTCAAAAGGGGAAGTTTGTCTTCGATTTCTTCGGAACTTCATTAAGATCGTCCAAAATAAACAAAGTATTATAGGGGCCTCAAGTCTGGCTATCAAACGTTGAAAACTTAGGGGCTAAAGAGCTGAGACCACGGGTGTGTTTGGTTTAGATTTGGCAGGTTATCTTTTTTCTGTTCGTTTTTATTTCGTATCTAAAAACATGTTCTTGATAATTCACATCGTCTGTTTCCTCTAAAATCTTGTAACTGCAGCTTAATTTTTAGCTGTTGTTACGATATTTTGGAAAAAAGTCGACAATTAAGAAAAGTCCGTCTGTGACTTTTCTTATACATGTAGTTTCCGATGTATCAAGTCTCTTTGACTGGGGAACCTCGGGGCCGCCACACAATGCAATTAGAATAATCGCTGATGGCCCGAAGAGTGATAGAGGCCTTCCCTGCGTTAAGGATGAAAACGTAAGCGAGGCGTTTTCGAAATGATACCTCGCTTTGCAAGTATGTGCACGCGCAAAGCGGGGTATCATCTCAAAGCCTTCGCGAAACGTTTTTACATCCTGAACACAGGCCTGGTCCATTAAAAACGGACAGAGTGAAGACTAACGTCAGAGTGTGCAGATGCACAGGCTGGACAGAGGCTTTGCACTTTGCACATGAGAGACTGATAGCCATCTCACATACAGGCTCAAAATTGATCTTGAAAGCCGTAAAATGCTACATGACCTATATGACATGTACGCCCCCCCTTATGAAAAACAAACTCACGAGAATTGCATTTAGATAGTTTTAAGAGTCATGGATTATGCATATTTATTTACTTTTCCCCCTATTTTTTCAAATGTAACCCGCAATTAAATATTCGATTTCGACGGGATTGGAACCCAGGACCTTTCTGTCCCTATGCGAATGCTCTACCACATCTCTAAAATTGACTGTTTTTGATAGTAATACATGTGATTATCAATTTTACGATGTAGTTAATTCTAAATACGAATATGATTTGTCGGTATGAAGGTGATTATTTACTTCCTTTATTATTTACATCCATTTCCATGTTATTCAGATTTGACCATCTGGGGGCCAAACTATGATAATTGAAAGACATCTTTTTAGGGATTTATTCGTATCATTAGCGATATAACGCAAATGTCGGATAGTACATAGCATAACTACAGTTAATCACGCCGTGAAATTGATACTCATTTCGATCAAAATCATTCTTAAGCATTCACTCAGCGCTCCGTTCATTCACTCCAACCACTCACTCAAATCCATCAAAAACGCTCCGAAATCTTTAGAAAACATTTAAAATTCGCCTTAGACTTTCAATAATAAAATTCAAACCAATATATTTATTCTTCGATTTTATTAGCTGGTTTGGACTTTAAACAACAACATCGTGAAATGGACAAGGTGAATAATTTTGGAATTATTAAGGAATGAAATTGAATGGGTGTGTGGAGCGAGTTTTGAGTGAATTTAATGGGAGGTAATCCAATATCGTAAATTTTGTTCAGGATGAACAAAATTTGCGACATTAATTACCTCCTTCTAATAAAATATACGTATTTTTTCTGTCTGTACGTCTTCGTAGAACAATCAGACACTTGAAAGTCCATGCCAGATTATAAAATCATAGAAGATCGATTTGAACTTATCGTTGAAACTATTTTTAAATGTTTTCTTATGATTTGGAGCGTCTATGATCGATTTGAGTGAGTGCTTGGAATGAATGAATGAATGGAACGCTGAGAATGATTAAGAATGATTTTGATTGGAATGAATGTCAATTTCACGATGTTTTTAACTGTATATTGGTATCCTATTATCCGTCTGTCCGTCCGTCACGATGTCAAAACGTCCGCCCATACAGTTATTGACATCGTGAAATTGACATTCATCTCAATCATAACCTTTCTAAATCGCTCACTCAGCGCTCCAATCATTCATACCGAACACTCACTCAAACCATTCAAAAACGCCCAAACCCATTGGAAAACATAGAACAAACAACGTCATTTAAAATAAATTTTGATATAGAAAATCGCGATTTCTCTGACATAATTCAAATTGTTAGCGTCGCATAGGTTCTTGAAGAAATAGGAAGCTATGTATAGAACTTGTATGCATATTTTATTAAAGGGAGGTAATCAAAATAGCTAATTTTGTTCATCCTGAACAAAATTTGCTATATAGGATTACCCCCCATTAAATTCACTTAAAACTCACACCACACACTCATTCAATTTCATTCCAAAAACATTCCAAAATCATTCACCTTGTCAATTTCACGATGTTGTTAACTGCACGTCCAAACCTTGTGAACGCAACTTCTCCTTCATTTATGGTCCCGCGCGACAATTTGGATGAAACTTTCACAAAATATTCCTTGTCATCTGACCCAGTGCATATTCAAATATGATTCCGGTCCAATGTTTTTTTTCTGTTTTTTTTTTTTTTTATATGAATGCTGGACTTTGAAAATAACTAGGAAATTTCAGTTTTTAAGACTTTTTACTATATCCTTGGAGATATTGAGCTAATTTCTGGTGTGTGAGTCTGCATCAATGAATCACAAAAAAAGTTCGAATTTGGTTCCGGTCCATTGATTTTTCAGAAAAATTTGATGCTGAACTTTAAAAATTTCTAGGGTTTTTTTTCCGTTTTCCTAATTTCCTATATACATCCTTGGAGATATTGCATTAGTTTCAATTTGGTATTAAACAGTCATAGTAGCAAACACAACTTGCAGACATTGAGCTATTTTTTGGTTTGCAAGTCGACATCGATGGGTCACAGAACAAGTCCAAATTTGATTCCAGTCCATTGAACGATTTCGGGTATACAGCTATTTGCTGATTTTGGATGTGAGTGACAGCAATGAGCATTTACTGGTGTTTAACAATTACCTTCTATACCTCACAAAAGTTTCAAGATACATCAACTGATTTACCAATACAGGTGATAAAAATCGACCTCTTACAACTATACAGCTACCTTTTGTAGAAAGCAATTTTGTGGCGGCGTATATTATAACATCACATCAAAATCATGCACTTTGTCACTACCATCATCTCCTTAATTTTAATGCTAAACAGATATTCGATGATAAATAAAATTTAAAGATGTACAGTAATGCATGTATTACAGTTAGGTTAATTGTGATATTGACAGATTGAATGATTTTGTAATGATTATTGAATGGTAATGAATGAGTATGTGCGGCGAGTTTTGGGTGAAATTAAAGGGAGGTTATCCAATATCGCTAATTTTGTTCAACAAGAACAAAATAAGCGATATATGTATATATTACCTTCCTTTAACAAAAGTAAACATACAGGTTTTTTTTTTAAATTGCTTTCTATGTTTTCATGAATCCATCAAAACGCTTACAAAATTAAATTATGTCAGTGAAATCGTGGATTTTATCTACCGATTTTTTAATTTATTTCTTTTTTTATTTTTTTGAATGTAGTTGTTGATCATATCTTTTTAGTGGTTGTATAGCATTTTTGAATGGTTTGAGTGAGTGAAGATCTCGATTGATTTTAATCGGAAACAGTGTTTAAAATTCCACGGTGTAACTAACTGTATAGGTGTATTTTCAAAAATACGTAGGCACTGAGTCCATTTCCATACGTATATCGGGTACTTAAAAAAGCTTATGATAGGAAATGAACCTAGTCCCTTCACTTCAATTATGAAAGTACATGTATTGGTAAACCTTACGATTTAAGACAAGCAATAACTTTCCTTTGAAAGGTAAATTGTTACTTTTTAATGAGTTATTTAAACCTATTTTATCTTTATTGTATACATTGAACGGGAAACTAACGGTTAAATGTTGATTTCACGGCTCATCGCACAAAATCTACCTATAGTACATAGTATTGGTAAGACAAAAAAGAGTGTGTTGGACAATCCATTATAAATTGTTTTGATGGATGAAAACGATATTTAATTCAGAACAGCTGTCTACATCAATCCATCATTTATTCTGCAATATATCGGTTAATATGAAGAACATTTCAAAATAAGCTACAAGAAAACCTACCATTCAAAATCCAGCGAAGTCTGGCATTTAACTTCCCTGTGGTCAGGATAAAAAACGTTTTACAAGTGATTACATGAACATGCTTTTCAGTTGCACTAAAATGCAAAGTAAAAGTTAAGAATATAGTGAAATTCACATTCATTCCGATCACAACCATCCATTCATTCCAAACACTCAGTCAACCCGTTCAAAATCGCACCGAATCAGTAAAAATGAAATGAAAAACTACTACATTCAAAATTAAAAATCGGTTGATAAAATCCACGATTTCACTGATAAAATTGAATTTTGTGAGCGTATGAATGATTCGTGAAGGAAAAGAAAGCTATTCATGAAAACCTGTATGCAAATTGTATCAAAGAGAGGAAATATATATCACTAATTTTGTGCGGTCTGAACAAAATTAGCGATATGAGAATATCCCCCTTTAATTTCACTCATATCTCGCTCCACACACTCATTCAATACCAATCTATAATAAATCTAAAATCATTTATCTTGTCAATTTCTTGATGATCTTAACTGTATATGCCATTTATAAGAAAATTGCTAATGTTTTTGTATCCCAAATGCAAAGCTGACAATACAGACGTAGAAATTTGAGAGAGGTATTCTGCGTAATAAATGAACTGGCAGGGCGGGGGCTTAATTGTGACGTAATTTGGCGAGTTTACTTTTCAAAAGTTTGTTTTTTTTTCAAATTTTAGTCGGTAATCATCGTTAATGCGTGCAAATAACTGTATCCTAAAACTGCTTTGAGAGAGTGAACACATTTCATCGTTTGGTTACCAATGCCTCGTAACTTCAGCTTGATTAAGCTGAAGTTACGAGGATTTGGTTACCAATCTACGATTGAGGTCTGGAGTTATTTATGTCGACTCTCTTTAGAAGAAGGTTGTTTTAGATAAACGCTGATTTCCCTTAACCTTAAGTGCATCTACCCGTTACTTAGGCTCCGCCCTGCCAGGGCATTAATCATGGATAATAAGAAAACTCGCACATGTAGAGAAATGTTTTCCCGTATATTTTCGAAAGTAACGGTACATAGTAACATCGTGAATTTATATTCGTCTAAATCAAAACTATTCTGAATCAATCACTCAGCGCTTCATACCTTCATTCAAAACACTCACTCAAATCGATCAAAAACGCCCCAAATGACTAAATAATATACAATCAACAGCTACATTCAAAATGAATATAGCTAGAAAAATATTCACTGACATAATTCCAATTGTAAGCGTCTGATTGTTTTTTTTGTTGTTGTTGAAATAAGAAGCTAGTTATAGAACTTGTATGCATGTTTTATTAAAGGTGGTAATTAATATCGCTGATTTTATTCATCCTGAACAACATTAGCTGTATAGGTCACTTCCCCTTAATTTCACTAAAAAGATAAAAAAAAAATCATCACACTCATTTTATTTCATTCCAAAATTATTCATAATTGTCAAGTTCACAATGATGTTAACTGTAGATCATCGCTAGTAATTCCAACGCCACATAGTGAAATTACCAGAGAGATTTTATCCTGCTTCAATTGAACCTATTCGACGTTTTCAGAGTGGATCCAATAAACAAATCACGTGTAACTTTGCTTAATAATAGCCCCCAAAATTACACGCGGCGCTTTAGGAAAAAAACTGATTTTTTTCATTCGGTCTTATTTTAGAAATGAAAAGAAAAATGAATTCCCGATTGATGTTCGTGTAAGATAAATAAATCATTAATTTTATAAACAATAAAAGCTGTCTAGCCAACGGTGTTTCCGCTACTAATAAATGTTTAGCTTTCGTTGTTCACTCAATTAAATATAAATCGATCAAACTTTGAAAAAGAACAAAATCAAAACAAAACAAAAAATAGCATGTACACGGGTAGATAACTGTCGTGTATCTACAGATGAATTATATTGTTTGTGTCTGCTTACAGTTAACAACATCGTAAACATGACAAGATGAATGTTTTTGGAATGAAATTGAATGAGTGTGTAGAGCGAGTTTTGAGTGAATTTAATGGAAGGTCATCTAACATCGCAAATTTTGTTCAGGATGAACACAATTGGCGATATTGTTTACCTCCCTTGATATTGGCGATATTGATTACCTCCCTTGAATAAAATATGCATACAAGTGCTATAGATAGCTTCCTTTTTCTACAAGAACCCCTAAGACGCTTACAATTTTAATTATGTAAGTGATTTTTCTCTATCCAAATTTATTTTGAGCGACGTTGCTGATTCTATATTTTTCAATGGGTTTGAGCGTTTATTAATTGGTTTGAGTGAGCGTTTGGAATAATTTTGTGCTGAAAAGTCAAGAAGAAAACAATACATATACACAGACATTGTCACGGAAATTGGGAGGCATGCTATTGAAAATTACTAGCAAATGGAAATAAATACTATCATGAATGTTGTTAAGAAATAAAGCAGATGCCCTAGATTGGTCTATTTATGTACATTTATTGTTTTCAAGATGGCCGCATCGTTAGCAAAGTGAAATAATGACCTCCCCTGTGAATAATTCCTTGCAATTACCATTCTTTATCTTTTAGAGTAACGTCTTATTGAGAAAACCAGCACATTAACCTCTATAAGCCAGTAAAAATTTAAAACACTGTACTTAAATGCAAAGGGAAACTGAGCCTTTTTCAATTAAAAAAAAAAAAAGAAAAAAAAACAACAACAAGAGATGGGTATTTTACAGTTAGTAACATCGTGAAATTGACATTTACCTCAATCAAAACCATTCTAAATCGCTCCTACAGCGCTCCATTCATTCATTCTAAACACTCACTCAAACCGTTCAAAATAGCTCCAAAATCACTAAAAAAGAAAAGATAGATTACTACATTCAAATTAAGAATAGCGAGAAGAAACACGATTTCCATGGTCTTTTTTTTGAAATTGAAATTTGATTGTTCTTAAAGAAAAAAGAAGCTATCTTCAAAACTTGTCTGCATATTCTATAAAAGGGAGGTTATAAACATCGCTTATTTTGTTCATCCAGGTCAAAATTAGCTACATTGGATTACCTCCCTGTAATTTCACTCAAAATTCGCCCCACACACTCATTCAATACAATTCTAACTGTACTATAGATATCTAGCATACACACACAGGTTTAATAAATGAATGTCTAAACTCGAGCGTACACCGCCTAACAGCTGTGCAATGGAATATCTTCCTTGCCTCAATGATTAGCACGTTGGACTTTGAAACATTTTATACTTTAAAGCGGTCCATTAAAGCCGACGAAGGATTATTTTCAGTTATTATCAGTTACAGATGTAAAGTCTGTAAGACTATTTCAACAAATATTCGAACTAGTGGCTGGTTCCAGGTAAAGACGGATTATTTTCAGCTACAGATCTAAAGTCTGTAAGACTATTTCAACAAATCTTCGAACTAGTAGTCGATTCTAAATAACAATGCATTATTTTCAGCTATGCTTAAGTACAGATTTAAAGTCTGTTTGACTTTACAACAAATCTTCGAACTAGTAGTCGATTCCAAATAACAACGAATTATTTTCAGCTATGCGTAAGTACAGATTTAAAGTTTTTTTGACTTTGGAAAAAATCTTCGAACTTGAAGTAGATTCGAGGTAACGACGGATTATTTCAGCCATGCTTAGCTACAGATTTAAAGTCTGTAGGACTATTTCAACAAATCTTCAAAATAGTAGTAGATTCCATATAACAACGGATTATTTTCAGCTATGCTTACCTACAGATTTAAAGTCTGTAAGACTATTTTAACTAATCTTCGAACCAGTAGTCGATTCCATATAACAACGAATTATTTTCAGCTATGCTTAAGTACAGATTTAAAGCCTGGTTGACTTTGGAAAAAATCTTCGAACTAGTAGTAAATTCGAGGTAACGACGTATTATTTTCAGTTATGCTTAGCTACAGATTTAAAGCCTGTAAAAAAACTGAAAAAATCTTCGAACTAGTAGTAGATTCGAGGTAACGACGGATTATTTTCAGCTATGCTTAGCTACAGATTTAAAGCCTGTAAGACTATCTCAACAAATCCTAAAACTAGTAAACGCTCAATATATCCTTAAATGGAGATTTTCTAGTCTAGACCCATCAATTCTATCACAACTGTTACTGCTTGCTGCCACAGACAATTTGAGGTCTCGACAGACATATAAATATGCATTCATAGAGGTTAAACTGTGAACAGTTCACGATACAACATGCATCTTTCCATTTTTAAATCGTACTGCGAAGCAGTAGATTTATATCTACCGTTTTCCAGAAATCCAGTCTGTTTGACCCACTACATTTTTACCATAATCTTCTGAGCAATGTGTTCAAAATAAATTATGTGTTTTCAAACACCGAAGAAACGGCCTTTTCAGTCACAATCTACAAACTTTGTTTATACCTTATTTACTTTTCGACAAATAGAGAAGAGGCTAATACAAAATTTGATGTAATTTTCGCTTTTAGTAATTACCAGTTAGTATTTTCAGTGTTTATAACAAGATTTTCGGTTGGGTAAAGGAGTTGAAACGTACAATAGGTTAACTGTATAATTAATTTGTAGCACTTACATGTACAATATTACTGCTCTGAACTTTCTCGAACGGTCATTTACCAGTTGTAGGGCTGACAACCAATCAAATTCTGTTATGATTATCACTCGGTCAAAACCCACGCGTAAATTCAGACCACGTGGTATAGATGCAAATGGACATCGTCTGCTCGAAATGTGTCAATTAACTTGTTATCATTAGTCAATAGTCGTCTGCACTCAAACAGGGAGCGTGGGAAGGTTACTTTTTTTTCGCATGTGTTAACAAATAGAAATAATTTTGTAATTTTGAAATATTTGATTTCAATGAGCACTCTGATCACGCTCCAATCCTATTTACATTAAATTCAAATTTGAGTATGAAGAAAAATTATTCAACAACAAATAAACCGACAAAAACATACGATAAACTGATATTGGATAGCAGTAAGAGCGATCTATTTTTAGAACAACTCATGAATAATCATAGAGTGCTGCTAGATTTAATCGATTTGTCAGAAACCAAAGATATAAATAGCATAGGGAGTGACCTCACTGGAATTTTCTTCCGGAGGTCATTGTATGGTAAAAGTAGATCCTTTAGAAAAAGTAGTGCGACATTGAAACGTTATTTTTGAGGGTAAAATAGTAACCCATGTGCTCATTTTTGTTCTTTTCACCTAGTTTTGCATCTCTTCTTTGATTAAACGCTTGATTTGACCTTCTCTGTGTACGATTTCCTTTGCGAAAGGACGGATAACGGGTGGGGGTCGTACCCAAAGTCGCTGTCCTCTTCATGGGTGGAAAAAAGACGGTACCTCTAATTAAGCTTGGGTACCGCAAAAGTTGAAGGGAGTTTCCCGAGGTTTTTTCTTACTTTAAGGTAGGACATTGAACGAAGATGAAGGGCTAAAGAGGTCAAAGGTCAACCCTTTCTGTGGAACCGACCACAGCACCGGAAAAGAGTGCAATTTTATATAGAACAAAGAAGGCCCAAAGTCCGGTGGGGTCACTCCATAGTTGGCGATTTCACGTGTTTCTTGAGGGAAAATGCATTTACAGTATTTGGGAAAACCCAATGCTTGAAATACAAACATGTTGGAAATCAAAATTGTAAATAGTTTAATGAAAAATGTTTGTTGCTAGACAGGCTTTTAAACTCTATAGAGAGAGGAATAATATCAACAGACAAGCTTTTAGCTTGGCGCGTGCTCATTATAACAACGTAAAAATCTGCTAAGAAATAATTTAGACTAGCAGAGGGCTATCGAATCAGCAAACTTTCAAAATCGGACCCATGAGGTTGGATGAGCTGGCGATGTCCTCGAAAAGATGGAGTGTTAAGACAAAAAACTCACAAATTTAAAGATTTTACCAACTTTTTTTGTCCAAATTTGAGCCCTTTTGATTGGCGAACTATTGCATTATCCCAGCCTCTCAATGATGTACGATTTACAGTGCTGACAGCACTTTGATTATATTCTGTCCTTAAATGCCAAATGTGCCGAACTGTAAAAAAAAAATTTCTACAATACTCGTCCTATCATGATGAAATTCGTAGCTTCCATGAATACTGAAAATAAAACCGATCTTTTGAAGTTAGCTAAATACTCAAAAGAATGTTTTTTCACGAAGCGTATTTGAACGGTTTGAGTGAGTGTTTGGAATGAATGTATATAGCGCTAGAGCTGAAAATTGCTCTACCCTGCAGTCATTTGTTTTTAAGCACACGAAAGAATGATTAAAATCAGATGACCTCTACTGTAACAAATATCTTTTTTAAGAGTAGTTCATTGACGGATTTCGCAGTAGGTCCTTTTATTGTTCGATGAATTTGTGGCGTTCGTAGTCGAAAAGAAGGGTGACAACTTTTCTATCAAGAGTAATATTCCAGAGAGCGGCTATCAAGTTCTTTACTTGGCCCACACATTCGGCTCAAGAACTAGTTTACTTGCAGGGTGCAGAAACGAGAGGGATTAGTCTAAGTTAAAAAAAAAACTTTTTTCCCAATCCATGTAGAATAAATAGCATAGCGGGTCAAATAATTGTAGAATTGCACACGCATCTCATTTCATGTAAAACTGTCATTACGGTGCCATTTCTGCAGACATAGCAATTTAAGGTTATTAAAGATATCCTGAAATGTCGACATTTGTGACTTTAAGCAATCGTCTGTGTCAATTTGTATTGTCATACTGAATTTGTGAATGTCATTTGGTCGTCTGTGTTCTGAAAAAAAAAAAATCTGGAAAGGTTGACGGAATGGATTTCACGACATTTATTCGCTTTAAAATACAGTTAACAGCATCGTGAAATTGACACTTATTCCGATCAAAATCATTCTTTATCATTCACTCAGCGCTCCATTCATTCATTCCAAACACTCACTCAAATCGATCAAAAACGCTCAAAAAACGCTAGAAAACATTTTAAAATTGCCCAAGACTTTCAGCAATAAATTCAAATCGATCTTTTTGTTCTACGATTTTATTAGCTGGTGTGGACTTTTAAGTTTCTGATTGGTCCACAAAGACGTATAAACAGAAGAGTACGTTTATTTTGTTAAAGGATGATAATTAATATCACTAATTTTGTTCAGCCTGAACAAAATTAGGTATATTTGATTACCTCCCTTTAATATCACTCAAAACTCGCTCCATACACTCATTCATTTTCATTCCAATATCATTCCAAAATCATTCACCATGTCAATTTCATGATCTTCTGAACCGTACATCCCAGTCAATAAAGCGTACAGTAAAATTGTTCGATTGCAATGAATGATAGCTAAGAACGGCTTCGAAGCGCTTTTGAACGATTATGGTTACAGTTAAGAACACCGTGAAATTGACAAGGTGAATGCTTTTGTAATGATTAAGGAATGAAATTGAATGAGAGTGTGGAGCGAGTTTTGAGTGAATTAAATGGGAGGAAATCCGTTATCGCAAATTTTGTTCAGGATGAACAAAATTAGCGATATGAATTACCCCCCCTTCAATAAAATATGCAAAAAAGTTTCATAAATAGCTTCCGATTTCATCAAGAAATGCCAGTGAAATCGCGATTTTCTCTACTAAAATTAATCTTTAATGACGTTGTTGTTTCTATATTTTTCACTGGGTTTGAGCGTTTTTGAATGGGATGAGTGAGTGTTTGGAATGAATGAACGGAGCGCTGAGTGAGCGATTTAGAATGGTTTTGATTGAGGTGAATGTCAATTTCACGGTGTTACTAACTGTACACATACACAATAAACCGTATTAATATGGAATTGTTCTATTCAGGATGAGCGTCAATTTTACAATAATTTCGAGGGGTTTTGTTGCCTCGATTTGATATCATTTAAAATACGCTAATCACACTCATTCTGTTTCATTGCGAAATCTCTCAAAATCATTCACGCTGTCAATTTCTTGGTTTCTTAACAATTAAAACTTAAAAAAAGATACAGTTAATAACATCGTGAAATTGACATTCATCTCGATCAAGACCATTCTAAATCAATCACTCAGCGCTCCATTCATTCATTCCAGACACTCACTCAAACCATTAAAAACGCTACAAATGCACTGAAAAACATATAACGACAATTTCGTTGAAAATAAAAAAAGCATGGGAAAAAATCGGGATTTCACTAATTTAACTGAAATTGTAATCGTCTGATAGGTTCTTGAAGAAATAGGGAGCTATATATAGAACTTGTATGCATATTTTATTAAAGGGAAGTAATCAATATTGCAAATTTGTTCATCCTGAACAAAATTTGCAATACTGGATTACCCCCCCCCCCCCATTAAATTCACTCAAAACTCGCTCCACACACTCATTCAATTTCATTCCTAAATCATTCCATTATCATTCACCTTGTCAATTCCCCGATGTTGTTAACTGTATTAAAAAATGAATTGGCGAGTGGTTAAGTGAAGGGAGTAAATTCAATACAATCGCTTTAACCTTAAACAAAGATAATCCAATAGACAAGAGTGTTTTTCTTTGAGGTCTAGATTAATATATATATATTAGATTAATTAGATTAATTAGATTAATATATAAATCTAGTTTTCTTTCTTCTAATTGAATTTGTACAGGATAAATCTAATAATACTTCTTTGCTTTCGAGACGAGTCAATTAAATACCTTTAAATATGGTGAATAAAGTTGACGTGGTGAATGATTTTGAATTTCCAAATAAATTGAATGAGTGGGATGAGGCAGTTTGGGATAAAATTGAGGGAGGGAGGCTTATACGATATCGCTAATTTTGTTCAAATGAGCAAAATTAGTGATATTTATTACCCCCCTTTAAAAAATATACCAACAAACTTTTATAGATAGCGTTCTATGTCCCCTCTTAACGAACCAAACAGACGCTCAAAACTTCAATTAAATCAGTGAAACCGTCGTTTTTAGCGATTTTTCAGATGAATGTTGTTGTTTATCGCATTTTTTACTGATTTCGGAGCGTTTTTGAATAGTTTTAAAAGAATGTTTGTAATGAGTAAACGCACGAAGCGCTGGTAGAGTCATTTGAATAGTTTTGACCGAAGTATCAATTTCGAGAAGTTCATAACTGTTAAACGAGAGAGAAGTTAAATTAACACAATCGTTTTAACCTTAAACAAAGATCTCCAATAGACAAGAGTGTTTATCTTTTAGGTCTAGGTTAATATATAAATTTAGTTTACTTTCTTCTAATTGAATATGTACAGCATAAATCTTATAACACTTGTTTAACGGTAGTTCTAGGAAGGAACGTCTTTTTCCGGAATATGTTTTTTTCTGTTTGTTATGTTTGCTTTAATCAATTTTTGTTTTATTTTTTAAAAGCAATTTTATTTCAAGGTTGGTTAAAAATTTCATTATATACATGCAAATCTCATTTACTCTCTTCTAATTGAATATGCACAGGATAAATCTAATAATACTTATACGGTAAATCTAGAAGGGTGAAGCGCCGACTGAGCGTTTAAGAACGGCTTTGAGCGAAGTGAATGTCAAATTCATGATGTTCCTAGCTGTAAACTGATAGAAGTAATTCAATGCAATCGTTTAAACCGTAGACAGAGATAATCCAATATTAAGAGTGTTTATCTTCAAGGTCTAGGTTAATTTATAAATCTAGTTTTCCTTCTTCTAATTGAATATACACGGAATGAATCCAATAAAACTTATTTTACGGTAATTCTAGGACAGCACATATTTAGTCCCATGCCAAAAGTGAGTAAATTTTTTTTAATGGCGTCGCAATGATGAAAAACTGCAAACAAACTTTAACAATTGAACCTACCCTCTGATGATTGGGAATAGACTTTGAAATTTTGTCTCTCATCAGGATTAAGCATCTACTAGCAAACAATGATGAGTTTATTTGTGTTAAAGCTTTGATTTATACAATAATGAGACATAAATCAAGGCACGGTGGTATTTTTCTTTGATGTCTTTGACACCACCTATCGGGTAAAAATATATTTTCACTGGATACCCCAAACAATGTAATCATATTTTATTTTCAGATAAATCATGGTCCTTTGCTGGTCAGCTAAGTCAAATTAAACATCCTTGTGTTTTCATTCCTCGGAGATCTTGGCTCATGAAAATGGATATCATCCTTGTCGAAGAATCTGAGATAGATTCTGTTATTCTAAACCCCTTTTTGACAAATCTGTTCTTCTTCTGTTTGAATTTACACTCGATAATTAACTTTACCCCGTAAGCAATCCATTTTTCAAAGTTCTTTTTCATGCATTTCAACACATTGATAAAAAAATGTGTGAACCTTTTTGCTCTAAACAATCGGCTTTCAAGCTGGAAATATTTCTTCAAATGTATCTCAAATCCTTTATAATTTGAAAATAAGATAAGATGACAAAATTAATATGTGGATACTTCCCTAGCTTGTCATCCACCCAATTAAAAGTATCCCATTTTATCAATCTAGGTCAGTCCTAATTTGAGGTAAAATAAGATTCACACATTTAAATTTAAAGCGCCTGAAAAATTAAATACACAATAAATATTAACGTTACAACATTTACTACACGCCCATCTAAAAATAGACCAAACATAATTATTTCATCATGTAAACTGGTATTAGTCCGGAAGAAATTTGGCTGGACCTAGTGGTGTGGTATAAAGTTTTTTTCTTGATTGATTTAGGTAGCTTAGAAATTGTACATCAAGAATCTGACTGATGACATCTTGTCATCATTGAGCATTTTGAGAAAATAGAGATGGCAGCCAGGGTTATCGTAAAATATACAAACTGATCATTAACTTGCTGTAATTATTTTTCTGAACCTACTTTTTCACTTGTTCAGGTCACTAAGATGCTTGTTAGAACTCATGAAAAAATTCGATATCTTAATTAAAATTTTAATTTTGTAATCAAGATGGCAGCCAAATGGAATTCTGGAATAGTAAACAGTGTAAAAAGCCATAGTATTTACAGACTTCAACCTCAGAATGATTTCAACCATTTTATTCAAGGGCTGAACCGTTTTCTTTTTTAAAACGGATCAAGAAAACTAGCCATCTGATTTGATTTTTTTTCTGAAATTGAACTTGGCAGCCAGGAATGCATAAATGCAAATTTGTGTTCAAAATAAATTGTCAATCTGAAGGATTTTTTAAGGCCAGTTACATTGAATTCCTGATTGAGTCTTCCAGCCAAGGCATTACATATCAAAATTATATTGATTACACCTTGTAATCATTTAGATTTTTTAAAAATGAAGATGGCAGCCAGGTCTTTCATACAATATTAAAGCTCAGCATAAGCATGATTTATACACATTTCTTTACATATCATTTCTTCTTTTTTGAGCTAAACGAACAGGGAAAAACAAAACATACTTACATTTTAATATAAATTAAGAATTGTAATAAAGATGGTAGCCAAGTGGGATCCTGCAAGTTACGCTGAAACCAACTAAAACCCTTGAATAACTTTAAACATTTATCCTGCAAGTAATTTGATCTGGAAACCAATTTTGAAGCTAGGCTCATAAAACCAACCTCAAATTTGAATTTCTGTCTGAAATTTGATGTCAGCCAGGAAAAATGAAATGTGGATTTCCACCTAAAAACAAATAAACCTTTCACAAGCCAGTTTTGCTGTTACCATGCCCTGCCGAAATAGGTGAGAAAACGACTGCCATAAATAAACTGAAATTTATTTTGGTTATAAGGATAGTGTTAAGCAAGTCGAGCTTTTTATAAAATTTAAAGGCAATAGCTCTAAATGAATTCTTATAACATAAACATGCCATTGAATGATTAAAATATATTGTTCCTAGTTGATTTCAAATCTGAGATCATGCTTATTTGAAATTTGGATGGACGAAAGCCTTTTTCAGGTGTTTTTTTTGTCGTAAAACCCAAAATAAAGGTCAGAGATGTGAACAATAATGTATTTCTCTAAATGAAACAAAATTCAAAAGAAAATACCATTTGCTTTTAATATTCAAGATAGCAGCCACGAATGAATAGAAGAAAGTTTTTTCTATCAGTTTATTTCAAGCCTTTTACATTGTATTTGCTCTAGATTTTGCTTAAAGCTGCTCTTGCACAGATTGGGAAAATGTTAATTTTAACATTTTTCGTAAAATCAATCGGAATAAACTACCCCATCATGTTGAAGCCTTTAAAATAACAAGATTCAATCTGGTAATGCATCGAATTAAGGTTTGGAATTATTCATTTGACCTCTGTTAAGCAGATCGAAGATGTTAATATGCATTCTTCTCGGGTCGGCATGGTTTTTTAGGGTAAATTTCAAGATGGCAGCCAAATAACTTAAGTGTAAGAAACACTTTTGTAGATATTCTTCCACTTTGCATCTAAATTTTATGACTCAAACATCTGTTTTTGAATCCTTTAAGCCATCATTATAAATCATGGTCAATCAGAAAATCATTAGATTCTAATTTCGAGATGACAGCCAGTTTTAGAAACGAAAATATGTCTCTCTTTTTCTTTTAGCCTGTGGACCAGTAAGAATCACCATATTACCACTCAGGAATGTCGAAGAGTGATATTTATTGGTTCATTTGACCTCTCTGAGCCTAAATAAGGACGTTTATATTATGTATTTTGGGGTATGACTTCATGTAAAATTACAAGATTTAAGGCGAAACAAGTGGTCAGCATAAAAAAAGGGTTAACGATGCTGTCATCCACATTCCTGGCTGCAATCTCAACTAAGAAAAATGACTAATGTGACATATACAATCCGATTGATGAAAAGAGGTTGAAAAGAGAATAAAATTTGATATGAATTTAAAAAAAAAATGAGAAAACTGGGTAAACTGCTATTTACAGTTGAATGTTGCCAAACAATCAACCATTCTGTTTGGCAACCATCTTAACTGACAAACACAATTTTGGTTATCAATCTTAAAAATATTGGTGTTTTCCTCTCTAGAAAATGGTAAGTTAGCAGATTAATAGTGATAATAAATACAGGTATCAAGTTCATTAAACATTTGTAGTTAACCAAAATGGTATTATTCTCAATTCTGTATTCCTGGCTGCCATCTAGATAAGAAGTCAATTTACAAGCGGTGATGGGGCTTTTAATCTAACTTTAAAAAGACAGATGTGCAGCTATAATTGAACCAATTTCAAAGTTTATTTGTCAAATAGAATCAATTGTTTTCTAAAAAAAAGTGTAATATTACTGTTTGGCTGCCATGTTGTCTACAATAATTATTGTAATTAAAGTTTCTTTCGTTTTATGGGTTTATTTCAGCATAATACTCAAAAATGATCTTTTAGACAAAACTAAGCTCACAAATGCACGAAAACCTATCATCAAGATAAGTAAAGGGGCAACATGTACTCGATCAAGGGGTCCTGGCTGCCATCTCGATTTTCTCAAAATGCTCAATGATGACAAGGTGTCATCAGACAGATTCTTGATGAGTAAGACTTGGGCTACAAGAATCAGCCAAGAAAAAAACTTTATACCACACTATAATATGCCATTTTTCTGCCGAACTATATTGAGTGGTTTAACCCACATAAACATTTTACTCTTAGGTATATTGATAAGATATTTATAGCGCTGCCATTAAAAACTTTACTCACTTATGGCATGATGTTGTATTTCATGAATATGAAGTCATTTGTTTGTTTGTTTTTTTTCCTTATGCTTCAATCACTTTTGGGCAGTATTTTTAACTGTAAACTGAGAGAAGTAAATTCAATGATATTCAAAGTTTAAACTTAGACAATTTCACAAAGATAATCTTTGAAACAAGAGCGGTTATCTTCAAGGTCTAGGTTAATATTTAAATCTAGTTTATTCTCTTCTAATTGATTAAGCGCGGGATAAATCAAATAATACTTCTGTTGCGATTATTCTAGGAGAGCACTGTTACAACCCTCTTTGAAATGAAAACACGTTTCAAAACGGGGTATTATTTCAAAATTGGTTGTAACATGGCACATCTTTTTCTGGAGTCTGAAGTCATTCTGCTGCTTCTTTAGTATGCTTCAATAACTTTTTATCTCAATTTTGAAAAAAAGGCAATTATGTTTCAAAGTAATCCAATATAAAAGAGTGTTTATCTTTAACGTCTAGGTTAAGAGATAAATCTACTTTTCTAAGTCTTTTAATTGAGTACTGTTTAGAACATCGTGAAATGGACAAGGTGAATGATTTTGGAATGATTTAGGAATGAAATTGAATGTGTGGAGCGTGTTTTGAGTGAATTTAATGGGAGGTAATTCTATATTGCATATTTTGTACAGGATGAACAAAATAAACGATATTGACTTCCTCCATTAAATAAAATATGCATTCAAGTTGTATAGATAGCTTCCTATTTCTTCAAGAACCTATAAAACGCTGAAAATTCAAATTATGTCAGTGAAATCGCGATTTTTCTTCATCACAATTTATGTTGAATGACGTTGTTGATTCTTTATTTTTCAATGGGTTTGGACGTTTTTGAATGGTTCGAGTGAGTGTTTGGAATGAATGAAT
Source organism: Fragum whitleyi (assembly GCA_948146395.1). Lineage (NCBI taxonomy): Eukaryota > Metazoa > Mollusca > Bivalvia > Cardiida > Cardiidae > Fragum > Fragum whitleyi. The sequence continues at coordinate 29,584,532 of OX411560.1, forward strand.
GGAGCGCTGAGTGAGCGATTTAGAATGGTTTTGATTGAGGTGAATGTCAATTTCATGATGTAGCTAACTATATAAACGGAATAAATCTAATAACACCTCTATTATGAAGGAACGTTTTCTTCCGGAATATGATTTTTCCTGTTTGTCCTGTATGTTTTGATCACTTTTTGGTTTAATTTTTTTAAAGCAATTATATTTTAAAATCGGTCAATAAATTAACTTTATACGTATATAGTTAATAACGTCGTGAAACTGACAGGGTGAATGATTTTGGAGGTATTCCATTATAAATAAAATCAAAGCGCTAAAAGCGCCGAAGGCTTGGTTTATAAAGAGGCAAGGTGCCATTTGAGGGCATGCACTCCAATTTTTTAATATTTTTAGCAGGTTTTTTTAGGCGTGGAAAACCAAGGGTTCAATTTACCTAAAGGAATCGTAAGCCACATTCCGAAATCACTTCAAAGGAAAAACGTCGAACGGTATGCCTACTATATAGCGCTGAGTCCGCCAAAAACAACTAATTCCAAAGGTATAGATTTCTACGCCCGATACCGCTTTGCAGAAGGCGCAATTCGCGTTTTTATAATTTTAGTTGATTAGATTGGTTTGTTACTAGCCAGTCAATTTATCCATTCCATCATCCTGTCTACCAATCGTAGTAATGCTGTTTTTCTAAGGGCACAAGCTCATTGGCCCTTTCTTTTACATTGAATTGAATTCCATAAAGAAGTTGTATTTTACTGTGGGAACACAAGAAATTGATAGCGTCAATATCTCCCTTTCCCACAATATGGTCCACCCTATACTCATACCCTATTTTTTTTTTAAATGTTTACCCTAGTTATTACAATTATGTTGATTTATCGTCTGCAACCTGTTCCAAGTTGGCCCAGTCTAAAATTTTGTCATCTGTTATATTGTCTTAAGGATGGGACATGGCTTCTTTTTCGAATTTTGATTAATCAATTACAAGACATAAAATGTTTAGACAGGTCCATATTGCAAAGGGTCGCAGATTACATACAAGATGTGGGCAAATTAGTAAAATTTGTAGAAGACAGGGTAGATAACATTAGAGAGAAAGTGTTTGTAAGCAACATTATCTTCTTTTCCCTTTTAGCAAGGTCATCCGTCAAGATCAAATATACACAGCAGTGATTTTGGCAGTCGTAAGTAAGATAATATCTGGTATACATGATAAGGACAAGGTGAATAATCAAGGTAAAATTCCAAAAGAACTGACCTCGTGTGTTGTTTTGTCTATTCAGTTCCCTCGCCATCAGTACTATTTACTTTGATTTAGGCTCAGCGTAGTGATATGCAAGGACTGCGTTGAACACACAAAGCATTTCGTGTCGCACAAAAGCTGATGACGTATACTAGACCTTTTTTGCGCGCGCATGAGCACAAAAAAGCTACGTAGTACACACTTTGTTCGGTTTTTGACTCGATTATCTTTTTCCTGGGCAATTTCCAGGATACAGGGGTTTTTCCTATGGCCTGCTAAACCAGGTCAATGAGTTGAACGAATCAGTTTTGAAAGAGGGGTAAGTTTTTAGATAGCTTTTTATGTCTTCACTTCACAAACCAAAACAGACGCTGAAAATTACGTTTTATCAGCGAAATCGTCGTATTTAAACAATTAATATGAAAAAGGCAAAGCCTCAAAATGATCGCAATCTTTAATTGTTGTCTTTTAAAAATGTATTATGAAAAGCTTAACACTCTTTTAAATAAATGAAATGAGCTTGCTTAATTTTTATTTCCAATTCAAATGTTTTAAAACTTTACCAGTAACTCATTCATTTGTTTACTTCTCTTATGATCATTAAGGATTTGGTTTGTAAAACATAAGGTACAGAATTGGCCTAAATAACTCATCTGTATTTCATTGGTCCAGTTGATGTAATCCAAAATTTTGGGCAAAGTTTCATTGAAATTAGTCAAATGGTCAAATTGATGGTGTTCTAAGAATTTATACTGAAAAAGGCCCCTACCCTGCCACGCCAAATTTCTTTGGTTCATCAAGTTTTTGCAAAAACAATCTGCAAGGATCATCAAAAGAATATTCTGGCAATATTTTATTAAAATTGACCAAAAGGTTGAGGAGGCAATATCTGTCAAAGATTTTATAGTGAAACAAGGTTTTGTTTGTGAAAAACGAATGCCCCGTATACACATTTGTTTTCAAAATGACGACTTTTATTTAAGACATTAACCTTTACCTTAGCCTTGGTATCTAGAGATGCACATAATTGAGAGGTAACATCATGCCAAATATGAGGTTTGTACCCTAATTAGGCTTGAAGATATTGGTAATGTGAAGTTGTTGGTTAAGTTTTTAAGAAGTTTGACCTTGATAGATGATCTCAAAAGTGTGGTATGACCTTAGCATTAGTATTAGCAGATGCAGGTCATTGAGATCTATCATCATGCCAAAAATGAGTCTCGTATCTTGAATAGGCTTGAAAAAATTTGCAATCTTAAGTTTTTTGTCAAGTTTTTGAGTAATTTGACCTTGACAGATGACCTTGCGATTGTCTGAATGTCACATGACTTTAATTTGGTTTCAGCAAATGAGTTTCATCTAGATATATCCTAATGCCAAATATTAGACCGGTAGCTTAAATAGGCTTGATGATATTGGCAAATTAAAGGTTTTCTGTTAAATTTTGAAGACAGACTGACAAACAGACAATGGTAAAACGATTTGCCCCCAGAAAGATGATTTTTCGGTATGGAGCATAATAAAAAACACCACAACCATATTTATGAGCCAATCAAAATTTCACAAGGAATATCTTTCAAGGGTAAAATAATCTTTTTAACAATCTTTCATTTTATATCATGGCCTCTAGAGCATTTTAAAGAAAATGTCACTCAAGATATATTCTGGCCAAATACATTGAAACTGAGCCAGTGGTTAAGGAAGAGAATCAGATATCTCTCAAAGATTTCATAGTGAAGCAAGATGTGTTTGCACTTGAATAGCCTTGAAGTAATAGGAAATATTTAGTGTTTTATTAAGTTTTACAGTCAGACAGCTAGACGGACAATGGTAAAACAATGTGCCCGCCCATCGTTCTATGCAGGGCATTAAAAGGCTGAACATGTCACATTTTGGTCAATCAGAATTTTGAGAAAACTTTTAAAATGGTCAGCAAAGGACAGAGGACAGATTCAGAGTGATCCTATCAGATCACTTTGAGCATGTTGTGCTCATGTAAGCTTTTAGATAATTTTACTCTTTTGCTTTTTAAGGTAGTGGACCCATAATAGTTCCGCACCATTTCGGAAAACATGATCATTAAAAATATTGACTGAGGTTTCCTAGTAAAAAACATTAGGAAACCTCATTTAATATTGTTAAAGTTTACTACTCCCTAAACATTGAGTAACTATTATGGGTACACAACCCTAGAGCAAATGAATAAAATTGTCATGATGATGAAACATATCACTACATTATTTACAATACAGTATTTCATATACATGTACATTGATATTTCACATTTTAAGATCATGGACAAAAAAGGCCTTGGTTTGTTTTGTTTGTTTGAATTGGGTTTAACGCAGCTTTCAACAATTTTCAAAAAAAAAAACCTTGGAGCTGGGGGCTAAGAAAAGATGTAATGAAAGTACTCGTGGGAATCTATTGTAAGGTGCTTCAGTCGCTGCAATGTCTCTGAAAGATTGTTGAAAGCAGCATAAAACCCTGTTCAAATAAACAGACAACAGCAGCTACAGAAAGTTCATTTAAATATCTCAAACAAATCAAACATCCTTACTGCAGGTAATTAAACTCTGGCCTCTCAATACTAGAGTGAGTGTCCAGTCATTATTTTCTTCAAAGCATTGAACCTTATGTTTCTCCATAAAAACAAATGGTGAAACCTGAAAATATTTTCAAATTTTCAAGACACTGGACTAGAATTTGGGGTACCTTTTTTGTGAATGAGAGCTCTGTCCCAAAATAGTTGTCCACATCCACCTAAAATCATGTGGAACTATTCTATTGTTATTGTTGTTCAAACTTTATAATAAAGTTGGGTCATTTCACTCAGTATGGTATCAGTCAATCATTCAACTTGTCAGTGGACAAGTTTATATCACTATATCAGAGCAAATCTTGGAATAGTACTAAAAATATGTAACAAATAAAATATTCTAATGTTTTAAGCAATGTTCCAGCATTTTTTCAGTAAAACTATCTCCTCACTTTTTTATGGACAAGTTCCTTCTGATCCTGGGCAAGTTATAAATCATCTCTAACTTGTCCAGGGACATGTGGAGAAGGTCCACATTTCCACAACACTGCTGTGAACAGTAAGGTGAGGGTTAAAATATTACTATTATTGATTATATTAAATTCATATAATTCACACAACTGATATCTTATTGGTTACAATTTGACCCTTGCTGAGATTTGAACTCAGAACTCCTGGATACCTTGTACCCAGGCATTTTACCTTAAATTACAGGGGTTACTTAAAACCAAATACAAAATAACAATGTTTGTGAATTATATAAATCTAATAGATGCTCTCTATATATACATGAGTGTCTTAAATTAACATTTCTTTGAAAATAAGAAATAAAATAAACTCACATTTCAAAGCATTGAAAAACACTTGAATAAAAACTATGCTCTCAAACAATATCTTCATGGTATGGATATGCACGCTTAAATAAACCCTTTTCTTGAAAACGAATTGAGACAAAATGTCTATTTGTTGTAACCTAAATTTGCCCTGGTAAATAGCTAAATTCTGCAAATCAAGCCGATGTTTGGCAAGTCGGCATAGGAATGCAGTCCCAAAGAATTCCACACCCCTCTAAAAGGCTGCTTCATTTACCAATAATTGCAATCCAATAAAATAAAGAACTCTGATTGGTTTAAATCGCATCACGTGGGGAAAACCATTGCACTTTATTTCTGTATAAAATGCAATAGGTTTTTCGGGAAACCCCCGAAATTCGATCAGCAAGTCCTGTGTTGTAGGAACTCGAATTAACCTGGTTCCCGATCATCAACGCAACATTGCTATTCAATCTATTATGAATTAATATATTTTCGAAAGAATTTACGATAACAAGCATGCAGTTCTGATTCTGAGCCAACCTAAACTTAGAAAACAGCGAGTCGACGAAGACCTTCAAACAACCCTCTCAACAAAGACCGACCAAGCCGTTTTCGTTCAAAAATACAGACTGACTTGGCAGAAACAAGCTTATTTGACATAAGTACCTCTACGAATTTTAATTTTGTCTTTTATTTGTGTATCATTTGTTTTACTATATGACATTTCACTTCGATAGCGAGAAAAACAATACACGATCTAAAAATAGATCGTGTAATTTATACGCACAGAAAGTAGACTCGAAGCTTTTATGTTTGGCTGAGTAGTTTAATAGTTTCTTCGATCTAGATGATTGTAATTATAAGGGACGAGAGTCTTTTTCACTGCGTTTATTGGGGTATAAAGTGCAATTGCCTTAGCACATGGCTTAATCATAACGCCCTACGGGCGTTATTTGCCATGTGCTAAGGCAATTGCACTTTATACCCCAATAAACGCAGTGAAAAAGACACTCATCCCTATAACAATCTTGAGCTGTCTGAGGACATAGAAGCTTCACTATTCCCAAAGCTGGATAGTAAAAGCAAACCAATGTCGACTTTGGAAAACCCATATATTCAATATCAGAGTAATGAATCTTTGTCTAGCAGCTGATATGATGGTCAGAGAAACATGTTCAAAGTTTCTAAGCAAATGCTTTAGTGGAAACAGAGATATCACAGATATACATGATAGTTGCATTAAAAACTTAAAGATTTTGGAATCCGAAAAAGGCTAAAATTCCACTAAATTAAGTATCAGAGCAACAAATCTTTGTCAAGAGGCTTATATTATGGTCTTGGAAGCATGTGCAATATTTCAAAGCAATAGATGTAGTAGAAACAGATATTTGACACAGTTGCATGTAAAACCTTAACCAAAGTATTACACCGACGCCTACGCCCATGTGACCAGAACAGCACCCTATGCTACGAAAAGTCAAGCTAAAAAAGTACACAATTTTGACCAAATTTTTGCATGAAAATTTCAAAATTAGGTTGCAGAAAGAGTGACTTTAACATCTGACCCCATCTAGATCTACCACTGGATCATGGATGACCTGGATTCAGGCTGAACAGAGCAAGGGGCAAACATGATTTAGGTTTAATGCATTACAATTTCATCGATAAGCCATTTGTACGATATTTTGTAAATGTTACAATACATTAATCGAGACAACCGTAGTTAGTCGAATGGACATGAGCGTCCAATTATGTTGAACTTTTGCGATATTTACATTGAAGGTATATAAGCATGAATTCATTTTTTAAGAAAAGAGGAAAAGACGGTTGAAAATAGTTACACACATTTCAACATCGACCAATCAATTCTAAAAAAAATGCCCATAAAAAAGCTGTCAGCATTTCCTTTCTGAATATTGATGACAGATCCTTTTTAGAACATTAGTGCTCTCCAAGCAAAAACAGATTTTGATTTATAAAAATCAGGGTCGGAGCATGTATTTTTTTTATTGAGGATAAAACAATAATGGGTCAATTGACTCATATAACCTTGTTTATTTGCATTGAGAGAGAGGGAATAGGTTCTAACCTTTGCTACCCACAGCTGGGTGGGGCCCTGTCTGTAAAGTGTCCTACCCAAATACACTACCCTCCTCCGATGGGGCTCAAAGCCACAACCACTAGCTTACGAGTCAAGCAGGCTAACCATTTGGCCAACGTGCCAGATGAAAGAAATCTTGTCTATATTTAACATATACAAACAGTCATAAACTTGATAAGGGGTCCCCTTGATAAGTGATAAACTTCATTTAAGCAACAAATTGAGAAAAGCTCAATTTTCTAGGAAAAACATTTCTAAATTACCAGACCTTTCCAGGTCAAGGGGGGGATTGGCCGAGTTGTTGATGGTCCGAGTAAACATTCCGCCGAGTTGACAAGTCACTTGTCTGTTTTGCAGTTCAGATAGCTGGTGGTTTTGAACTAAAACTGGCAGACTTAAAATAGAACGGCTAAAAATCTATTGGGATCATATTTCTTTGAGATTTTCAAGTAGAAACTTACCGATAACAATGTCAGATGAATAGGTTCTGGACTCGGGCATCGAAAACGTCAACCTAAGAAATCAGTAAGCGTGATCGGGTACCAATGCAAATGTTCGACCTCACCATGTAAACCGAAACAACTTTCGCCTTCATTTCTGGTACTGTTTAAAATCTATTTGGATATGTGCATACTTCTTTTATTACTTGAGCAGTTAACAAGATCACTTTTAGTAATAAGAGAGCTTTAGAGCGTTAATGACTCTTGAATTTTTGATAAAATGTTTTATTGGAATCCAGGATGGCGGAGCCCAGTTCTAAAAAAAGGATCACTTTTTTTTCTCTCATAGTAAAAAATGATAGGTCGGGTCTAAAGCACTCATTGGAAATAATATCCTAAAAATAATAATAAAAAAAACAGTACTTCTGCGAAACGATCTTTGCAAGACACAATCTGCAATCGTTATAAAACATTTTGGAGCTGAGTTGACCATGCCTCGTTTTGTTGCCAATGGGTCGAGACAAAAAGGGGCCGAGTTGACCGGTCACCTTCATAATTACCATGAACATGACATGCTTTTAAGATCATTTGTTTGGAGGCAAGGTGAATTGATATATCGATAAATCAATGATTGTTTGCATTGATGAATAGAATAAATCAAACTCAAAACTTGTTTAAATAGAAAAGAATACCCCCACCCACCCTGAAAAAAGTAAATAAAGTGAAAGTGTATCTAAATTTCCTCTTAGACTTTTATGTTGGGATTTTCAATTTTAAAATTCGCCAATTTTAAGCCAATCACATCGCTTGCTCCGGCGCCCTTACCGAAAATATCACACTTTTTTTTCGAATAGTAAAAATGATGGGTCGGGTCTAAATCACCCTTTTGATAAACCGTGTAAAAAAAAAAAAACCCAAAAAAACGGTACTACCGCGAAACGATCTTTGATCGTTATTACATGTAGCTGGTGTGGACTTTCAAGTGACTGATTGGTCCACAAAGACGTACAAACAGAAGAGTGCGTTTATTTTGTTAAAGGGGGATAATTAATAGCGCTATTTTTGTTCAGCCTGAACACAATTAGGAATGTTGGATTACCTCCCTTTAATATCACTCAAAATTCGCTCCACACACTCATTCATTTTCATTCCAATATCATTCCAAAATCATTCACCATGTCAATTTCATGATGTTCTTACCTGTACACCCCAGTCAATAATATTGTACAGTAAAATTGATCGATTGCAATGAATGATCGCTAAGAACGGCTTCGAAGTGCTTTTGAGCGATTATTAAAACAGTTACGAACATCGTGAAATTGATAAGGTGAATGCTTTTGGAATGATTAAGGAATGAAATTGAATGAGAGTGTGGTGCAGGGTTTGAGTGAATTTAATGGGAAGTAATCCGTTATCGCAAATTTTGTTCAGGATGAACAAAATTTGCGATTTGAATTACCTCCCTTTAATAAAATATTCAAAAAAGATACATAAATAGCTTCCGATTTCATCAAGAACCGATGGGAGGCTAAACTTTTGAATTATGCCAGTGAAATCGCGATTTTTCTCTACTAAAATTTATCTTTAATGACGTTGTTGATTCTATATTTTTCACTGGGTTTGAGCGTTTTTGAATGGGATGAGTGAGTGTTTGGAATGAATGAACGGAGCGCTGAGTGAGCGATTTAGAATGGTTTTGATTGAGGTGAATGTCAATTTCACGGTGTAACTAACTGTGCACATACACAATAAACCGCATTAATATGGAATGGTTCTATTCAGGATGAGCGTAAATTTTACGATAATTGCGAGGGGTTGTGCTGCCTCGAATTGATATCATTTAAAATACGTTAATCACACCAAGTCCGTTACATTCCGAAATCTTTCAAAGATCATTCATGCTGTCAATTTCTTGGTTTCTTAACAATTAAAACTTAAAAAAAATGCAGAAAAAATGAATCAGCGAGTGGTTAATTGAAGGTAATAAATTATACAATCGCTTTAACCTTAAACAAAGATAATCCAATAGACAAGAGTGTTTAACTTTGAGGTCTAGGTTGTTATATAAATATAGTTTACTTTCTTCTAATTGAATATGTACAGGGTAAATCTAATTACACTTCTTTAACGGTAGTTCTAGGAAGGAACGTCTTTTTCCGGAATATGTTTTTTCTGTTTGTTCTGTATGCTTTAATCACTAGTATCGGGTTTAATTTTTTAAAAGGAATTTTTGTTCAAGGCGGTAAAAATTATTATTATATACATTTAAATCTAATTTACTCGCTTCTAATTGAATATGCACAGGATAAATATAATAATACTTCTATTACGGTACGGGTAAATCTAGGGAGTACATCTTTTTCGGAATATGAATTCTTTTTTCTATGTGTTCCGCATGCTTCGATCAACTTAAGCATATTTTTTGTAAATCCATTTGCTTTCAAGACGTGTCAATTAAATAACTTTTTATATGGTTAGTAATATCGTGAAATTGACAGGGTGAATGAGTTTGGAATGATTTCAGAATAAAATTGAATGAGTGGAATTGGGGAGTCTGGGATGAAATCAAAGAGAGTGTGTGTGTGTGGAGGGGGGAGGGGGTAATACAACATCACTTATTTTGTTCAAGATGAACAAAATAAGTGATATTTATTACCCCTCCCCCCCTTAATATGAATATATCAAGAAAGTTCTTTAGATAGCGTTCTATGTCTTCTCTTCACGTACGAACCAAACAGACGCTTAAAAGCCCAATTTTATCAGTGAAACCGTCGGTTATAAGCGATTTTTCCTTTGGAAGTTGTTGATTGTATCTTTTTTTTACTGATTTTGGAGCGTTTTGACCGTTTTAAAAAAGTGTTTGGAATAAATAAATGGGTGAGGCGCCGAGTGAGCGGTTAAGAACGGATTTGATCGAGGTGAATGTCAAATTCATGATGTTCCTACAGTTAACAACATCGTGAAATTGACAAGGTGAATGTATATGGAATGATTTAGGAATGAAATTGAATGAGTGTGTGGAGCGAGTTTTGATTGAATTTAAAGGGAGGTAATCCAGTTTTGCAAATTTTGTTCAGGATGAACAAAATTAGCAATATTGATTATCTCCCTTTATAAATATTGTATACAAGTTCTATAAATAGCTGCCTATTTCTTCAAGAACCTATCACATGCTTACAATTTCAATTAAATGAGTGAAATCCCGATTTTGTTTTCCCAGCTATTTTTATTTTGAACGAAGTTGTTGTTATATGCTTTTCAGTGAGTTTGAAGCGTTTTTGAATGGTTTGAGTGAGTGTCTGAAATGAATGAATGGGGCACTGAGTGAGCGATTTAGTATGGTTTTGATTGAATTAAATGTCAATTTCAAGATGCTCCTAGCTGTAAACTGATAGAAATAATTCATTGCAATCGTTTTAACCTTAGACAGAGATAATCCAATATTAAGAGCGTTTATCTTCAAGGTCTAGGTTAATATATAAATCTAGTTTTCCCTCTTCTAATTGAATATCCACGGAATAAATCCAATAACACTTCTTTTACGGTAATTCTAGGACAGCACATATTTAGTCCCATGCCAAAATGGAGTTAAGTATTTTAACGGCGTCGCAATGATGAAAAACTGTAAACACACTTGCTCAATTGAACTTACCCTCTGATAATTGGGAATGGACTTTGAAAGTTTGTCTCTCATCAGAATTAAGCATAGCAAACAATGAAGAGTTTATTTGTGATGAAGCTTTGATTTATACAATAATGAGACATGAATCAAGGCATGGTGGTATTTTTCTTTGATTCCTTTGACACCACCTATCGGGTAAAAATATATTTTCACAGAATATTCCAAACAATTTCATCATATTTTATTTTCAGATAAATCATGGTCCTTTGCTTGTCAGCTTAGTCAAATTATACATCCTTGTGTTTTCATTCCTCTGAGATCTTGGCTGATGAAAATGGATATCATCCTTGTCGAAGAGTCTGAGATAGATTCTGTTATTCTAAACCCCTTTTTGACAAATCTGTTCATCTTCTGTTTGAATTTACACTTGAGAATTTACATTACCCCGTAAGCAATCCAATTTTTAATTCTTTATCATGCAGTGCATTCCAACACGATAGTTCAAAACGATTGATAAAAAATGTTCACCTTTTTGCTCTAAACAATCGGCTTCTAAGCTTGAAATATTTCTTCAAATGTATCTCAAATCCTTTATAATTTGAAATTAGATAAGATGACAAAATCACGTATATTTTAATATGTGGATACTTCCCTAGCTTGTCATCCACTCACCATCAATTAAAAGTATCCCATTTTATTCATCTAGGTCAGTCCTAATTTGATGTTAAATAAGATTCACACCGTTAAATTTGAAGCGCCTGATAACTTCACTACACAATAAACATTACAACATTTACTACACACCCATCTAAAAATAGACCAAACATACTCATTTTATCATATAAACTGATATTGAGCGGTTTAACGCAGATAAAATTGATTTAACTTTTACCCGTAAGGTGTATTGGTAAGTATGGTGGCATATTTTGCCACGATATACTAGATAGCAGCATCATGATAATTTAAACAACATCGCGGTACGATAAAGTTTCCGGAAATTGAAAGGGTCAATTTCTCCCTTTAACACAATATTGTCCACCCTATAGTCATACCCCATTATTTCTTTTTAATTTTTACCCTAGATATTTATAAATATATAATAAATATATAATTTGATATATATATATCAATATAAATCAAATTACAATCATATTGATTTATTGTCTGCAACCTGTTCCAAGTTGGCCCAGTCTAGAATTTTGTCGTCTGTTTATGGGTCTTAAGTATGGGACATGGATTTTATTTTTTTCGAAATTTGATTTATCCATTACAAGAAAACAAATGTTTAGACAGTCCAAATTGTAAAGGGTTGCAGATTACATACAACATGTGGGTTAATTAGTAAAAATTTGTAGCAGACAGGGTAGATACCATAATGGAGAAAGTGTAAGTTAGCAGCATTTTCTTCTTTTCCCTATTAGCAAGGTCATGCGTCAAGATCAAATATAAAAGCTATGTATCTTTAACACAGCAGTGATTTTGGCAGTGATAAGTAAGAAAATATCTGGTTTACATACTTAGGACAAGGTGAATAATCAAGGTTATATTCCAGAAAACCGACCTCGTGTGTTGTTTTGCCCATTCAGTTCCCTTGCCTTCAGTACTATTTACTTTGATTTTAGCACGGCGTAGTGATATGCAAGCACTGCGTTGAACACACAACACAAAGCACATTGCGTCGCACAAAAGTTGATGACGTATACTAGACCTACTTTTTGCGCGCGCTTGAGCACAAACAAGCTACGTTGTACGCACGTTGTTCGGTATTTGACTCGATTATCTTTTTCCTAGGCAATTTCCAGGATACAGGGTTGTTTCCTATGGCCTGCTAAACCAGGTCAATGAGTTGAACGAATCAGTTTTGAAAGCAATTAAAGAGAGGTTACATTCAAACAAGTTTTCTTTAGATAGCTTTCTATGCCTTTTCTTCACGAACCAAACAGACGCTGAAAATTACGTTTTATCCGTGAAATAGTCGTATTTAAACAATTATAAAATTTAGTTGTTGACCTTGACCTGATGGTGGTTTCGGAGCTTTTTTAAAAAATAGTTTAAAATTAAGCGTTTGGAAAGATTGATTGAATGATTGGCTGAGTGAACTCTTAAGAATGCTTTAGATCGAGGTGAATGTCAATTTCTTGATGTTTCTAATTGCAAACTAAGAGAAGTAAATTCAATGTAAACATTCTTTTACGGTGATTTTAGGAAAGCACAACTTTTTCTGGAATGTTAATGTCTTTTTCTGGTTGTTGAGTACGATTCATTTTTTTTATTTTATATTTTTTTTTCATGTAATTACATTTTTAAAAGTAACTCCGTTACAAGATAAGTCTCTTAAAATTTAATTCTTATAATACTACTAAATACGATTTTTAACCTATATATATATCGAGTGATGACTATAACTACAATTTCACGTAGTTACATTCGCCTCAATCAAAACCATTCTAAATCGCTCACTCGGCGCTCCATTCATTCATTCATTCATTCCAAACACTCACTCAAACCATATAAAAACGTTCAAACCCATTGAAAAATATAGTATAAAACAACAACGCCAATCAAAATTAATTTGGATAGAGAAAAATCTTGATTTCACTGACATAATACATATTGTAAGCGTCTTAAACTTAAGGTTCTTGAAGAAAAAGGGAAGCTATCTAAAGAAGCTGTATGTACATTTAAATAAAGGGGGGTATTTAATGTGGCTAATTTTGTTCATTTAATGTCCCTAATTTTGTTCATCTTGGACAAAATTAGCGACATTGGATTACCTCCCTTCAAATCACTCAAATTCACTGCATAAACTCATTCAATTTCGTTCCAATATCATTCCGAAATAATTAACATTGTCAATTTCCCAGTGTTGTTAAAGGTAGATTTTGAGCGGTGAGCCGTGAAATCCACTTTTAACGTTTAAATTTCCATGCAATTCTTAAAAAAATAGATAAAACAGACATAACAAAGATACAAATTACCTTTCAAATGAAACTTAGTGCTTAACTTAGATCTGAAGGTTTACTCATAGACCTATGGTAATAGACTGAACGCCTAGGTCAGAGCTCAGTTTTGAAAATACACCTATAACTGTACAAATCAACCACCCTACATTGCAAGTGACGTCACCGTTTGTTTACTATTCAAAGGCAAGATTGAAATTGAATTGTAATTCAAATCACATTATATCAACTGTCGTAATTAGCGCAGTCGGTAACGCACCCTAGCCGAAGTAACGTGCTTCATGGGTTCGTATCGTCGCAAAAGAATGTTTTTTTTTTTTTGTTTCTTTTTTTATAAATTCAAGATTCAAAACTCAAATGCATTGTATTGGCATTTTGATTTTACACGAAACGATTTGAAAAAAAAATCGATTTTCATTTTTTTGGGTTAAAAAATAGAAAGATATAGAAATACTGACACATCAGTAGAGAAAAGAAAAAATATTATTAAATGAAAAGTTTCCATACACATGTAACGAATAAACGAGTCAATTTTAAAATATTGGAATTAATTATTTTCTTTATTGAAAATAAACAAAAAAGACTACAATATTTAAAAAAAAATGTTATCTGATAGAGTTTCGAACAACAATATTAAATATCACTTAACTTTCGAGGGGCGGGGAATTATGCCCGAACATACTGACTACCTGAGCTATTCTCCCACTTGTCAAATTCATGTGTTTTTACTATGCATTAAAACCTAATATATTTCACATAGGAATGAAATAATAAACAAATAATGACGTCACTTGCAATGTTGGTCGGTCGGACTGTACTAAATACGATTTTGAACCTAAATATATATCGCTCGCTGACTATAACTATTTGTTTTGTTGAAAATATCGCAGATTACATACAAGATGTGGGCAAATTAGTAAAATTTGTAGAAGACAGGGTAGATAACATTAGAGAGAAAGTGTTTGTAAGCAACATTATCTTCTTTTCCCTTTTAGCAAGGTCATCCGTCAAGATCAAATATACACAGCAGTGATTTTGGCAGTCGTAAGTAAGATAATATCTGGTATACATGATAAGGACAAGGTGAATAATCAAGGTAAAATTCCAAAAGAACTGACCTCGTGTGTTGTTTTGTCTATTCAGTTCCCTCGCCATCAGTACTATTTACTTTGATTTAGGCTCAGCGTAGTGATATGCAAGGACTGCGTTGAACACACAAAGCATTTCGTGTCGCACAAAAGCTGATGACGTATACTAGACCTTTTTTGCGCGCGCATGAGCACAAAAAAGCTACGTAGTACACACTTTGTTCGGTTTTTGACTCGATTATCTTTTTCCTGGGCAATTTCCAGGATACAGGGGTTTTTCCTATGGCCTGCTAAACCAGGTCAATGAGTTGAACGAATCAGTTTTGAAAGAGGGGTAAGTTTTTAGATAGCTTTTTATGTCTTCACTTCACAAACCAAAACAGACGCTGAAAATTACGTTTTATCAGCGAAATCGTTTATATATTTAAACAATTAATATGAAAAAGGCAAAGCCTCAAAATGATCGCAATCTTTAATTGTTGTCTTTTAAAAATGTATTATGAAAAGCTTAACACTCTTTTAAATAAATGAAATGAGCTTGCTTAATTTTTATTTCCAATTCAAATGTTTTAAAACTTTACCAGTAACTCATTCATTTGTTTACTTCTCTTATGATCATTAAGGATTTGGTTTGTAAAACATAAGGTACAGAATTGGCCTAAATAACTCATCTGTATTTCATTGGTCCAGTTGATGTAATCCAAAATTTTGGGCAAAGTTTCATTGAAATTAGTCAAATGGTCAAATTGATGGTGTTCTAAGAATTTATACTGAAAAAGGCCCCTACCCTGCCACGCCAAATTTCTTTGGTTCATCAAGTTTTTGCAAAAACAATCTGCAAGGATCATCAAAAGAATATTCTGGCAATATTTTATTAAAATTGACCAAAAGGTTGAGGAGGCAATATCTGTCAAAGATTTTATAGTGAAACAAGGTTTTGTTTGTGAAAAACGAATGCCCCGTATACACATTTGTTTTCAAAATGACGACTTTTATTTAAGACATTAACCTTTACCTTAGCCTTGGTATCTAGAGATGCACATAATTGAGAGGTAACATCATGCCAAATATGAGGTTTGTACCCTAATTAGGCTTGAAGATATTGGTAATGTGAAGTTGTTGGTTAAGTTTTTAAGAAGTTTGACCTTGATAGATGATCTCAAAAGTGTGGTATGACCTTAGCATTAGTATTAGCAGATGCAGGTCATTGAGATCTATCATCATGCCAAAAATGAGTCTCGTATCTTGAATAGGCTTGAAAAAATTTGCAATCTTAAGTTTTTTGTCAAGTTTTTGAGTAATTTGACCTTGACAGATGACCTTGCGATTGTCTGAATGTCACATGACTTTAATTTGGTTTCAGCAAATGAGTTTCATCTAGATATATCCTAATGCCAAATATTAGACCGGTAGCTTAAATAGGCTTGATGATATTGGCAAATTAAAGGTTTTCTGTTAAATTTTGAAGACAGACTGACAAACAGACAATGGTAAAACGATTTGCCCCCAGAAAGATGATTTTTCGGTATGGAGCATAATAAAAAACACCACAACCATATTTATGAGCCAATCAAAATTTCACAAGGAATATCTTTCAAGGGTAAAATAATCTTTTTAACAATCTTTCATTTTATATCATGGCCTCTAGAGCATTTTAAAGAAAATGTCACTCAAGATATATTCTGGCCAAATACATTGAAACTGAGCCAGTGGTTAAGGAAGAGAATCAGATATCTCTCAAAGATTTCATAGTGAAGCAAGATGTGTTTGCACTTGAATAGCCTTGAAGTAATAGGAAATATTTAGTGTTTTATTAAGTTTTACAGTCAGACAGCTAGACGGACAATGGTAAAACAATGTGCCCGCCCATCGTTCTATGCAGGGCATTAAAAGGCTGAACATGTCACATTTTGGTCAATCAGAATTTTGAGAAAACTTTTAAAATGGTCAGCAAAGGACAGAGGACAGATTCAGAGTGATCCTATCAGATCACTTTGAGCATGTTGTGCTCATGTAAGCTTTTAGATAATTTTACTCTTTTGCTTTTTAAGGTAGTGGACCCATAATAGTTCCGCACCATTTCGGAAAACATGATCATTAAAAATATTGACTGAGGTTTCCTAGTAAAAAACATTAGGAAACCTCATTTAATATTGTTAAAGTTTACTACTCCCTAAACATTGAGTAACTATTATGGGTACACAACCCTAGAGCAAATGAATAAAATTGTCATGATGATGAAACATATCACTACATTATTTACAATACAGTATTTCATATACATGTACATTGATATTTCACATTTTAAGATCATGGACAAAAAAGGCCTTGGTTTGTTTTGTTTGTTTGAATTGGGTTTAACGCAGCTTTCAACAATTTTCAAAAAAAAAACCTTGGAGCTGGGGGCTAAGAAAAGATGTAATGAAAGTACTCGTGGGAATCTATTGTAAGGTGCTTCAGTCGCTGCAATGTCTCTGAAAGATTGTTGAAAGCAGCATAAAACCCTGTTCAAATAAACAGACAACAGCAGCTACAGAAAGTTCATTTAAATATCTCAAACAAATCAAACATCCTTACTGCAGGTAATTAAACTCTGGCCTCTCAATACTAGAGTGAGTGTCCAGTCATTATTTTCTTCAAAGCATTGAACCTTATGTTTCTCCATAAAAACAAATGGTGAAACCTGAAAATATTTTCAAATTTTCAAGACACTGGACTAGAATTTGGGGTACCTTTTTTGTGAATGAGAGCTCTGTCCCAAAATAGTTGTCCACATCCACCTAAAATCATGTGGAACTATTCTATTGTTATTGTTGTTCAAACTTTATAATAAAGTTGGGTCATTTCACTCAGTATGGTATCAGTCAATCATTCAACTTGTCAGTGGACAAGTTTATATCACTATATCAGAGCAAATCTTGGAATAGTACTAAAAATATGTAACAAATAAAATATTCTAATGTTTTAAGCAATGTTCCAGCATTTTTTCAGTAAAACTATCTCCTCACTTTTTTATGGACAAGTTCCTTCTGATCCTGGGCAAGTTATAAATCATCTCTAACTTGTCCAGGGACATGTGGAGAAGGTCCACATTTCCACAACACTGCTGTGAACAGTAAGGTGAGGGTTAAAATATTACTATTATTGATTATATTAAATTCATATAATTCACACAACTGATATCTTATTGGTTACAATTTGACCCTTGCTGAGATTTGAACTCAGAACTCCTGGATACCTTGTACCCAGGCATTTTACCTTAAATTACAGGGGTTACTTAAAACCAAATACAAAATAACAATGTTTGTGAATTATATAAATCTAATAGATGCTCTCTATATATACATGAGTGTCTTAAATTAACATTTCTTTGAAAATAAGAAATAAAATAAACTCACATTTCAAAGCATTGAAAAACACTTGAATAAAAACTATGCTCTCAAACAATATCTTCATGGTATGGATATGCACGCTTAAATAAACCCTTTTCTTGAAAACGAATTGAGACAAAATGTCTATTTGTTGTAACCTAAATTTGCCCTGGTAAATAGCTAAATTCTGCAAATCAAGCCGATGTTTGGCAAGTCGGCATAGGAATGCAGTCCCAAAGAATTCCACACCCCTCTAAAAGGCTGCTTCATTTACCAATAATTGCAATCCAATAAAATAAAGAACTCTGATTGGTTTAAATCGCATCACGTGGGGAAAACCATTGCACTTTATTTCTGTATAAAATGCAATAGGTTTTTCGGGAAACCCCCGAAATTCGATCAGCAAGTCCTGTGTTGTAGGAACTCGAATTAACCTGGTTCCCGATCATCAACGCAACATTGCTATTCAATCTATTATGAATTAATATATTTTCGAAAGAATTTACGATAACAAGCATGCAGTTCTGATTCTGAGCCAACCTAAACTTAGAAAACAGCGAGTCGACGAAGACCTTCAAACAACCCTCTCAACAAAGACCGACCAAGCCGTTTTCGTTCAAAAATACAGACTGACTTGGCAGAAACAAGCTTATTTGACATAAGTACCTCTACGAATTTTAATTTTGTCTTTTATTTGTGTATCATTTGTTTTACTATATGACATTTCACTTCGATAGCGAGAAAAACAATACACGATCTAAAAATAGATCGTGTAATTTATACGCACAGAAAGTAGACTCGAAGCTTTTATGTTTGGCTGAGTAGTTTAATAGTTTCTTCGATCTAGATGATTGTAATTATAAGGGACGAGAGTCTTTTTCACTGCGTTTATTGGGGTATAAAGTGCAATTGCCTTAGCACATGGCTTAATCATAACGCCCTACGGGCGTTATTTGCCATGTGCTAAGGCAATTGCACTTTATACCCCAATAAACGCAGTGAAAAAGACACTCATCCCTATAACAATCTTGAGCTGTCTGAGGACATAGAAGCTTCACTATTCCCAAAGCTGGATAGTAAAAGCAAACCAATGTCGACTTTGGAAAACCCATATATTCAATATCAGAGTAATGAATCTTTGTCTAGCAGCTGATATGATGGTCAGAGAAACATGTTCAAAGTTTCTAAGCAAATGCTTTAGTGGAAACAGAGATATCACAGATATACATGATAGTTGCATTAAAAACTTAAAGATTTTGGAATCCGAAAAAGGCTAAAATTCCACTAAATTAAGTATCAGAGCAACAAATCTTTGTCAAGAGGCTTATATTATGGTCTTGGAAGCATGTGCAATATTTCAAAGCAATAGATGTAGTAGAAACAGATATTTGACACAGTTGCATGTAAAACCTTAACCAAAGTATTACACCGACGCCTACGCCCATGTGACCAGAACAGCACCCTATGCTACGAAAAGTCAAGCTAAAAAAGTACACAATTTTGACCAAATTTTTGCATGAAAATTTCAAAATTAGGTTGCAGAAAGAGTGACTTTAACATCTGACCCCATCTAGATCTACCACTGGATCATGGATGACCTGGATTCAGGCTGAACAGAGCAAGGGGCAAACATGATTTAGGTTTAATGCATTACAATTTCATCGATAAGCCATTTGTACGATATTTTGTAAATGTTACAATACATTAATCGAGACAACCGTAGTTAGTCGAATGGACATGAGCGTCCAATTATGTTGAACTTTTGCGATATTTACATTGAAGGTATATAAGCATGAATTCATTTTTTAAGAAAAGAGGAAAAGACGGTTGAAAATAGTTACACACATTTCAACATCGACCAATCAATTCTAAAAAAAATGCCCATAAAAAAGCTGTCAGCATTTCCTTTCTGAATATTGATGACAGATCCTTTTTAGAACATTAGTGCTCTCCAAGCAAAAACAGATTTTGATTTATAAAAATCAGGGTCGGAGCATGTATTTTTTTTATTGAGGATAAAACAATAATGGGTCAATTGACTCATATAACCTTGTTTATTTGCATTGAGAGAGAGGGAATAGGTTCTAACCTTTGCTACCCACAGCTGGGTGGGGCCCTGTCTGTAAAGTGTCCTACCCAAATACACTACCCTCCTCCGATGGGGCTCAAAGCCACAACCACTAGCTTACGAGTCAAGCAGGCTAACCATTTGGCCAACGTGCCAGATGAAAGAAATCTTGTCTATATTTAACATATACAAACAGTCATAAACTTGATAAGGGGTCCCCTTGATAAGTGATAAACTTCATTTAAGCAACAAATTGAGAAAAGCTCAATTTTCTAGGAAAAACATTTCTAAATTACCAGACCTTTCCAGGTCAAGGGGGGGATTGGCCGAGTTGTTGATGGTCCGAGTAAACATTCCGCCGAGTTGACAAGTCACTTGTCTGTTTTGCAGTTCAGATAGCTGGTGGTTTTGAACTAAAACTGGCAGACTTAAAATAGAACGGCTAAAAATCTATTGGGATCATATTTCTTTGAGATTTTCAAGTAGAAACTTACCGATAACAATGTCAGATGAATAGGTTCTGGACTCGGGCATCGAAAACGTCAACCTAAGAAATCAGTAAGCGTGATCGGGTACCAATGCAAATGTTCGACCTCACCATGTAAACCGAAACAACTTTCGCCTTCATTTCTGGTACTGTTTAAAATCTATTTGGATATGTGCATACTTCTTTTATTACTTGAGCAGTTAACAAGATCACTTTTAGTAATAAGAGAGCTTTAGAGCGTTAATGACTCTTGAATTTTTGATAAAATGTTTTATTGGAATCCAGGATGGCGGAGCCCAGTTCTAAAAAAAGGATCACTTTTTTTTCTCTCATAGTAAAAAATGATAGGTCGGGTCTAAAGCACTCATTGGAAATAATATCCTAAAAATAATAATAAAAAAAACAGTACTTCTGCGAAACGATCTTTGCAAGACACAATCTGCAATCGTTATAAAACATTTTGGAGCTGAGTTGACCATGCCTCGTTTTGTTGCCAATGGGTCGAGACAAAAAGGGGCCGAGTTGACCGGTCACCTTCATAATTACCATGAACATGACATGCTTTTAAGATCATTTGTTTGGAGGCAAGGTGAATTGATATATCGATAAATCAATGATTGTTTGCATTGATGAATAGAATAAATCAAACTCAAAACTTGTTTAAATAGAAAAGAATACCCCCACCCACCCTGAAAAAAGTAAATAAAGTGAAAGTGTATCTAAATTTCCTCTTAGACTTTTATGTTGGGATTTTCAATTTTAAAATTCGCCAATTTTAAGCCAATCACATCGCTTGCTCCGGCGCCCTTACCGAAAATATCACACTTTTTTTTCGAATAGTAAAAATGATGGGTCGGGTCTAAATCACCCTTTTGATAAACCGTGTAAAAAAAAAAAAACCCAAAAAAACGGTACTACCGCGAAACGATCTTTGATCGTTATTACATGTAGCTGGTGTGGACTTTCAAGTGACTGATTGGTCCACAAAGACGTACAAACAGAAGAGTGCGTTTATTTTGTTAAAGGGGGATAATTAATAGCGCTATTTTTGTTCAGCCTGAACACAATTAGGAATGTTGGATTACCTCCCTTTAATATCACTCAAAATTCGCTCCACACACTCATTCATTTTCATTCCAATATCATTCCAAAATCATTCACCATGTCAATTTCATGATGTTCTTACCTGTACACCCCAGTCAATAATATTGTACAGTAAAATTGATCGATTGCAATGAATGATCGCTAAGAACGGCTTCGAAGTGCTTTTGAGCGATTATTAAAACAGTTACGAACATCGTGAAATTGATAAGGTGAATGCTTTTGGAATGATTAAGGAATGAAATTGAATGAGAGTGTGGTGCAGGGTTTGAGTGAATTTAATGGGAAGTAATCCGTTATCGCAAATTTTGTTCAGGATGAACAAAATTTGCGATTTGAATTACCTCCCTTTAATAAAATATTCAAAAAAGATACATAAATAGCTTCCGATTTCATCAAGAACCGATGGGAGGCTAAACTTTTGAATTATGCCAGTGAAATCGCGATTTTTCTCTACTAAAATTTATCTTTAATGACGTTGTTGATTCTATATTTTTCACTGGGTTTGAGCGTTTTTGAATGGGATGAGTGAGTGTTTGGAATGAATGAACGGAGCGCTGAGTGAGCGATTTAGAATGGTTTTGATTGAGGTGAATGTCAATTTCACGGTGTAACTAACTGTGCACATACACAATAAACCGCATTAATATGGAATGGTTCTATTCAGGATGAGCGTAAATTTTACGATAATTGCGAGGGGTTGTGCTGCCTCGAATTGATATCATTTAAAATACGTTAATCACACCAAGTCCGTTACATTCCGAAATCTTTCAAAGATCATTCATGCTGTCAATTTCTTGGTTTCTTAACAATTAAAACTTAAAAAAAATGCAGAAAAAATGAATCAGCGAGTGGTTAATTGAAGGTAATAAATTATACAATCGCTTTAACCTTAAACAAAGATAATCCAATAGACAAGAGTGTTTAACTTTGAGGTCTAGGTTGTTATATAAATATAGTTTACTTTCTTCTAATTGAATATGTACAGGGTAAATCTAATTACACTTCTTTAACGGTAGTTCTAGGAAGGAACGTCTTTTTCCGGAATATGTTTTTTCTGTTTGTTCTGTATGCTTTAATCACTAGTATCGGGTTTAATTTTTTAAAAGGAATTTTTGTTCAAGGCGGTAAAAATTATTATTATATACATTTAAATCTAATTTACTCGCTTCTAATTGAATATGCACAGGATAAATATAATAATACTTCTATTACGGTACGGGTAAATCTAGGGAGTACATCTTTTTCGGAATATGAATTCTTTTTTCTATGTGTTCCGCATGCTTCGATCAACTTAAGCATATTTTTTGTAAATCCATTTGCTTTCAAGACGTGTCAATTAAATAACTTTTTATATGGTTAGTAATATCGTGAAATTGACAGGGTGAATGAGTTTGGAATGATTTCAGAATAAAATTGAATGAGTGGAATTGGGGAGTCTGGGATGAAATCAAAGAGAGTGTGTGTGTGTGGAGGGGGGAGGGGGTATTACAACATCACTTATTTTGTTCAAGATGAACAAAATAAGTGATATTTATTACCCCTCCCCCCCTTAATATGAATATATCAAGAAAGTTCTTTAGATAGCGTTCTATGTCTTCTCTTCACGTACGAACCAAACAGACGCTTAAAAGCCCAATTTTATCAGTGAAACCGTCGGTTATAAGCGATTTTTCCTTTGGAAGTTGTTGATTGTATCTTTTTTTTACTGATTTTGGAGCGTTTTGACCGTTTTAAAAAAGTGTTTGGAATAAATAAATGGGTGAGGCGCCGAGTGAGCGGTTAAGAACGGATTTGATCGAGGTGAATGTCAAATTCATGATGTTCCTACAGTTAACAACATCGTGAAATTGACAAGGTGAATGTATATGGAATGATTTAGGAATGAAATTGAATGAGTGTGTGGAGCGAGTTTTGATTGAATTTAAAGGGAGGTAATCCAGTTTTGCAAATTTTGTTCAGGATGAACAAAATTAGCAATATTGATTATCTCCCTTTATAAATATTGTATACAAGTTCTATAAATAGCTGCCTATTTCTTCAAGAACCTATCACATGCTTACAATTTCAATTAAATGAGTGAAATCCCGATTTTGTTTTCCCAGCTATTTTTATTTTGAACGAAGTTGTTGTTATATGCTTTTCAGTGAGTTTGAAGCGTTTTTGAATGGTTTGAGTGAGTGTCTGAAATGAATGAATGGGGCACTGAGTGAGCGATTTAGTATGGTTTTGATTGAGTTAAATGTCAATTTCAAGATGCTCCTAGCTGTAAACTGATAGAAATAATTCATTGCAATAACCTTAGACAGAGATAATCCAATATTAAGAGCGTTTATCTTCAAGGTCTAGGTTAATATATAAATCTAGTTTTCCCTCTTCTAATTGAATATCCACGGAATAAATCCAATAACACTTCTTTTACGGTAATTCTAGGACAGCACATATTTAGTCCCATGCCAAAATGGAGTTAAGTATTTTAACGGCGTCGCAATGATGAAAAACTGTAAACACACTTGCTCAATTGAACTTACCCTCTGATAATTGGGAATGGACTTTGAAAGTTTGTCTCTCATCAGAATTAAGCATAGCAAACAATGAAGAGTTTATTTGTGATGAAGCTTTGATTTATACAATAATGAGACATGAATCAAGGCATGGTGGTATTTTTCTTTGATTCCTTTGACACCACCTATCGGGTAAAAATATATTTTCACAGAATATTCCAAACAATTTCATCATATTTTATTTTCAGATAAATCATGGTCCTTTGCTTGTCAGCTTAGTCAAATTATACATCCTTGTGTTTTCATTCCTCTGAGATCTTGGCTGATGAAAATGGATATCATCCTTGTCGAAGAGTCTGAGATAGATTCTGTTATTCTAAACCCCTTTTTGACAAATCTGTTCATCTTCTGTTTGAATTTACACTTGAGAATTTACATTACCCCGTAAGCAATCCAATTTTTAATTCTTTATCATGCAGTGCATTCCAACACGATAGTTCAAAACGATTGATAAAAAATGTTCACCTTTTTGCTCTAAACAATCGGCTTCTAAGCTTGAAATATTTCTTCAAATGTATCTCAAATCCTTTATAATTTGAAATTAGATAAGATGACAAAATCACGTATATTTTAATATGTGGATACTTCCCTAGCTTGTCATCCACTCACCATCAATTAAAAGTATCCCATTTTATTCATCTAGGTCAGTCCTAATTTGATGTTAAATAAGATTCACACCGTTAAATTTGAAGCGCCTGATAACTTCACTACACAATAAACATTACAACATTTACTACACACCCATCTAAAAATAGACCAAACATACTCATTTTATCATATAAACTGATATTGAGCGGTTTAACGCAGATAAAATTGATTTAACTTTTACCCGTAAGGTGTATTGGTAAGTATGGTGGCATATTTTGCCACGATATACTAGATAGCAGCATCATGATAATTTAAACAACATCGCGGTACGATAAAGTTTCCGGAAATTGAAAGGGTCAATTTCTCCCTTTAACACAATATTGTCCACCCTATAGTCATACCCCATTATTTCTTTTTTAATTTTTACCCTAGATATTTATAAATATATAATAAATATATAATTTGATATATATATATCAATATAAATCAAATTACAATCATATTGATTTATTGTCTGCAACCTGTTCCAAGTTGGCCCAGTCTAGAATTTTGTCGTCTGTTTATGGGTCTTAAGTATGGGACATGGATTTTATTTTTTTCGAAATTTGATTTATCCATTACAAGAAAACAAATGTTTAGACAGTCCAAATTGTAAAGGGTTGCAGATTACATACAACATGTGGGTTAATTAGTAAAAATTTGTAGCAGACAGGGTAGATACCATAATGGAGAAAGTGTAAGTTAGCAGCATTTTCTTCTTTTCCCTATTAGCAAGGTCATGCGTCAAGATCAAATATAAAAGCTATGTATCTTTAACACAGCAGTGATTTTGGCAGTGATAAGTAAGAAAATATCTGGTTTACATACTTAGGACAAGGTGAATAATCAAGGTTATATTCCAGAAAACCGACCTCGTGTGTTGTTTTGCCTATTCAGTTCCCTTGCCTTCAGTACTATTTACTTTGATTTTAGCACGGCGTAGTGATATGCAAGCACTGCGTTGAACACACAACACAAAGCACATTGCGTCGCACAAAAGTTGATGACGTATACTAGACCTACTTTTTGCGCGCGCTTGAGCACAAACAAGCTACGTTGTACGCACGTTGTTCGGTTTTTGACTCGATTATCTTTTTCCTAGGCAATTTCCAGGATACAGGGTTGTTTCCTATGGCCTGCTAAACCAGGTCAATGAGTTGAACGAATCAGTTTTGAAAGCAATTAAAGAGAGGTTACATTCAAACAAGTTTTCTTTAGATAGCTTTCTATGCCTTTTCTTCACGAACCAAACAGACGCTGAAAATTACGTTTTATCCGTGAAATAGTCGTATTTAAACAATTATAAAATTTAGTTGTTGACCTTGACCTGATGGTGGTTTCGGAGCTTTTTTAAAAAATAGTTTAAAATTAAGCGTTTGGAAAGATTGATTGAATGATTGGCTGAGTGAACTCTTAAGAATGCTTTAGATCGAGGTGAATGTCAATTTCTTGATGTTTCTAATTGCAAACTAAGAGAAGTAAATTCAATGTAAACATTCTTTTACGGTGATTTTAGGAAAGCACAACTTTTTCTGGAATGTTAATGTCTTTTTCTGGTTGTTGAGTACGATTCATTTTTTTTATTTTATATTTTTTTTCATGTAATTACATTTTTAAAAGTAACTCCGTTACAAGATAAGTCTCTTAAAATTTAATTCTTATAATACTACTAAATACGATTTTTAACCTATATATATATCGAGTGATGACTATAACTACAATTTCACGTAGTTACATTCGCCTCAATCAAAACCATTCTAAATCGCTCACTCGGCGCTCCATTCATTCATTCATTCATTCCAAACACTCACTCAAACCATATAAAAACGTTCAAACCCATTGAAAAATATAGTATAAAACAACAACGCCAATCAAAATTAATTTGGATAGAGAAAAATCTTGATTTCACTGACATAATACATATTGTAAGCGTCTTAAACTTAAGGTTCTTGAAGAAAAAGGGAAGCTATCTAAAGAAGCTGTATGTACATTTAAATAAAGGGGGGTATTTAATGTGGCTAATTTTGTTCATTTAATGTCCCTAATTTTGTTCATCTTGGACAAAATTAGCGACATTGGATTACCTCCCTTCAAATCACTCAAATTCACTGCATAAACTCATTCAATTTCGTTCCAATATCATTCCGAAATAATTAACATTGTCAATTTCCCAGTGTTGTTAAAGGTAGATTTTGAGCGGTGAGCCGTGAAATCCACTTTTAACGTTTAAATTTCCATGCAATTCTTAAAAAAATAGATAAAACAGACATAACAAAGATACAAATTACCTTTCAAATGAAACTTAGTGCTTAACTTAGATCTGAAGGTTTACTCATAGACCTATGGTAATAGACTGAACGCCTAGGTCAGAGCTCAGTTTTGAAAATACACCTATAACTGTACAAATCAACCACCCTACATTGCAAGTGACGTCACCGTTTGTTTACTATTCAAAGGCAAGATTGAAATTGAATTGTAATTCAAATCACATTATATCAACTGTCGTAATTAGCGCAGTCGGTAACGCACCCTAGCCGAAGTAACGTGCTTCATGGGTTCGTATCGTCGCAAAAGAATGTTTTTTTTTTTGTTTCTTTTTTTATAAATTCAAGATTCAAAACTCAAATGCATTGTATTGGCATTTTGATTTTACACGAAACGATTTGAAAAAAAAATCGATTTTCATTTTTTTGAGTTAAAAAATAGAAAGATATAGAAATACTGACACATCAGTAGAGAAAAGAAAAAATATTATAAAATGAAAAGTTTCCATACACATGTAACGAATAAACGAGTCAATTTTAAAATATTGGAATTAATTATTTTCTTTATTGAAAATAAACAAAAAAGACTACAATATTTAAAAAAAATGTTATCTGATAGAGTTTCGAACAACAATATTAAATATCACTTAACTTTCGAGGGGCGGGGAATTATGCCCGAACATACTGACTACCTGAGCTATTCTCCCACTTGTCAAATTCATGTGTTTTTACTATGCATTAAAACCTAATATATTTCACATAGGAATGAAATAATAAACAAATAATGACGTCACTTGCAATGTTGGTCGGTCGGACTGTACTAAATACGATTTTGAACCTAAATATATATCGCTCGCTGACTATAACTATTTGTTTTGTTGAAAATATCAATTACAATGAAACATTATCCTCGACAATCCATCGAAAAACAAATGGGCAAAAGAGTTAATAACTTATTTTCAGTCGTCTAGAGTGGCTCTAGGGCCAGTTTCATCAAAACATTTTAGACGTTTTTTTTTGTCCTCCTGATAACTTTCGTAACAGTAACAACAACCATAACTTTACATATAGGTAGATTTTGCGCGGTGAGTCGTGAAAATCAGCTTTTTACTGTTAGATTCTCGTGTCATTTGTTCAAAATAGATAAAACAAGTTTAAATAGTCTTAAAGTGTAAGGCCCGCTCAAACGCGTACTTTCATAGAGTCAGGTTAATTTTCCTATTACACAATGTACTTGCTTTTTAATTATACTCGATTTACCTATGATAATGGACTCAGCGCCTACGTCAGAGCTCAGTTAACAAAATACACCTATAGGTTATAATAGATTGTTGATACGTGATATTTGTCCTAGATATGTGGTAAGTCATCGATAAGACAAAATGCGTCTTAAATGTTTTGATGAAACTGGCCCCTGGTCTATTTTTCTTTGGCTCCGTTTAAATGACTCGGCATGAATATTCCAGGAAGTTTTAAAGACATACGTGCTGTAAAAACATATCTCTTTAACCCATTGTCTAACTATTTATTTAACAATTAGGGTTATTTCAGTTTTTCGACAGAATAACGACTTCTTAAGTCTGGACTGAGAAATAAAAATATTGAACCAGACAGAATGATTTGTCTAAATTCATCATCTGAGAGAGACATTATGTAATGATTTGAACTCAAGACAGATGCTTTTTTATATTGGGGCGCATTTACTGGAGTGAGAGAGACAGAGAGAGAGAGAGAGAGAGAGAGAGAGAGAGAGAGAGAGAGAGAGAGAGAGAGAGAGAGAGAGATGAGAGAGAGAGAGAGAGAGAGAGAGAGAGAGAGAGAGAGGAGAGAGAGAGAGAGAGAGAGAGAGAGAGAGAGAGAGAGAGAGAGAGAGAGAGAGAGAGAGAGAGAGAGAAAAGGAGAGAGAAACAGAAACGCTCACTCAAATACCTGAAAACGCTCCGAAAACGTTAAAAACGATCCGGAAAAGACAGAAACGATAAACATTTTATTGAACATTATCAAATTATTCCACGATTCTTTAAGCTTGTTTGAATTTAATTTGATTGGTTCATGAAGACACACAAATTGGAAAGAATATAGACATTTTAAGGGAGGTAATAAACATTGCTAATTTCGTCCAAGTTGGACAAAAGTAGCAGTATTGGAGTACAGTTAATAACATCGTAAAATTGACACTCATTCCGATCAAGATCATTCTTTATCATTCATTCAGCGCTCCATTCCTTCATTCCAAACACTCACTCAAATCGATCAAAAACGCTCCAAAATCATTTGAAAACATTTAGAAATCGTTCAAGACTTTCAACAACAAATTCAAGTAGATATATTTATTCTACGAATTTATTAGCTGGTGTGCATTTTCAAGTGTCTAGTTGGTCCACGAAGACGCATAAAAAGAAAAATACGTATATTTTATTAAAGGAAGGTAATTAATGTCGCTTATTGTGTTCATCTTGAACGAAATTGGCAATATTGGATTACCTCCCTTTCTTTAATGCTTTTCGGTGGTTTATCGAGAAATAACGGTAGATTATCACTTGATAATCTCACTGCAAAAGTAGTGAAATTATCAAAAACTTAAACCCTGCTTTTGTGCATTTCACCCTATCTGACGTCATCTATCCGGGGCGAAATAAGTGACGTCACAATGAACGTTACATAGCAATCACGTGCAAAATGACGCGCTTGACGAAAATATGTCCTAGAAATTTCACATTTTGTCTCATTTTTGCATTAAAGAAATAGAATAATCGTTTGTTTTTCGAGTAAGATCGATAAATATTTCATTTCGTGAACAACAAAAGCTATATTTTCACTCGTGGCTCTGCCACTCGTGAAAATTTATCTTTTTATGTTCACTCAATGAAATATAAATCCATCTTACACTGAAACAAACGATTATCCTCTATTTTTTTATGTTCACATCAATGAAATATAAATCCATCTTACACTGAAACAAACGATTATCCTCTATTCAATTTTACTCAAACTCACTTCCACTCACTCATTCAATTTCATTCCGAAATCATTCAAAATCATTCACTTTGTCAATTTAACGATGTTCTTAACTGTTCTTAACTGTACTTGCGGGGTCATTTCATATGGATGGT